>OY992889.1:53814299-53821799 GCA_963921405.1 Cepaea hortensis | reverse complement strand
ACGATATGGCAGTAGCCAGCACGCTGCCTTGCCGGCCTCTTGGTCATGTGATCGAAAAGCCCTTCGAGGCGGGGATTACTTTCAAAACTGACCTGGGTTCCCTCGTCGACCCAGTCTGAAATGGGTTCAGGACATTTTCTGGAATGGTAAAGTTACTGATTACGATCTTGACTTCTTCTTCTGCGTTCATCCGGATTTTTTTTTCTTCTCGGACGTGATTGAGTTGTGCCTGTTTACATCAGAGCTGCGTTCTTGCGCCGTTAGGCCGACACATCCGACTTCTGCGGGCATTTGTTGACCGGGTTAACCTTCCCGGTGGTACGATATTGACTACATCAACCACCGAGTTCCGGTTGGTCTACAAAGACTGAAGGTTTGCACCATATCATTGTGTGGAAACGGGCTGTTTACTTATTTACCTTAGCCTCAAATTGCTGCTGTGCTCTTAATTTACAAATGATATTGATTGCACAGATATTCGTGGATATGTGAACATTATTTCCCGTGATGTTTGTGTGTACATACGTTGATAAACATTACCATAAAGTAGAATTTTCTTAGTTCTTCTTACAGTCCATGCTGTGTGGCGTTGATTCGTCTATCTACAGCAGTGGTTCTCAAACGGTGGGGAATTCCCCCCTCCCCCTCCCTCAGGGGGGGGGGATGGGGATTTTAGGATTTCGGGGCGGGGGGGGGGGGATTAAGATTATTTCAAGATCGCATTAATACAAGAACGAGTTACTTGATACTGTTTTTCCCTCTAACTTTTACGGTTATGTACTTCTCGCCCTAATGAAATTCGCTTTATAACGTAAGTAGACCCTCAGATCACGTTTTATGTAGATGTCTAGACTTGTTCAAGTATGTGTTATTAAATTTAGCTTCCATTTTTATGTATACTGTGGATGGGTGGGGGGGGGGGGATTTATAGCGAGGAAATTCGTAAAGGAGGGGGGGGATGACGTTCTGAACATATGGTAAAGGTGGGCATGGGCCAAAAAAGGTTGAGAACCACTGATCTACAGCCTTCTATAACGTATACTGTTAGTCATTTACGATTCTATGTTCCTCCATGTAATGATGTCAAACTGTCGGGTATTTTCTCTCCCCATTTCTCCTCTCCTCCAACCTTTCCGACGTTCTCCGACTTTCTTCTTTTCATGATGTCCACAAGTAATGCACACTGTATTCTTCTGTTAAGAGTTACACGCTCTTTTTATGAGTTAAAAGATGTTTCCATTACTCCTTTAATCTGTCCACGATGTTCTCTTTATTCTTCTGCTGAGAGTAACAAGTTCTCTTTATGAGTTAAAAAATATCTCCATTACTCTTTTAATCTGTCTGCTATGTTCTCTTTATTCTTCTGTTGAGAGAAACAAGTTCTCTTTATGAGTTAAAAGATATTTCCATTACCCTTTTCATCTGTCCAATATGTTCTCTTTATTCTTCTATAAAACCACATCTCTATAACTTTTACCTAATTTCTCAATATTCTAATTGTCCATGATACACTTCAGTACGCCAAAACAAACCTGATAAAAATCCTAAGACCTCATTTCTCTCATCTCGACGGACATAGTTATACTGTACATACTACTATTAATCTTGTGAAATGCTGCTTTATCTTAGGCTATTCAACATTTAACTTTTTTAACACATCTTCCATCTGCTGCTATCAAAATGCCCACATACTTAAATACATTGGCTTGTTTCAGACCAAGAGTTAAAATAATAACTGTCTGAGACAACGAGTTAACATTCCCACATGCCCCAAATTTTGTTTTCCCGAGTTCAACAATGACAGATTTCTTGAGAGCGTTCTCACCCTGTGTCTTTCACCAGTAATAGAATATTCTGGTCTGTTTATTTGGCATGGTCGATCATTCCTGTAAGAGCCACTGGGCAGCTGAAGAAACTCGACCCTGCTCGGGGAGAGGGCCCAGAAGTTATAACAATATTAGGAGGATCAATCAAGACCGCTCCAAGAGAGAAATGTATCCCTCCAGATTACTTATCATCTAGTGACCTTCTCTGATTACCTGCCTCCAGAAGTGACCAATCGAATTGCTCTAATCAAACGGACGGAGCCAATCGAGACTGCGCCTAATTGAGTTCTAGTCTCAGAGGGTTTTTCATAATAAATGAGATATGAGATGTGAGCCGACTTGTAAATTGTTCATTATCGCCCTCAGAAATCTGACTGTGCATCTGGTTATTGTCAGAGTGGCTACCAGCAGCGATTAGTACTGAATGTGTGTGTGTATGTGTGTGTGTGTGTGTGAGAGAGAGAAAGAGAGAGAGAGAGAGAGAGAGAGAGAGAGAGAGAGAGAGAGAATGGTGTCTTTAGGAGCGTCGTCACGTAGCTATTGCTTTGCAGCTTGTGTGTGACAAACGATCACGAAAGTCCAGAAGTTATATTTGTCGGGTTTCTTACTATCTATATTTGACAATGTGTTGTTAATTTCGTGCACTTAGCTTCTGGTTTCTTTATTTTGGACGGATTACGTATGGTCTCTTCTTTTATCCATATATTGCTATCGGTTTAATAGGAAGCGGGTTTGTGTTATTTGGCTCATAACACTCTGTTCAGATTGGTTCTCTTAAATGGATGTAGCCTTTCTTAGCCTCTTTCCACATTCGTTTGTTTCTGTATTTTAAATATGTTCCCTGATTTGTGTTTTTCCGTTTGGTTTTGTTGTTAGCTGTAACGTAATTCAGCCTTTCTTGTTTTTTCTCCACTTTGTCTCCATTCTCTAAGCTTTACCTCTTGTTAATTGACTGTGTGTGTTTTACCTAACTCTACTTACATGTCTTTTTAACAGCTGCGAGAGATTTTAAACGTGCGCATTGCATTTACAGGTCGTCCCAGAATGCAAGATGCTCTATTTACTATTCCTGTATTACTGACAATGTACCATCCCCTTCCTCATATTTCTGTCTCTGATTTACTTCTCCGTGTGTTTTTGGGCCAGTCTCTATTTATGTTTTGTGGTAGAAACTAACATACACCCAAGCCACTCAACCTCCACCTTTGAATATAGTCCGAGCCACTGCTTGGCTGGTCTAAAAATAATTGAGCTGATGTAACTATAATGCGAACAATGTCAAGCTTGCTAATGACTGTTACGTTGCAATCTTTACAACTGTCTTGTATCTGTTTGTTTACAGGTAGTGAGTATTACACTGATCTTGGGTTATTCAGGTAATGAGGTCCGGCTTCTGATATTTTACGAGCAAGCGGTTTTAATATGACCTCACAGGCATTGGAGTATGAATTCTGTTTAAGTCAAACTTGTTCGGTGAAGGTCATAACTCGTGAGTCAAAAGGTCATTAGTGTCGATAATTTAGGGTCACAGACGGGGATCGTCACTTTATGTCTTTTTATGCTTCGGTATTTTGGAGCCGGGATTGCAAAGAGGATAGTGAACTGGTATTCCGGTCTCGTAGTACTGGGTTCAGTTATCTCGATCTTCTTCTTCGTCTGCTGGTAATTACATGACCTGGAAGAACGGGGTGTTCGACAAATAAGTTGAAACAGGTATTTAGTTAATTGGTTTGTTGATTGGTTAATTAGTTGGTTGGTTAATTTGTTAATAGGCAGGTTGGTTCAACATGACCCTACATGGCCCATATGCCATCCAGGCTACCTGACCTCCCTGCCAAGTCCGCCACCGTCCAGTCTTACATATTTATTATTTTTGAGTTGTTTGGTCTCAGGGAGCCAATGAAACAACAAATGCACTGGACGAATATAGCGTTCCTGATTGAAATCGAAGTAATGTTACATAAACAAGCAATAACAAATTAAAGCATGGATGCACGAAAACAATAACTAGCTAATATTGCGCAATATGGTGAACAGAATGAAGTCGGAACGTTTAGTAAAAGTAGTATAAACTATGAAAGATAGTAAAGGCTAGAATGAAAACACAAACTACTAACACAAAACAAACAAACGATTCAGAATGAAACACAATTGTAAGACGAAATCAAATGAAAGAATGTTTAACAGTGGTAATTAATCCTGACGATGACGAATCAAGGGTGAGTATAGACAATAAAGACAACCTTACACCGATACATCTTGCTTCAGAAATGAAATGTCAAAAAATGTGAGTAAACAAAGAGCTGCAAGGACGTTGTAAAACATGTGCAGACGATAAAACAAACAATGTAGATGACGAATTGCTTGAACTGGGAGTCAGGCGTGAAGCTGTTATTTCATTTGGACGTCAGCTCTGTTATTTATCGTCTGTACAATGGGGCAGCGCTGCAGTGGTGCTTCTTTTCTTTCGGGTTCGGATATTTGTTTTTTTTGTACGCAATTAAAGTGTAGAGCACGGGCGTGCATGCACACACACAAATACACATATGTACCTACATATAAACAGGCATACAGCGCTGCTTTCCATAAGCGCGATACTAGAGCACACTATATTTCGAAACCACCTTTACCATACACAGATTTACACTCTAATTAATGTAGGAGCCGTCCACATAAGGATAAGATCGCTCGTTCTTAAACTTTCATGTGCACTGATGGTGAAGAAGGCAGTTCAATCCCTACATAGGCATTATGTTGGACTTTCAAACAATGGTAAACTACGAACGAACAGTCGCCTTGAACCCCAACCTGTGGTTATTATTGAAAGATAAAAATTTAGCAAACGAGTACGAAAAAATACAAACAAACAAAGGACGAAGAAGGATATACTGATAGCTGCAAATCTGTTTTTTTCATCGGACGTCGCAATCAAACCCAACATTATTTGAAGTTTGTGTTATTTTCTAGGGGGTTTTACGTTCAGTAGTTTGCCATTGCTTTCTAAACGGCCGCCGCTCAGACTGTTGTTTAAAGAAAACCGGTCTGCTTCAACATCGTTCTCACTCCACCACCTAAACCATGTAGACATACTGTGAACATAGACCGGGGTCAACGATGTGAAACTGTTCTCACTCCTCCTACACCATGTGAACGTAGACTGGGGTCAACGATGTGAAACTGTTCTCACTCCTCCTACACCATGTGAACTTAGACTGGGGTCAACGATGTGAAACTGTTCTCACTCCTCCTACACCATGTGAACGTAGACTGGGGTCAACGATGTGAAACTGTTCTCACTCCTCCTACACCATGTGAACTTAGACTGGGGTCAACGATGTGAAACTGTTCTCACTCCTCCTATACCATGTGAACGTAGACTGGGGTCAACGATGTGAAACTGTTCTCACTCCTCCTACACCATGTGAACGTAGACTGGGGTCAACGATGTGAAACTGTTCCCACTCCACCTACACCATGTAGACATATTGTGAACGTAGACTGGGGTCAACGATGTGAAACTGTTCTCAATCCTCTTACACCGCGTAGGCATACCGTGAACGTAGAACAATGTTCGACGGAGGATGAACGAAGGAGAACAACAAATCCAGGAAGAAAAGAAAAGAGGAAAGAGAAAGGAGGAGGATTACAGAAGACACGCCTGGCATCCTAAACGTACATTACATTTTTAATGAAATCTCTGCAGGCAGCGCTGGGATGGCTGGAATCCGGTAACAAATGACCATCAGTGGTCAGCCGAGCCCACGTGATGGATGTGATCATATCTCCTTTCTTCAGTGAAATAATCACAGGGCAGACATCATCATTTGTCAAGATGTGTTGCGCGTATTTCTTGTGCTTGATTCTTCCTTCTCGGGGTGTTACCAGCAAACCGGGCTATGGGAATTTAGCATCGCCGAGACCATGGAAATGTTAATATACAGGAAAATGTGAGGAATGCTTTAGACATAAAAATGGTTGTCCTATGGGAGTTATGTCGTTGGGATGTGACGTTTTAGATATTATAGGTCAGGGGATAATGAGACTGAAGTGACCAGTTACCTTCCCCGGCGCTCTTGTTTCTGAGATAATTATTAGAGACTTCTGGAAATTATCCAGTGTCTTTTTTACAAGGCTAGACGGACTTCAGAGCCGTACTGGTTGGAAAGAAGAATGGTGTCTGCCTGTCTATCTGTCTGCCTGTCTGCCTGCCCATCTCTCATGAGTGTTGTTATTCGTCCATGCAATAACTGAAAGCCGACTCCGTGGCTAAGGTCCCGCATACCCGCGTTCAAAACACAGCTGCGCGATGTTGCAGCAGACCGAGTTGCAATGGTTTTTAACGAAATGGTATTGGTGCAGGTCTTTCAGAAAGCAATGGCAAACTACTGAATGTAAACTTGCCAGGAGATCACAACAGGAAAAATGCTGGTGTTGACTGCAGCGTTCTGTAAAGGATATGCAGCTAACTTGATTTTAATAACTGAAAGCTGAGTCAATTACTTATAATCAACAGCCGGTATCAGAATTCATAAGAAAGGATTGAGAAGACGATGGTGGTAGATGCCAGAAATGATCAGGAAATGTCATATTGTGGTGATGAGACCAGGTCCATATCACTTTTGAAAAGAGTCCTTTAAATGACTCTAGTAGTGAACAGAACGGAGCCGAGGTGGTGTAGTGGCTAGAACGCTCGCCTGTCCACCAACTGGTCCTGTACTTGAATCCCCATCCAGCTCGTTCTTTTCTTTTGTGGTTTGCAAAGGGCTCACGGGTAGACTTAGTGTAAAATAGGTACCAGGGAATTTTCTGGGAAGTGAAGACGGTCGACGTGGTGTTGACCACATCGCTCATCAAGTGCCGACTGGTCTATACAAGTATCGGACTAGCACCATATACCAAATACAGCATGTACAGGAGTCTTTGTGTGTGTGTGAGTGTGGGTGTGCGTGTGTGTGTCCCATTTAATGACGAGAGCATGACTATTCTTTGGAGGAAAAGATAAGACACGTGTTAACCTCTGCTGTCTTATCTGTCCAGTGAGTTGGTTTGCCTTATTGCATCTAATTTCGATCTCGTCTTCTGACTTGCCATGTGATGATATTATACTTCCTAAGTATTTTAAGCTCTTTGCGTTTCAAGTAAACGTTGATTAATACACCGGGGTACCCCGATTGTAAAACACTGAGTTCATGGCATGTCTACGAAGTAAACACGCTCCAGTTATTCATTTTTACTGCTCGCAGTCTATGAGATGGCACATGTTTCTGTTGGTCAGCTGATTGTCCAGTCCTTTCTCTCGGACACTGGACACTATCTCGCTTCTCGCGCAGATGACAGTGCTCACAGGAACCAGTTAATCCTTTGCATTTGTTTCAGGCTGATAGGATGTTGATTGTTGTATTTGTGTTTCTTTCTTCTTGAAAGTTCCTTCGCGTCTTTGAAGAAACAACAGATGTGTGAAGGATAGCGAGCTCCGAGGCAAGGCTCCAGTATTAATGTCAATCTATCGTGATTATCTTGTCTATCTATCTATCTATCTATCTATCTATCTATCTATCTATCTATCTATCTATCGATCGATCGATCGATCGATCGATCGATCGATCTGTGTCTGTCTGTCTGTCCCTCCGTCCGCCCGTCCGTTCGTCCGTCGGTCGGTCGGTCGGCCGGTCGG
>OY992889.1:53771799-53809299 GCA_963921405.1 Cepaea hortensis | reverse complement strand
CCACTACTACCACCACTACCACTACTACCACTACTACTACCACTACTACTACTACTACCACCACTACCACTACTACTACTACTACCACTACCACTACGACTACTACTACTACTACTACTACTACTACTACTACTACTACTACTACTACTACTACTACTACTACTACTACTACTATTGTTTGCATATCCTTTACATGACATCGCTGTCAACATCAGCATCTTTCAGCTGATTGTTGATTTCTTGGCAAGATTACGCTCAGTAGTTTACCATTGTTTTCTGAGCGGCCGGCTCACATTCCCCGTAAGTTTCCGACGCGATTCGAACCACTGCTGATTCTCACCGTCGTCACGTTACTTACGAGAGTATACGAGATTACGGAGAAAAGTCGCTAACCTCTAGGCCAGGAAGCCGGCACGGCACTACTACTCTATTTAAAAAAAAAAAATTAATTTGCATGTCCTTCACAGGACGTAGCAGTCAGCTCAGCATTTTCGCTTTTCGTGATTCCTGGGCAAATTTTACTTCCAGTAGTTTGCCATTGCTTTCTGAACGACCGGCTCTTATACCCGTTTCGAAAAAAAACAGCACCGCCGTGTTTCGAGCCCGGATAAACGGGCTCACAAACCGCGTTCGCAAGCCCTTAGCCACAGAGTCCGGTTTATATGATCTAAATAATACGGATGTCTTAATTAACCTGTGAGGATTAAAGTACCAGTTTACCCATGTCTTTGGTAATCAACAGTTTTGGTGCTTTATATCTTTAAAAAAAAAAAATTAACACCACGGAATCGTTGCAACTCCTTGACTATAAAGTGTTCACAGTTCACTGTCTGACATACCTTGGTTCTCAGGGTACAACATGTCTGCTTATACTGAGTGCTCTTCCGGTGACCTTACAGCTACTACTACTACTACTCATAAGTGCCATTGAGGTCAGAACACAATTACCCTTAACGGTTCTAGTACATACTCTGCCACCGAGTTTTTCACCCTGCATACATATATAATATAAGTAAGTTAGAAAACCCGCTCCGTGGCCGAGGAGTTAGCAGCTTTCTCCGCTAACGCCGAATACTCTCGTCACGTGACGCGACGAGAATTAGCAGTGGTTCGAATCGCAAAAGTGACTTATGAGAGTATGGAGCCGGTCGCTCAGAAAGTCGTGGCGTGCTGATGAGCGTAATCTAGCCTAGGAATCAACATACAGCTGAAAGATGCTGGTGTTGACCGCAATATCCTGAAACAGGATGGAAACACAGGAAAAAAAAAAAAGAAAAAAAAAAAAAAAAAGTAAGTTAGAAAGTAAATAAGTACACAACCCTTTCCACGGATTGAAGTTTTCAAGGCATCTGGTGCTAGCCTCATATTTGTATAAATCTTCCATTATTCTATGGCGATGTGGTCAAAATAACAGCAGCCGCCTGTATTTTCCATAATATATTATGGTACTAGTTTAAGGCTGGGTAATGTATGTAGATGAAATCTCTTCTCCCTCGATGGGGATTTGAACATATGGAAGCGAGCCGGCCAGCAAACGTAGAGGCCACTGCGCTATCGCGGCTCATGTAAACGTACTGTTTGTTGTCTTGTCGGCTTAAGGATTTGCGAACGCAGTTTCACAGTTGCCCGAAATCAGATCGCATTGCGTTGATTTCGATTGTATGAGATTGGGCCTTACAGAGAAGCAATGTCAATAACTGAACATAAAAATTGCTCAACATATCACAAACAGCCAATAAATGCTAAATTCTATTAAAACATCGTATAAAAAGACATCTAATTAACTAACTTATATTATTTTTTTGCATTGTGACTGAACTTATGTCCTATCCATGTTTGTTTTGATGATTTGTGTTAGTGTCCAGCTCAATCTCCACCTGGTTTTCTATGCTAACAATGCTGCTACCTTGTTCCCAGTTCTGGAGAGGTCGCAATACGCCAGCGATGACCCGTTCTTCAAGCACAAGTGTCGATTCTGCCACAAGGTTTTTGGTAGTGACAGCGCACTGCAGATTCACGTCCGCTCTCACACAGGTGAGTTTACCCATACTCATACTAGATTGCTCGTGCGTTGACAAACTGTGTCTCTTTCTGTCCCAGCCAGTTGTTAGACTTAGCATTTTGGCCTAATTATTACTTTAAATTTTTCCGCACTGTACAGTATTTTACTATCAAAGATACGGAGCAGATGTTAGATGTTTTCCCCAGAACATTCTGGTAAGGTGAGAAACGAACAGGCGGACAGATTGCCTGAGTCTGCGCCATTGAGTGGGGCATGTGTGCATGGTAAGGCAGTCATAGTCAGGGCCCTTTCTGATAATGTGTATTGTGTGGAAGAACAGATACATGGTCATGGCGTAGAGAGAATGGTGCGGTAGGAGGTGGCCAGAGGGCGACACTCTGTACTCTGAGGAAAGGCCAGGCGGACACATAATCAGACTGCTGCTGGTACCATTAGAATTGGGCCTCTTTGCTAGTTGTTGAAGATGAGGACGGACCACATATGGGAATGTCCAGAGTTCTGTGATGTCGGTTCTTGAATATACTCAAAGTATCTAACTTCTACCAACCTCTAGTTGGACAATGGATTGGAGTCTGCTGGGAAATAGATACATAAAAACACTCCAGTTGAGGAAACATTTAACAAGGAAATACCTAAAAACACTACAGTTTATGAAACACTCCTATCTAGTGCTAATCCCTCATGTGCTGTGATGAATCATGAACAAGTTACACCCAAATATGCCTTTCCACGTATATGCAATTTATGTACCTTCGTGTAATCCTAGTCGCGGTTCCAACTTCACGACAAGGGGTCGTCCCTATACTGCTCCGTTCCTGTGCCAGTGAATATCACACACAATGCTCCTCACTGCCCCGTGTGAAAAGTGGAGCAGACAGGAGTCTCGACAAACCTACAGCCCTCACAGGTATACAATGCATAAGGCCGCTGCCAGAATGCCAACACAAAAGTCCGCCACGAAAAATACAGTTCATCGTCACTAGAAAACCAGCAGCCACACATTACTGCATAAGGCAAACCAGTTAGTTCAACAACCCGCCGGCTGCCATTTTTCTGAACATGCAGTTCAAGCTACAAATAAACGCGAACAGATGTATGAGCTTGCATAAGGGAAGCAGAGGTCTGCCGCATAGTGCCCTTGGATAAAATACTTTGAAACCGGAGCGTGAGAAAAGTGCTTACACCAGCCTTACTTCAATAAATTCAAGTCCTTTTCAGAGCACGCACGCCATAAACGCCAAAGCATTGACCTAGATCGGCCTAAAATGGGTATCGTGAAATGTATTGGGAAGTAAATTCGGCCTGTGTCACATTGATCACATCAAACCTGGAGTCCCGGCTGGTCTATACAAATGTGGGTCTCTCTCCATACCGCCAGTTCACCTTAGGTGTGCAAAAGAGCCCTTTACATTACTTACTAAGTATGAGACGGCCTGGTTTAAGTTAATTGGCTTGTCCTTTTTGCCCTTGCTGTCGTGGATTTAAACCACTAAACTTGGATGTGTCACCTTCTTGAATATTGTTTACTGTTCTGGCAGACCTGGAATGGATGTACAAATTTTGTTAAATGCAAGAGTCATTTGAGTACACTTTTAAATATTCCCAATGAAAATGTAATAAGATTAACATCTGTAGATGGCCTGGGTCCTAATTTTAACGTAATCTGTCCTGTCTCCAACATGATAGTAAGTTGCGAAAAGTCAACACGGGGCACGCGGGAATATTTAAGCAGTTGCTATCTACGTCTATCTCTGTGGTCCACAGGGAAACGGCTTGGCGCAAGTTTGTTTAATTAGCCGCGGCAAAATTAACAAACGGGCAAATTGTAGGTTTTTCTTCAATCTGTGTTTATCGTGTACATCAGAGCATACACATAGGTAATACTTCTTCACATCTCACCTGCGTGGGGTTCGCGTTAGTTCAGGGGGTAGAGCGGTGGGTGCAGAGAGAAAGAGACGTGGATGACGATGGGCCAGTAAGGACCACTGAGTTGGGCTCTTCGTTTACTTTCATACTTTCGTACGCCCATTAACTATCTGACACTTCCTCTCTACACAGGTGAGATTCGGCATAGAGGTTAGCAGAAAGTTATAATGGGGTCTTCTTGAAGTGCAAACGGGCCACTGAGTAAACTGTTGGTCAGCCGCAGCGATGGCCACTCAAATATTCTTTGTCAACACCGGAATGAATAGAATTTCATATATTTGTTTCATGTCATGTCGTCTTAGACTTGGTCTGTTCAAATCCAGAAAAAATACACCTTTGGTGGTCTCATGAATTGCTAAGTGGAGATAACTAATTCTGCCTCGGATTCTGTACCTTGTCAGTTGTTCCCCACTGTTTGAATTGTGGATGTTTTTTCGGTATCTAAGCTTGAGTAACTATAGACGCGAGGCGGACACGTGATCCGTGTAGTGTCTTTTAGAACAGTGTCATAATGTACGGGTGATGGTGTTAAATAAGACAAATGAGAAACTAAGAACACGTGCAGAAATGACATCGATTACTGACTTTATAGAATAAAAAGTTAAATGGTTCGGATATTTAGTTTGAATAAGACAAGATCAACCGGCTACTAATGCGATCTTCGTGAGAACATCTGGATACAAAGCGGGAGGGCGACCCAGGAAGAGCTGGCTAGATGGAGTCAAAGAGACATTGAAGACATCAACTATGACATTAATACAAGCAACAATGCCAGCGGAACAGAACATTACATTTACCTCATCTGCTACATTTCAAGGCAAACGCGGTCGGACAAAATAAAAACATATTGGTGTTAAATATGCACCGTGATTATCATCATCATCACCATCATCATCATCATCATCATCATCATCATCATCATCATCAAAACTGGTGTATATTAATAGTATGTCCTCGTGGGCTCCATCACGAGCAGATAACGCTATGGTTATAGACAAGAAATGGTTTCGATACGAGAGGTATCTGCAATCCAAATGTAGAGAAATTACCCACTTTAACTGAAAATGATTAATCCCATGACCAAAACTGTCGCAGGGATGTGAAGCTTTAAGCTTTCACTTATCATGATATAATGAGGAGGGGTGGCTGGTTCCCTTCCTCACAGCCTTTCTCTTATTGTCACTGTAACTAAGAAATGTGTTGAGTGTAAGAACTACTTTTGTTTTAGATGAAGAAAATGTAGCGGCCATTAACCTGGCTTGTATTCCAACAAACTCAGCGTGCCTGGATCAATTACTTCCTCAAGCATTCAAGCTCTTTCGGTATTCTTAAATCTGTGTAGTTATCATCAGTATCACGTACCATGTCGCTTATACGTGAGCGGTCGTTGTTCGCCATCCCGATGGGAGCTCTAAGTGGAGTTCAGTAAATTTGGGCTAGATTTAAAGTAGCACACGTCATTCACAGAGTTAAGGCTAGTGTGCGGACTGGAAAAGACATACTTACTCGGTATTGAATTATAGGGCGCTATAGCTATTCAATGTATAGTGAGTTACTTGATAAGAAATGAGTAAAATAAAATACTGCCGTGACAGCACTTGAATATGTTAAGGATGTATCGGGAAACAAACAGATCTATTCAACAAGAAATTATTATTCAAGAAGAGTGGTTATTAAAACAAACAATACTGAGAAAAAATTAAATATTGTGGGCGTGTAAAAAGACATGACAGTCAAGAAAAGATAATTATGGAGGATAGTGTATCTCGGTATATTGTGAACTAACAGTATACCGTAACATGCAATGATGTACGGTCCAGAAGGAACCAGAAGAAGAAATCGACCACATAAACAATGAATAGAGAGAATAACAGAGTCCATGAGAATCTGGGAGAATCTCGATATATGTAGTCCGTAAACGGGCACTCTCCCGCTGTTTATGCTTCACCTCGGCACCGCCATGTACAAGAGGGACAAGATGAGCTGAGATGAAGATGGGATGACTGCACCACTGAGGCGGAGAAGAGGAAGACAGCTTAGATGGGTGCAATATATATATATATATATATATATATATATATATATATATATATATATATATATATATAATAAACATAAGACATCAGCAGATAAAGGATATCTGACTTATGATAGAGACAATCTCGAAAGGCTGTTATGGTGGCGAATTCTGCACAGGAAATACCACGCCACCGGATGATGATACAGCACTTAATCCCATTGCTGATGTATGTTACCAGGGTTTCTCGGTGTTTTTTGTTTGAATTAGCCAAAGGTATAGGTAATTCAATGACTGAACTAACGAGTGAACGAACGAACAAACGGACTTTATTTTCAAAGGGCTCGCAGGCCCGTCTTACATTAGGCCCTTCCAATCACTCATCTTTCGTTAATCAGTAGTGTATTCACATAGGAAAAAACACATTGTCAAATGAATGTTGTAAACATAAACAATGCATATTACCATGTTATGAGACACACACCCCTACCTACCCACACATCCCCCATCCACGCACAAATCCCCCCACCTAACCGCACACACCCCAGGCACACATACATGCCACCACTCATCCACCCACACCCACACATATCCCCCACCTACACACACACACACACACATATCCCACACACCACACATCCCCGACACACACATCCCCCACCCACCAACCCACCCACACACCCAGGCACACATACATGCACCCAGCCACCCATCCCCCACCCACGCACATCTCCCCACCCACATACGCATCCTCCACCCATCCCATAACTCACCAACACTCACCACATATCCTCCACCACCCACCCACAGATCCCAAACCACCCAGCCAAAAACACATCCCCCACCCACACACACACATCTCCCCGCCAACCCACACATCCCACACCTACCCACACACAAATCCCACACCCACCCACGCACACTGTGATAATGATACTGTTGTAGATGTCGGATGCGTTAATCCTGCATATACTAGGTACGGGCATAATGATGTGCAGTAGCCAAAGCCCTTCCTTTTTACTTCTTCTTCCCAGAAATGTCTGAAAATTGTTCAGTATGCAAAATTACGAAACTAGAATTAATAATGAAGATTAGTACTGGTCCGAACAGAAATCTAGGTACTTTAAGGGCATTGAGCCAAAACAACTTTTTCATTAAGCAAGAGCGCTAATCATGATGAAACTACCACGTTTAACATGATTAAAAGAGTTAAAACCATTTAACTTCTTAAGAACTACCTTAATCGAAACATCTCTATGGCAGCTGGTGATGAAAATGTAACACACCAGCTAAGTGCATCCATTGTAACCTTTACATTTGAATATTCATAACGCAGCGTACGCTGTTTGAACATAACAGCCTCTTTTTCGAGTACCGGGCGGAAATTATGTTGACATAAGCGCAAAGAATATTTGAAAGCAAATATGGCTGCTATTTATAAAGATTGGGAGTAAATCAAGACTTGTTTATACTGCAAATGTCAAGTCATGTCATTGTCGAGAAGAATGTAAACCCCTTTTACAATAAAGGAATTATAGTTGCCATTGTGTCACTTTTCAAAGCTCCGGGAATAGATCATCATCACTGACATTATCATCATCATCATCATCACGGAGTGCCGTCTGCGCAGTGACTCTCGATCACTTTTTGTTCTAGTTCTACACAATGCATGCAGACGTGTTATAGGTGGAGATCCAGGGTTCATTATTTCTTCGTGCTTTCAGCAGACAGTAGCTTGCCAAATGGGGAGGGAGACTGATCATAGGAAAAGCTGATCCCCATGCTTAAATAGTCCAGTGTAGCAGAAACTACCATGTGTTTGTGAAGTCTCACTACACTTCGATTGTAGAACAAATGTGAAAAATGAAGTACATCAACAAATATGCTTCACAGTCCATCGTGAAGCTATATGCAGCGAATGGCTGTCGTATGCTGGAGTAATTCTTTGCACTCCAAACAATGAATACTTAATTGTTACTTTCCAGATTCCCCAAAACAGCGTAGACTATAATAGTGACTATTGTAACTAATTTATTGAATTTATAAGCACATTTTTGATGTACTTCATTTTTCAAATGTTTTATGCATACAAAGTGTAGTGAGACTTTACAAACACTTGGTACTAGTAAATAGTATTAGTTCAAAGCGAGCAAACACCTCTAAATACACAAGCAAACAACATTTTTGTTCGCCACCTTTCCAATGTTGAATCTAGTACTGCTTCGTAATGTTTCATCCTTCGTGTGCGGGTTTTCCACCTACTGTGGTGGTACATCTTTCGTGTTTCACTTGGAGTGCACTTCAGTCATGTCATACAGTTTCCTGAAAATAGATTACCAAACAGTTTACCGAACTCTCCTGCCTGAAAACGCATGTTCAAATCCCCAGTAAGCCAAAGAAATGTTAATTATCAGACAAGCTGGTCTCTACACAACATAGCGACCACCTGAGAAAGATACATTAGTTTCTCAGTTCTCAATATGGTTCTATAAAACCCACGAGCTGGATGCAATGTTTTAATCATTATCATTATGTGCTATGCATTGGCGACTATGACTCGTCATTTTACAGAATCGCCAGTCTCAGCTCAAATCTCTGTCCTCATCTCGACTATGCCATTCAGCCAAGCCATCTAGATATTTTAAAATCAATATGCGGTTTTCGTCTACTTCCAGAGGAACTGTCTTATTTGTGTTTCTATTCTCCGTGATGTTCTTTACATTTTCCTTAGAGAAGACATTTCTACTGCCGGCAGATATGTATCAGCATGTCTGCTTATTGTTCAGTCTCGCATGCATACAGCGGTAACGTTTCTACATAGCACTTCATGACGTATTTCTCACCACAGTCGGCAATTTGTTACTGATGAGTCTGTTTTACACCATGCAAAAGTTTATGTTTAGCTATGGCGAATCTAGCGCTAATTTCTACAAGGCATCTACAAATCTTCCTCCCACGATGTGTCAGTTCCTAGATAGTTCAAAGGAATCACGTGTATAAGATGTTACCTCATTTAAATAGATGTTAAATATTTGTATTTCTGATTTCTATGTTTAATAAAATAAATATGTCAAGGACAATTGTATACGCCTTAAGGGGTATTGGACTCGTGGTTCTAGGCCCACATGTTCATAGAGCAATCAACACTGGAGGGGTGAGGAGTGATGTGGGCAATCAACACTGGAGGGGTGATGTGGGCAATCAACACTGGAGGAGTGATGTGGGCAATCAACACTGGAGGAGTGATGTGGGCAATCAACACTGGAGGAGTGATGTGGGCAGTCAACACTGGAGGAGTGATGTGGGCAATCTACACTGGAGGAGTGATGTGGGCAATCAACACTGGAGGAGTGATGTGGGCAATCAACACTGGAGGAGTGATGTGGGCAATCAACACTGGAGGAGTGATGTGGGCAATCAACACTGGAGGGTTGATGTGGGCAATCAACACTGGAGGAGTGATGTGGGCAATCAACACTGGAGGAGTGATGTGGGCAATCAACACTGGAGGAGTGATGTGGGCAATCAACACTGGAGGAGTGATGTGGGCAATCAACACTGGAGGAGTGAAGTGGGCAATCAACACTGGAGGAGTGATGTGGGCAATCAACACTGGAGGGGTGATGTGGGCAATCAACACTGGAGGAGTGATGTGGGCAATCAACACTGGAGGAGTGATGTGGGCAATCAACACTGGAGGGGTGATGTGAACAATCAACACTGGAGGGGTGATGTTAGCAATCAACACTGGAGGAGTGATGTGGACAATCAACACCGGAGGAGTGATGTGGGCAATCAACACTGGAGGAGTGATGTGGGCAATCAACACTGGAGGGGTGATGTGAGCAATCAACACTGGAGGAGTGATGTGGGCAATCAACACTGGAGGAGTGATGTGGGCAATCAACACTGGAGGAGTGATGTGGGCAATCAACACTGGAGGAGTGAGGGGTGATGTGAGCAATCAACACTGGAGGAGTGATGTGGGCAATCAACACTGGAGGAGTGATGTGGGCAATCAACACTGGAGGAGTGATGTGGGCAATCAACACTGGAGGAGTGATGTGGGCAATCAACACTGGAGGAGTGATATGGGCAATCAACACTGGAGGAGTGAGGAGTGATGTGAGCAATCAACACTGGAGGAGTGATGTGGGCAATCAACACTGGAGGAGTGATGTGGGCAATCAACACTGGAGGAGTGATATGGGCAATCAACACTGGAGGAGTGATGTGGGCAATCAACACTGGAGGAGTGATGTGGGCAATCAACACTGGAGGAGTGATGTGGGCAATCAACACTGGAGGAGAGATGTGGGCAATCAACACTGGAGGGGTGATGTGGGCAATAAACACTGGAGGGGTGATGTGGGCAATCAACACTGGAGGGGTGATGTGGGCAATCAACACTGGAGGAGTGATGTGGGCAATCAACACTGGAGGGGTGATGTGGGCAATCAACACTGGAGGAGTGATGTGGGCAATCAACACTGGAGGGGTGATGTGGGCAATCAACACAGGAGGAGTGATGTGGGCAATCAACACTGGAGGAGTGAGGAGTGATGTGAGCAATCAACACTGGAGGAGTGAGGAGTGATGTGAGCAATCAACACTGGAGGAGTGATGTGGGAAATCAACACTGGAGGAGTGAGGAGTTATGTGAGCAATCAACACTGGAGGAGTGAGGAGTGATGTGAGCAATCAACACTGGAGGAGTGAGGAGTGATGTGAGCAATCAACACTGGAGAGTGATGTGGGCAATCAACACTGGAGGAGTGAGGAGTGATGTGAGCAATCAACACTGGAGGAGTGAGGAGTTATGTGAGCAATCAACACTGGAGGAGTGATGTGAGCAATCAACACTGGAGGAGTGATGTGAGCAATCAACACTGGAGGAGTGAGGAGTTATGTGAGCAATCAACACTGGAGGAGTGAGGAGTGATGTGAGCAATCAACACTGGAGGAGTGAGGAGTTATGTGAGCAATCAACACTGGAGGAGTGAGGAGTGATGTGAGCAATCAACACTGGAGGAGTGAGGAGTGATGTGAGCAATCAACACTGGAGGAGTGAGGAGTGATGTGAGCAATCAACACTGGAGGAGTGAGGAGTTATGTGAGCAATCAACACTGGAGGAGTGAGGAGTGATGTGAGCAATCAACACTGGAGGAGTGAGGAGTGATGTGTGCAATCAACACTGAAGAGTGATGTGGGAAATCAACACTGGAGAGTGATGTGGGCAATCAACACTGGAGAGTGATGTGGGCAATCAACACTGGAGGAGTGAAGAGTGATGTGAGCAATCAACACTGGAGGAGTGAAGAGTGATGTGGGTAATCAACACTGGAGGAGTGAAGAGTGATGTGGGAAATCAACACTGGAGAGTTATGTGGGCAATCAACACTGGAGAGTGATGTGGACAATCAACACTGGAGGGGTGAGGAGTAATGTGGACAATCAACACTGGAGAATGATGTGTGAAATCAACACTGGAGAGTGATGTGGGCAATCAACACTGGAGAAGTGAGGAGTGATGTGGGAAATCAACACTGGAGAGTTATGTGGGCAATCAACACTGGAGAGTGATGTGGACAATCAACACTGGAGGGGTGAGGAGTAATGTGGACAATCAACACTGGAGAGTGATGTGTGAAATCAACACTGGAGAGTGATGTGGGCAATCAACACTGGAGGAGTGATGTGGGCAATCAACACTGGAGGGGTGATGTGAGCAATCAACACTGGAGGAGTGATGTGGGCAATCAATACTGGAGGAGTGATGTGGGCAATCAACACTAGAGGAGTGATGTGGGCAATCAACACTGGAGGGGTGAGGAGTGATGTGGGCAATCAACACTGGAGAGTGATGTGGGCAATCAACACTGGAGAGTGATGTGGGCAATCAACACTGGAGAGTGATGTGGGCAATCAACATTGGAGGGGTGATGTGGGCAATCAACACTGGAGGGGTGATGTGGGCAATCAACACTGGATGGGTGATGTGAGCAATCAACACTGGAGGAGTGATGTGGGCAATCAACACTGGAGGGGTGATATGGGCAATTAACACTGGAGGGGTGATGTGGGCAATCAACAATGGAGGGGTCAGGAGTGATGTGGGCAATCAACACTGGAGGGGTGATGTGAGCAATCAACACTGGAGGGGTGATGTGAGCAATCAACACTGGAGGAGTGATGTGGGAAAACAACACTGGAGGGGTGATGTGGGCAATCAACACTGGAGGAGTGATGTGGGCAATCAACACTGGAGGAGTGATGTGGGCAATCAACACTGGAGGGGTGATGTGGGCAATCAACACTGGAGGAGTGATGTGGGCAATCAACACTGGAGGAGTGATGTGGGCAGTCAACACTGGAGGGATGAGGAGTGATGTGGGCAATCAACACTGGAGGAGTGATGTGGGCAATCAACATTGGAGGGGTGATGTGGGCAATCAACACTGGAGGGGTGATGTGGGCAATCAACATTGGAGGGATGAGGAGTGATGTGGGCAATCAACACTGGAGGAGTGGTGTGGGCAATCAACATTGGAGGGGGGATGTGGGCAATCAACACTGGAGGAGTGATGTTGGCAATCAACACTGGAGGAGTGATGTGGGCAATCAACATTGGAGGGGGGATGTGGGCAATCAACACTGGAGGAGTGATGTGGGCTATCAACACTGGAGGGGTGATGTGGGCAATCAACACTGGAGGAGTGAAGTGGGCAATCAACACTGGAGGAGTGATGTGGGCAATCAACACTAGAGGAGTGATGTGGGCAATCAACACTGGAGGAGTGATGTGGGCAATCAACACTGGAGGGTTGATGTGGGCAATCAACACTGGAGGGGTGATGTGGGCAAACAACACTGGAGGGGTGATGTGGGCAGTCAACACTGGAGGGGTGATGTGGGCAATCAACACTGGAGGGGTGATGTGGGCAATCAACACTGGAGGAGTGATGTGGGCAATCAACACTGGAGGAGTGATGTGGGCAATCAACACTGGATGGTTGATGTGGGCAATCAACACTGGAGGGGTGATGTGGGCAAACAACACTGGAGGGGTGATGTGGGCAATCAACACTGGAGGAGTGATGTGGGCAATCAACACTGGAGGAGTGATGTGGGCAATCAACATTGGAGGAGTGATGTGGGCAATCAACACTGGAGAAGTGATGTGGGCAATCAACACTGGAGGAGTGATGTGGGCAATCAACACTGGAGGGGTGAGGAGTGATGTGGGCAATTAACATTGGAGGAGTGAGGGGTGATGTGGGCAATCAACACTGGAGGAGTGATGTGGGCAATCAACACTGGAGGGGTGATGTGGGCAATCAACACTGAAGTGGTGATGTGGGCAATCAACACTGAAGTGGTGATGTGGGCAATCAACACTGGAGGAGTGATGTGGGCAATCAACACTGAAGTGGTGATATGGGCAATCAACACTGGAGGAGTGATGTGGGCAATCAACACTGGAGGGGTGATGTGGGCAATCAACACTGGAGGAGTGATATGGGCAATCAACACTGAAGTGGTGATATGGGCAATCAACACTGAAGTGGTGATATGGGCAATCAACACTGGAGGGGTGATGTGGGCAATCAACACTGGAGGAGTGATGTGGGCAATCAACACTGAAGTGGTGATATGGGCAATCAACACTGGAGGGGTGATGTGGGCAATCAACACTGGAGGAGTGATGTGGGCAATCAACACTGAAGTGGTGATATGGGCAATCAACACTGGAGGGGTGATGTGGGCAATCAACACTGGAGGAGTGATGTGGGCAATCAACACTGAAGTGGTGATATGGGCAATCAACACTGGAGGGGTGATGTGGGCAATCAACACTGGAGGGGTGATGTGGGCAATCAACACTGGAGGGGTGATGTGGGCAATCAACACTGGAGGAGTGATGTGGGCAATCAACACTGAAGTGGTGATATGGGCAATCAACACTGGAGGGGTGATGTGGGCAATCAACACTGATGTGGTGATATGGGCAATCAACACTGGAGGAGTGATGTGGGCAATCAACACTGGAGGAGTGATATGGGCAATCAACACTGGAGGAGTGATGTGGGCAATCAACACTGGAGGAGTGATGTGGGCAATCAACACTGAAGTGGTGATATGGGCAATCAACACTGGAGGAATGATGTGGGCAATCAACACTGGAGGGGTGATGTGGGCAATCAACACTGGAGGAGTGATGTGGGCAATCAACACTGGAGGAGTGATATGGGCAATCAACACTGGAGGGGTGATGTGGGCAATCAACACTGGAGGAGTGATGTGGGCAATCAACACTGAAGTGGTGATATGGGCAATCAACACTGGAGGAGTGATGTGGGCAATCAACACTGGAGGGGTGATGTGGGCAATCAACACTGGAGGAGTGATATGGGCAATCAACACTGAAGTGGTGATATGGGCAATCAACACTGAAGTGGTGATATGGGCAATCAACACTGGAGGGGTGATGTGGGCAATCAACACTGGAGGAGTGATGTGGGCAATCAACACTGAAGTGGTGATATGGGCAATCAACACTGGAGGGGTGATGTGGGCAATCAACACTGGAGGAGTTAGTTAGTTAGTTAGTTAGTCGCAGTTCCAACTTCACAGCAACGGGTCGTCCCCATTATGCTCCGTTCCTGTGCCAGTGAATATCACACAAAACTGGAGGAGTGATGTGGGCAATCAACACTGGAGGGGTGATGTGGGCAATCAACACTGAAGTGGTGATGTGGGCAATCAACACTGAAGTGGTGATGTGGGCAATCAACACTGGAGGAGTGATGTGGGCAATCAACACTGAAGTGGTGATATGGGCAATCAACACTGGAGGAGTGATGTGGGCAATCAACACTGGAGGGGTGATGTGGGCAATCAACACTGGAGGAGTGATATGGGCAATCAACACTGAAGTGGTGATATGGGCAATCAACACTGAAGTGGTGATATGGGCAATCAACACTGGAGGGGTGATGTGGGCAATCAACACTGGAGGAGTGATGTGGGCAATCAACACTGAAGTGGTGATATGGGCAATCAACACTGGAGGGGTGATGTGGGCAATCAACACTGGAGGAGTGATGTGGGCAATTAACACTGAAGTGGTGATATGGGCAATCAACACTGGAGGGGTGATGTGGGCAATCAACACTGGAGGAGTGATGTGGGCAATCAACACTGAAGTGGTGATATGGGCAATCAACACTGGAGGGGTGATGTGGGCAATCAACACTGGAGGGGTGATGTGGGCAATCAACACTGGAGGGGTGATGTGGGCAATCAACACTGGAGGAGTGATGTGGGCAATCAACACTGAAGTGGTGATATGGGCAATCAACACTGGAGGGGTGATGTGGGCAATCAACACTGATGTGGTGATATGGGCAATCAACACTGGAGGAGTGATGTGGGCAATCAACACTGGAGGAGTGATATGGGCAATCAACACTGGAGGAGTGATGTGGGCAATCAACACTGGAGGAGTGATGTGGGCAATCAACACTGAAGTGGTGATATGGGCAATCAACACTGGAGGAATGATGTGGGCAATCAACACTGGAGGGGTGATGTGGGCAATCAACACTGGAGGAGTGATGTGGGCAATCAACACTGGAGGAGTGATATGGGCAATCAACACTGGAGGGGTGATGTGGGCAATCAACACTGGAGGAGTTAGTTAGTTAGTTAGTTAGTCGCAGTTCCAACTTCACAGCAACGGGTCGTCCCCATTATGCTCCGTTCCTGTGCCAGTGAATATCACACAAAACTGGAGGAGTGATGTGGGCAATCAACACTGGAGGGGTGATGTGGGCAATGTCTCGCCAGTCACCATCACTTCCCATGAAATTTCCTGGTACCGATTTTAGGCGGAGTTGACATGGCAGCCCAATTCAATGTTTAAAATCTACCTTGAAGGTAATTGGAACCCACGACCACCGGGCGACAAGCCAGCTTCTAGCCGTTACGCCATTCTTCACTGAGATGATTTAATGTCTCACATTTGACTTCTGAACCTAGCTGCCCAGTAACAGCATCCATCACATGCTTTACTCCTAGACTTTTAACGCCTAGTTTCTGTGTAGTATTGACACATCGTCTTTACCATAGTCAACACACAATCTCAGGTACACGTGTGTTTACACGCTTTGATCCGTCTGTACACATATCTGGGAGCATCTGGGAGTACAGCAAGCAGTTAAAATAGTTTAAAATATAGCTTTTTTTTTTCTTGAATGGTTTTTCCAGCTATACTAGATTTTGATGTTTCGTTTTTAGAAAATATGTTTTTGCGGTGTGTTTATGTACATTGTTGTTTCATTCGTGTAAGTGCCCCTCTGTCTATTTCGTATATTTATGCCTTTGTTTAGCCGGCTGTGTGTCTTTCTTTCTGTCTACACGTAGATTTGTTTATCAAGAGATGTTTCTTATGCTTTTGTTAATATTCCACCCTGGGATCAGAGAGACGCCCACCCCCATTCCCCTCACACACGCGGATAGAGAGAAAGAGAGGGGGAGAGAAAGAGAGAGCGTTTGTGAAAGGGTTAATAGGTTACACTGACAAAGGCAAAGGCACTCGCTGTTCGCTATAGTTGGGATAGACCGGCCACCCGTTCTCCTTGCTCAAAGGCCTAAAACAATGTGATAGTCCTAACAATTCACATAACAGAACAGTTTTGTGTTACTAGACTTCATTTTGTTTGTTTCTATCTGGGTGTGTACGAGAGAGAGAGAGAGAGAGAGAGAGAGAGAGAGAGAGAGAGAGAGAGAGAGAGAGAGAGAGAGTAGACCCGTTCAACAGTCTCTTTATAAATTATCTCTCTTCAAAGCCTCATATTACAAACCATTCCCGCACAATTTCCCCAAACCCGCCCACAAAGCGCCCATTTATCAAGAAATGACATAATCAAAGTTGCATCTTCCTGCTGTTGGCCAGTTTTCCGCCGCTCAGACTGTGATTTGACGTTCTCTGTATTATCCCGTGACGTCCTCTGTATTATTGTCATTTGGCTCATAATCTTGTATCGAAAGGAGGCCCAGAGGCCAAGTCTCGAGCGTCCTGCTGTCAATAAATCTCTATCAATTTCATGCTGACAATGGATATGAATATTCATCTCGTCTGGCTCATGTCTTCCGACTCTCTCCGTTCCATAGTTTCACAAATCGTCGCCAACTGATAAATGCCTGGTCGTTTAGGAGTAGCTGATTTTTTTTGTTTTTTAACCCCCCCCCCCCCCCGCCCCCATCCTCACTGCATCATTTGTAAGCATGTTTATAGTTGGGCTTTCTAACTTGGATGTTACAGAAATGTTCTTAGAATAACCCGGATCAAGAAGAAGAACTAATATTTACATTGCGCAAGATCTGAACATCGAAGAACACTGGCTCTTGAACATCATATCGCGGAAAGTAAATTACTTTGGCCACATCAGGCATCAGTGGCAATTTTGATCCATTCTCAGTTGGAGGGCATTCAGCTCCAGAAGTCTGATATGCAGATGACATGGTCCTCCTATCAACTACTGCTAAAGAATGAGCAGAGGAAATCATGTCTGTTAAGACACAGTGAAGATTAGAATCGTGTTATGAACTCAAAGAAGTAATAAATGTAATGATGTCTACAGACAAAACTTCATGTCAACCAAATATCACAATCAACAATGAAGAAATGAAAAAAAAAAAATCACAAGTGTGTGTGTGTGGGGGGGGGGGGGGTGCTGTTAAAAATAAGTCAGGAATAGACTGTCTGATCATAGCAATGTAGAAATTACAATGCATTTAGAACCTACTGCACAACGCCACTAATGTAAGACATCTGAGAATATGCATCTTTCTCGTGGCAACACACGGTTTTTGTCATAGGCCATTTCGCATTCAATAATTAATAGAATCGGGGCTATTGGCCTTAAATATTCTAGAACAAGTCTTAGAATACCGTGGACTACGTAGCAGACAGTTACTAACATTCTACAATGAAAGCTGATTCATAAGCAGCAGGACACCCAGGCAACACTCGCCCTATAAAATACTACAGTGGTCAGGAAGGCGTGGTTGATGCTAGTAGAGACAGAGGTCGACCAGTACAAAGATGGACAAGAGGCATTGAAGCAAACTTCGGCGTGAAAATGCAGGTCGCGCGGGAACTGGCGGAAGGATCGGCCATTATATCAGAGGGCCGTGATGAGAGCAACGACCTACAAAGGGCCTGTTACAAGATGATGATGTCACCACACGTCATAGTGGTTCAGAAAGAACAGTTGTGGAAGACTTGGTTTATAGAAGAAGAGGCAATATCCGTCCAGCATAACACAGGGACGAGACAGTATCCAAACAGCATAACACAGGGACGAGACAGTATCCAAACAGCATAACACAGGGACGAGACAGTATCCGACCAGCATAACACAGGCCATGGGACATTACAGGCACCATGAGCATGGCACTGCATGAAGTATGCTCCTTACTAGATTAAGTCTCGAGATTCTTCCGTCCGGCTGTTGTGGGTGACGTTCTGCAAAGGATTTGCTGTCTGATGTTGTTGATGATGACGCTGATGATGATGACAAGACGATGACAATGGTGATGATGATGAGCTACAGTTTATATTCTATAGCCAGTATGATGCGCTGTATAATGTGAGCCTATGTCGTTGGTTATGTCTGCTATTTAGTGCTCGTCACGCTCTGTAATTAATTCTTCTACAGTAGTAGACATGCAGGAGTTACTTTACAGGCTACATTAGATGCCCGAACCAGTTTATTCTCGACAAATGAGAAACTAAGAACCGTTGTAAGGATAAAACCTATTACTGAATTTATTTTAAACAAAATGTAGTTGCATGTCCTTCACAAGACATAGCAGTCAGCACCAGCATTTTGGCTTATCGTGATTCCTGGGCAAGTTTTACTTTCAGTAGTTTGCCATTGCTTTCTGAACGACCGGCACCTATACCTTTTTCGAAAACACCAGCATCGCTGTGTTTCGAACCCGGGTATACGGGATTACCAATCGCGTCCGTAACACTTACGCCACGGAGACCGATATACCATTTAGCTAGTATGTAGCAAGATCAACTAGGGGATAGGACGTTCTACACGAGAACATCGACATACAATGCGAGAAGATAACCGAGAAAGATATGTAGCAAAGAAGGAGACGACTTTCTACACACAAATACCCAGTTGAAATTATGGGTTATTAACACTTACTTCACACAGAAACACTGTTGCGACTTTGGGATCCTAACACTAATTCCACCAGACTCTACCAGAAAGTGGACCTTTTTAGTTGGCACTAGAACATGAAATTAAAGTTGCAGGCACTCTCTGCAGCCGAATATCAATATAATATCTGCATTCTTCTCGCATACACATTTGTTTTCCCGGGACAATCGAGCCCGGATATTCATTTCCATGCCAAGAGCCTGAGGGTTACCGCCGCTCAAAGTCTGATTGCGCAAAAGAAATTGGCACCGCAGTTATTGTTCATACCAGAAGTTATGAGAAGGCCGGCGTCTGACCCCTAGTAATTGTCATCTTCTTTGATGGGCGATAGGATGGAACAAAGAGAGATGTGGCTTACAGAGACAGGAAATTATGAAGACGGCATCAGACGGCAGACATTTGCCAGCGTAAATGCTACTTTCTCCCGACAGGAGTGGCTGTGATGAAAAGTATGAACGGAGAAACTGCCTGGAGTGCATGTCTCTAACGTTCGTGAAGAAGCAATAATTGTGATTTATTATCAATATTTGTTGCTGCAGCTTCTGCATTGCTGTTAGTAGCTGTTAAGAAGGCGTAATTTTTGTCGTGTTGTTATTGTTGCTATCGCTGTTATTAATATGGTGTTATGAATGTTATTCAGCAGCATCGTTATCATCATCATGAGAGTTAATGTGAGTCGTTATGCTTCTTCTTAGTTCCTGCCGTCTCCCAGGATGCATCAAATTATATATATATATATATATATATATTCTATCTATAATGTCCTGTCTTGTCTATCTACATTGCCTTGTTTTGTCTATCTATATTGTCCTGCCTTGTCTATCCATATTGTCTTGTCTACCCATGTTGTCTTGCTTTGTCTATCTATATCGTCTTGCATTGTCTATCTATATTGTCTTGCCTTGTCTATCTATATTCTCTTGCCCTGTCTTGTGTCTGTCTACTTCCGAATCAGTATAAAAAAACCGCTTTGTTCCCTGTGATGTTTCATTGCAGTGGCTAGAGTTGATTCCTTACTAGTCGTATTGTAATGTGATCGAATCCTTATCCAGACGGGGTTGTTAAAATTTGTTTTTATTTATTTATATATGCTCGCAAGCTGCCCCTGCCTATACTAGATATCAGATAATGTTTTGGGAAATAAAATCAGCCGTTGTAATCATTGAGTGTCGATTGACCTACTAAATTGCACACAAACGCGCGCGCACACACACATACACACACGCAGAGAGAGAGAGAGAGAGAATGAGAGAGAGAGAGAATGAGAGAGAGAGAGAGAGAGAGAGAGGGGGGGGGGCAGGCAAGACAAAGGGATTCAGCTGATTCCCCTAAATTGGAAAATTATGAATATTCTCAGCGGCCGCTGAAAACAATGAATGACCCCGGAGTGTCAAGAGGTCATGGAGTAATGGTTATCGGACCTCAGGGGCAAGCTCTGACTCAACCCTCGGGAATTAATCCCCAGCTGACCACGACTGACCAGTGCAAGCGATTTACAACAGGGAACTCTAAACTATCCCGTTTACTGTTTGCACATGAGTTGCCATGTCAGTTCCTCCTCTTTGTCGACATTCGAGGAAGATTAGAAAGGAGAAAGACGGATCGTGAATTGTAACTCATATGCAATTAGGTACCGGGACCCTTCAGGGCAGCAAAGAATAGTACCAGTGTAACTTGTCATGCCTGACGTATGAGGCGAGTAAGGAGGGTTGGTGTGGGAGTGGATATCTCCAACTCGTAGAAACATGAAGCTGCAGAATAGCGCCATCCATAAACAAGTCTAAAGGAAACATGAATGCATGGAGGCAGCCTGCAAAAAAATGGACGGCTTGGCGAGAGCTGTTTAACGGTCTATAGTCCAGTGGGCAGACAGGATAGGAGTAGCAGATAACTAGCTGTATAGTAATGTATTGGTTATGGTGCCATTACCCTCTTTGGACAACACTCACCTTCAAATGTGACTGAATCGGTCACAGGATTATTAATCTGAGCCAGGCGATGGACCCTAATATAATTTCTCTTCTGAGTTTGAACAGAGTAGGGGTAATGGTATCATTGAATGGAAATGGTTAGTGTACTGCTTATCAACACAGTGGAGAAGGTTCCAGTCCCGCCCCAACAGTGGCTGTAAGGATTTGGCACGGATTCGGACTGATGATATTGGTACCAAAGCGTGTTCAGAATCAAAAATTCACTGAATGCGGATGGAGGTATATATAATCATCGGTTCTGGGCAGTTCGGTCTTTACATATTTTGGAGATAATTTTCAATTTTCTCGAATTGTGTCCATGACACATAAACGGTACTATTGTGCTTTAGCTATCAATTTGGGTAGCATGTCTTTGTTGTCTACTTACTGCATGAAACGTATTTTTATTCGGTGGAAAAGGCTAATATATTGCCAAATATGACCTTCCATTTGGACAGGTGGACGGTGTATGGTCATAATAGGGTCAACGTGCTATTTGCTTTGTTTTGTGGTATCTTCCATAATTTCAATACTCAATGAATGGAAATTTACATTATAATACTTGTTCATTTAATTGTGTACCATATTTGGTCCAAACCTACAATTTGTTTGGCACCGAATCAGTTATATTAGCTGTGAAATGTGAGCATTGTTAGTTTTATGACGTGATATTAGTTATAGACGTGATGATTAATCACTTACTAAATTCATGGCATTTGTTACATTCCTACCGTGATGTTACCACTGTGATGTTTTACTTTGATGTTCCCACCGTAAGATTCACAAGATAATGTTCACATCCTAAAGCTCACTCCGCCATGGTTAACATAAAAGTGAAGGGTCCTGTTACACGCCCAAGAATCATTGAGTATACTATGTTAGAGCCATATTTGTATAGATCAAGCCACACTCAGTGGGTGATGTATCGGTATCATTGGGTATATGATGTTAGAGCCATATTTGTATAGATCAAGGGGGCTGCATGGTCTCGAGGTATGGTGTCCGTCTCGAGTGCTGGAGCTCTCGGGTTCATGCCCCAGTGATGGCCGGGATTTTGTCTAGGACTTCTAGTAATAAAATTTCCCCTGGTCTCTGGGTAGTGAGATCGGACGCCCGTGTGTATTGTTGCGCCTGTAAAACATCCCCTGGCAGTTGGAAATCTAAAAAGTGTAGTCTAACGGCGCTTCCCGGGCAAAATTTCGAGTTAAAAATCTACCCAAAATATTGCAGGACCCTCGCCGGTGCTACGGAGCTCGTGCACTGAGCTGAGTTTCTCCAGACTCAGGTTTGAGTTAGGAGTAGAACGGAGCACTTATTGGTTGCACCCGTGTGCCGTGATGTTGATCCATCGACTAAACTAATCTAAAACTAAACTTGCAAAGATCAAGCGACACTCAGTTCGTGATGTGGTCGGTATCGTTCCGGCCGTCCTTACTTCCAGAGACATTTCTTGGTACCCATTTTATGCCGAGTCGACTAGGGAGACCATGTCAATTCTATTTATAATTGGAAACCACTCCGATGCGGATCGAGCCCAAGAGCTTCGGTACTACAGACGAGTGTGTAGCTGCTAGGCTACCGCGGCTTCAAACACCGTCATGTTGGCATATTGATATTCTTGTTGTGTTGTTCCCATTATGTTGTTTTTACTGTAATATAGATACTGTTAATTCCATAATCACGAGCAGGAATACATATCTTCCTACTCTCTGATCAAGCGTAGTTTCCTTCTTGTGGTGTATAGAAATGGAAATGTATACAATTTCTAAAATGTGTAAACTTAAATTTGTAGCTTAAATTAAACTATATGTCTTACATAAATATTTCCCTTGTTTGTTTGCAGGCGAACGTCCCTTCAAATGTAACATTTGTGGCAATCGCTTCTCAACCAAAGGAAACTTGAAAGTCCATTTTGAGAGGCACAAAGCGAAGTATCCACACATCAAGATGGACGCCACTCCAGTACCTGAACATCTAGACAGACAGCCGAACTTAATGCCCAGCTTCGCACCCACACCCATTCCGCCTTCCGTACCTTTACCTCCACCAATGCCCCGCCTGCCTAATCCACCAATTCATCATGGACCAATATCCTCTCCTAGTTCTTCCCCGCATCCACATATAACACACCAATCTCCATTTCCTGTTGGATTTGGAGGCACGTTTCTTTCCTCTATGGGACCCGGTCTTTCACCTTTCAGGTTAATGCCTCCACCTCGAGAGAACCCCATGCCGTTTCCACTATCACTCAGTTTATCCTTGCCCTCATCTTTGGGCATGCCGCTTCCGTTAGGAAGAGATAGCATAGCTCGTAGGGAATCCCCAACAAAGCTCAGTACTGGATCCATTGAAACGAGTGTCATTAGATCTCCACGAAAGGAAAGTCCTATTAGCAGCAATCGTGACCATTCTCCATCAGAGATTCGACGGCCTATCGCACATCAGTACCATAACCACATCCCCCACCATTACATCACTTCTCATTTTGATTCTTACCACAAAAGTCACAGTGGAATGTCAGACGACAGTAAACACGAAGACAACACTTATGAAGGCCGAGAAGAATCCGAAAAGGAACAAGAAGAAAAAGATATTGAATCCAGGCGGTCACGAAGTCGACATGAGTCAGCTGATAGCAGAGGCTCATCGCCATTGGTGCATAAGTCTATAGCAACAACGGTCATATCATCACCTGCAATGTCTAGCCCACCCCCTCCACTGCTGTCTCGACCTTCATCGTCTCATAGTCCTCGCCAATCACCGGCTTCTGTTATCAGCTGGGCATCGCTGGTATCTGTACAGCCACCATTGCTTCCTAGTCACCACCCAACACTTTTCCCGCACCACCATCTTCCTCCGGGGTTTCCAGGCTTAAGTCTTCCATTACCGGGTAATCCATCCCCATTTTCTCTACCACCTCCCTTAACCTCAGTTATACCAATGCCGGGTCCGCGGTTAAATGGTCATTCCCCCTTTCTCCCACCTCCCCCACCTCTCCCACCTCACATCTCCCCACCCCCAGGAGAAGGGTCCATGTTTAGGAACTCAATATTGCCTACCAAGACCATTGACCCATCCGAGAACTTGGAACAGTATATGGAGGTTCAAAAGTCAGAAACCTCAAAATTGGAAGCGCTTGTAAAAAATATTGAGCAAAAAATCACTGATCCCAACCAATGCGTTGTCTGCCATAGGGTTCTGAGTTGCAAATCCGCTCTGCAGATGCATTATCGAATACATACCGGAGAAAGGCCCTTTAAATGTAAAATTTGCGGGAGATCTTTCACCACAAAAGGCAATTTAAAGACCCATATGGGAGTCCATCGGGCCAAGCCAGCGTTAAGAATGATGCATCAATGCCCGGTATGTCACAAACAATTCACCAATGTCCTCGTGTTGCAGCAACACATACGTGCTCATACAGGCTCCATGCAACATTTACCCCACGTGCCGCTTCTACCTTCCCATATGGATTGGACTCACCGGCCTCCTTTTGGCCTCAACCGGCACCATCCTTACCTCCCTCCATTACACCATGACTCACATTCGTTAGATCTATCTGGAATTTCACCTTTCTCCTCGAACCATCTGCACAGGGAAAGATCGTTCAGCGGCAGTGAACACAACAAATCCTTAAGTGAAGAGCGAAGAAGTCCTTCTGTTGTAAAGGATAACAACAGACATTTCGACCAGATCACCGAGAGAGACCAAGAACGACACTCTGATGACGAAAATTCGAAAGAGGACACGCCGAGATCACATTCCCGAAATAGCGAAGACAGTCAAGGCAAAGCCCCAACTGTTGCTGCTTTGACTGAGCCTCCCCAAGAAGGAACATGTCATGGTCAATTAACACTGACAAAGCCTGAATTTGAATCAGCATTTCTGCCACCAGCTTTTGGTAATACACCGTTTGATGCACCTTTAGCAGCACTTGAAGAAAGGGTGAAAGCTATTGACAGCCAGATATCTAAGACATCTTTTGAGAAGTTCCGCAACAGTATGGGCCTAGACTCTGCATTTTTCCCACACTCGTCTAATCTGTCAAATGCTGAAAAGAACTCTGAATATGGGTCCGAACCTGCAAGCAAATCGGAGAGCCCCTCTTCAGGAGGTGAAATGCCATCCTACGGATTTTCTTTGCTTGGCAGCTTTGATCGAAATGCAACCACTTGTAACATTTGTCTGAAAACTTTCGCGTGTAAGAGTGCTTTGGGCATACACTATAGGAGCCATTCAAAGTTAAAGCCCTATCAGTGTGATGTTTGTGACAGAAGTTTTAGCACTAGAGGCAATCTGAAGCAACACTTGTTAACACATAAGATCAGAGATATTCCCAGCTCGGCTTTTGACGACGTCAATGGTGACCATAACAGCGATGACGATGATGATCTCCCAGGGAAAGACAGTACTGAAGGGGATGATGATGACATGAATGACCTTCCCAATGAAGACTACCCATTTGAAGATGATGATGGTTTAGACGATGAAGGTCTGGATCCTGATATGGAGCAAGATGAAGACACTGATAATCCAACGGATGATTTTAATGATCCTGTTCAATCAGAAGATATGTTGTCACCCGCAAAGAGCACGGATGACTTTCAAGAAGATAACAACAACATTTCAAGCTTTCAAAATCATAATGGAGACAACCAACAGGAAACGTGTAACGACTCCTCAGCAACAGATACCGTTAACACCAACTCAAACCGCCAGCCGGACTTCCAACCAAATGCTGCTAAATGTACCTCATCTACGTCTTCTTCTACCCAAGCCCAGAAATTACCCAAACCTAATACTAATACTCAGGACAGCAACAGACTATCAAACAATTCAGGTCAAAAATCGCATACAAGTGAATCTTCTGGATCATCTTCTTCCAATAGCCATAGTGCAGCCAGTACAGCAATCAGACGTCACAACGGGCCTAAGCACCAGTGCATGACGTGTATGAAACCCTTTTCTTCAGCAAGTGCTTTGCAGATTCACACTAGAACCCACACGGGAGATAAACCTTTTAAATGTACTGTGTGCAGTAAGGCCTTCACTACCAGAGGCAATCTAAAAGTCCACATGGGAACTCACATGTGGAACAACAGCCCCTCAAGGCGTGGGCGACGCATGTCCATAGAACCCCCTTTTCTGCTTTCCCATATGAAGGACACTCCATTTATGCCAACAGGTTTTCCTCCAAGACCACCACTGGACTTCTTTTACCAATACCCGTTGCCAATGATGAATGGACCAGATTCAAAAATGAACGAGATATCCGCCATTCAAACTTTGGGAGGTTCTATGTCGGCAATGCCTCCCATTCCACCTCACTTAATGCAAGGGTTTCTACCCACAGAAGGCTTTAAACCCAGCAAAGACTCCAGAACTACCTCAGAACCTGGTGAGCCGACAGATCACCCAGATAGGAAGCCATCTTCCAGTGAGTTGAACTTGAGTGTCAAGGTTTCTTCAGTTACCGACGCTTCACCATCCAGATCAACTTCATCCACCTCCTCATCTTCATTGTCGTTATCAGTCCATCCACCCACATCGACCTTATCGGTGACAGCAACTAGTACCCCGTCTCCTAGCAACAACAAAGAAAACAGTAGCACGGCAGCTTTGGATCTCCGCAACATGAGAGCAGCACCTTGGTTGTGGGGTGGCTTCCCTTGCCATCACTGTGGCCAGATGTTTCCAGTGCAAGACTCACTGGAGCATCATTTGAGGACACAGCACTTGGGGAAAACAGAGTCTCCATCCCACACACTGTCGAAATCAGAAGCACATCCCCCACTTCCTCCAAAGGCATTGCTGGCATGAAAATCGTGGGTGAATCTTTCAGATACGTCCAACATTGTTACATTATGTGGATGTGTTTTCTGCTGCTATTTGGAGCACTCGCTGCTGATCTCAAACTCAAGTATCATTTGAATGATTCCTTTCTTAGGAGATTGCTTCTTCAAGATGAACTATTATTTTGTCACGACTTAATGTGCTTAAGCATTTAGTGTAGTCACATGGGTTTTAACTGCTTTTGTGTATATATTTTGATCTTTATCCAATGCAAGAGGAGATAAATATTTGTTTTCATTTATTGTTTCACATTATAGGCAAAATAATTTTCCAGCAATCATTTCTTTCTGAACACAACATCAGCTATTACTTTATCAAAACAAGAAGTGAACAATCCGTTGAACAATTGATTGCTCACTTATTTATAATACTCCATTAGTCCCAGTTTTGTTTTCATTATAATCTAACCCACAAAAACATGCTTCATGATTACTACCTGCAAAAGCTTCGTTTGTTAAAAGTAGTTGTAACTTGATAGAGACAAAACTAACCTGCACACGGTACACAGTTTACCAAAATAGGTTAATCATATGGAAAAAAAAAAAACATACAACAGCAATGTGTCCTAACCATGTCTGTAATGTGTCTTCTATGTATATGTTCTTAATATCATTACCATATCAGGTTATCCATTTCAACGACAAGCAGAGCTTTTATTAACATATAACTGCACTGTCAATATTGTTTCATGACCGCCCATACATGTTATTTTGTTAGATTATTCTTGAAGATTCCCCTTGACATCCACATTACTGTACTCAATGCATACCCACGACAAAAACATGTTTCTAAAATAATATAAACTGTAATTTGCTCTTGGTTACTAAGCGACAGGTCGCTCATATCTCAGCATCAAGTGTAGGACTAACTGTGTGGTTGCTTGGATGTTTAAAACACACCTGTGGTAGGACACAAAGAGTCTTTCTCAATCATTCATCCCTCTGTTAAAATATGTGTAATTATACATAAATATGCGTGTCTCGGAAACTGAAATAACTTGGTCATATCAAACATCAAAGTAACTCGGGAAGAACAGTGAATGATGGAAACCATAGTTCCTGGAACAAGATGTGAGGGTAACCTGGGAAGGCTAACCCGGTCAACAAACGCCCACAGAAGTCGGATGTGCCGGCCTAAGGGTGCACATAAAATTGGCACAACGCAATTACGTCTGGAAAAACACTCCGGATGAACGCAGAAGACGAAGATGTGAGGCTAGACCCGCAGGATGGTGGGAACGGTATATTGCAGACATACTGGGCACGAGACAGGACAACTGGCTAAGGATCGAGACAGGACAACTGGCTAGGGATCGAAATACTTTACGGCAAGCCGTGATGAGAGCGGCGTTCTGCAAAAAGTCTGGAACATGATGGTGGTATGTTAGTAATACTGATCTGTTATTTCAATACTCTTTATTCCATTGTGTTTCATAGAATATCCCTATACTGGCATTTTCTGTGAATGAATTTGGGATCTTACGCACTGGGATAACAAGTCTTTGACACGTAGATTATTTACTAAAATTCTGTAATTGTTGTATAATACACGTAAAGACGACAATATGGTATGTCCATTTACAGAGAAATAAACTGCTACCTAGTTGTCTGTTATATATTTCAAATTGTCCAAGAGAGTATCATTATTGTAGTATTTCAGCGGTGGTTTCGGTGAAGTAATGCTCAAAGAAAGTAAACAGATGTAATGGCCACATGCTTAAGAATCTTATATTTAAATGATGAATTTAATTTCCTATATTTGGGAACCTAAAGGATGAATTGCTTGCAGATCCGTCCGATCATCGGAGTGGCTGCTGGATTCTCTTGGATAAAGCTTGGTGGCTGAAATACCCCTAGTCAATATTTGTTATTGGAGAGTTTCCAAAGTTCATGTTGATTTCAGGGCGGCCTGGGCTGATATTGGTTGCTGGAACTCCTTAAGATAATGTTGGTTACCGGAACTCCCTAAGTTAATGTTGGTTAATTGAACTCCCTAAATTAATGTTGGATACTGGGACTCCCTAAGTTAATGTTGGTTACTGAAACTCCCTAAGTTAATGTTGGTTACTGGAACACCGTAAGTTAATTTTGGTTACCGTAACTCCTTAGGTTAATGTTGGTTGCCAGAACTCCTTATGTTAATGTTGGTTGATGGAACTCCCTAATGTTGGTTGCTCGGACTGCCTAAGTTAATGTTGGTTACCATAACTCCCTAAGTTAATGTTGGTTACTGAAATTCCCTAAGTTAATGCTGGTTACTGGAACTCCCTAAGTTAATGTTGGTTACCGGAGCTCCCTTAGTTAATGTTGGTTACTGGAACTCCCTAAGTTAATGTTGGTTACTGGAACTCCCTAAGTTAATGTTGGTCACTGGAACTCTATAAGTTAATGTTGGTTGCTTAGACTCCCTAAGTTAATGTTGGTTACCAGAACTCAGTAAGTTAATGTTGGTTTCTGGAACTCCCTAATTTAATGTTGGTTACCGGAACTCCCTAAGTTAATGTTGGTTACCGGAACTCCCTTAGTTAATGTTGGTTGTTAGAAAACTCTGAGTTCATGTTGGCTATTGGAATGTCCTCAGTTAATGTTGGCTGTTGGAACGCTCTCAGTTAATATACGTTTTTGGAACGTGCCGTGTAAATGTTGATTGTTGGATTAGCCTGAAGTAATGTTGGACATTGAAGTACGCAGGGTAAAATATTGGTTCTTAAAATACCCTGAGTTAATGTGAGTCATTGAAGCATCAGGGTGAAATGTTGATTCTGGAATACACTGAGTTAATGTTGGTTATTGTCGTATGAAGAATGAAATGTTGGTTCTGGGATACCCTGAGATAATGTTGGTTATTGGCGCATGCAAGGTTGGTGTTAGTGGTTGTAGACCCAGTGTCATTCCTAGTTTGTTTTTAAAGTACCCGTGTACTTTTCGTCCTCAATTGTAATGTTAACCGAAGGAGCACCATAAATGCAGTGTTGTTCGCCTACCCTAGAGATAGACAACTCATCATCCATGAAAACTCATCATTCATGAAAACTCATCATTCATGAAAACTCATCATCCAATGAGATCCAGTGAATGTGGATACGAAGGTGACTGATGATACCGATATGACCCTGGAAGGTAGATGGGGAATGTGAACAGCAGATGATAGTAACAACAGAGGAGGGATGTCCGCATTGGACTTTCTGGCGTGTCTCCGTTGATTTGCCAGCGCCATCCCTGCTGCCCCACAAGTCACTGCTCTGGGATGAAGAAGTGTGCTTCGCGTAGATTGGGATATGTAGAAGTACTACAGAGAATCTTAAAACTTGAACACCAGCCAGCCCTAACTCTTGTTACAGGAAGAGTTTCTATCAGCTCGTTAACGTCACGCGGATAACTATATCCGCATAACCATATTCTTCTGTCGCTCGTTATCATAAACTGAGGCATAAGCGCCCTATCCACTCGCTCCAAGCCAGTTCAATTAGTTATTGGATGCCGCCCCAAGCCCAACTCTCTGTTCCTACTTGCCTTATATATGGTAAACCAGCTAGTTAAGCGACCGGCCACCTGCCATTTTTCTGAACAACACATACCACCGCGTATAAATGACAAAGCATTGAACATGAAATCCACAGCTCACAGTGGCGCATCAAGCAGCCAACACAGTAGCTGGGCGACGGAGCCTTGTACAAGTCCTAGTGAGGACAATGTATAAGCAAACCTTGGCCAGAAGCAAACAACACACCAATGCGTTTACAGGTCATCCGCTTACCCCCATTTTGAACTATATTGTTATTGCTATAGATCTAACAGAGTTTGTACTAGTCATTTTGCCAGATGCCGTGTAACACACCATGCATATATTTACTGGTTCTTCCCTAGCTTATTTAGTGTTACAATAGGTATGTTTTTAAAACAATCGTTTATCTGACATTGTCAGTAAACGTCTTATTTTTATCGTAATGGCTAACACCTTCGTTTAAATGGATAGTCTGAGACTATGTATCTGTGCAAAGTATAAAGACAATTATAAGATGTAGCTTTCAAACTGTTTATTGTATAAATATCAGTAATGAAATTAAATCAAGCAAATAATAACCCTATCTAACTTGGTAAAACTGCTCTTCAAGAGGCAGAAACAAGCACTAATTTGGGAAGCAATGTCGACAAAACTGGGGGAACATACAGAACTAATAAAGTAAGAATACACACGGCAAGATGAGTTTTCACAGAACAAGAAAATATGTGGAAGTCAAAGGAAGTTAAACAAAAGTTAGAAAGTTCAACTCCAATGTAAAATGGGTTCTATTGTATGGATCAGAAATATGGAGAACAACTAAAAGAAATACTTTTTTTTTTTTTTTTCCCGCGTTTCCATCCTGTTTCAGGATATTGCGGTCAACACCAGCATCTTTCAGCTGTATGTTGATTCCTAGGCTAGATTACGCTCATCAGCACGCCACGACTTTCTGAGCGACCGGCTCCATACTCTCATAAGTCACTTTTGCGATTCGAACCACTGCTAATTCTCGTCGCGTCACGTGACGAGAGTATTCGGGGTTAGCGGAGAAAGCTGCTAACCTCTCGGCCATGGAGCCGGCAAAAGAAATACTTATAAACTACAAAAAGTCAGTAGTTGGTGTCTGCGCAGACTAGTGGGAATTAAATGGTATGACAGAATGAACAATGTGGAGCTTATGGAGAGAACTAAACAAATCCCAGTGAACCAAGAGGTTAGAAAAAGACACCAGCGCTGGTTACCACACACACTGAGAAAATCTGAGGGCAGTATAACTAGACACTCTCTTGTCTGGAACCCACAAGATAGGACACACACTGAGAAAATCTGAGGACAACATAACTAGACACTCTCTTGTCTGGAACCCACACGATAGGACACACACTGAGAAAATCTGAGGACAACATAACTAGACACTCTCTTGTCTGGAACCCACACGATAGGACACACACTGAGAAAACCTGAGGACAGTATAACTAGACACTCTCTTGTCTGGAACCCAAAGAGTAAACGAAATACCGGGAGACCTATAACACAGGCAGAAGCGAATTACAGACAAGGATTAATAACATTGGGGGATATGGAGGGACCTTCAGGGGATAACAAACCATATGAATGCTTGGCATGGTGTAATTACAGACAAGGATTAATAACATTGGGAGGATATGGAGAGACCTTCAGGGGATAACAAACGATATGAATGCTTGGCATGGTGTAATTACAGACAAGGATTAATAACATTGGGAGGATATCGAGGGACCTTCAGGGGATAACAAACCATATAAATGCTTGGTCCGATACCTCAAAATGGGAGAAAATGCAGAAAAAGAACAATAACAATCAGTAACATTACAATCATTGAGACTGCATGTTTAGTTACACACATTTCAGCTGTCCTACAGCTGTTGGAATCATTCCTGAAAGTCCAAGATTCCATTTCTACATTTGTGGTAACGAACTCAGCATACTCAACCATCACGAAAAGGATGTGATATTCTAATAATGGTTATATCTTTGCCGTAGTAAAACTATATGTTTTCTGAAGCAAGTTATCTCTGTGGACCATCATTGTGTTAGCCAGATACGCTAAGGAAGCAAAGATAAGTAGCATCGTAGCCCACCATGCGTGCCGTAAGAGACGACTAATATGGTTGAGCCTTTGCAGACGATCGCTGTTTCGAAAAACGCCATGTAAATATCCCCAAACACACACTTTTCCCGCCAGTTAAATTGTACTAGCCAGAGCGCCTTTCAAGTGTGTTATCAGATAACAAAGAGCATCAATATGAGGTAATTTCTCCATTTTTTTTTTTTTTTTTTTTTTTTTTTGCGTATCCTTTTACAGGACTTAGCTGTCAACAGCAGCATCTTTCAGCTGTCTGTTGATCTCTTGGCAAGATTACGCTCAGTAGTTTGCCATTGCTTTCTGAGCGGCCGGCTCAGTATCCGCAAGTCACGAGCGGATGTCGAACCACCTCAGTTCTCGCTCCGCTGCGAGACTCTGCGTGATAAACGGGATTACAGAGAGAAAGTGTTGTAACCCCACAGCCAGAGAGACCGGCAATTTCTCCATACCTTCACGAAATCCAAGGTATTCGGTGTTTATGAAACTATCGACGCCCACACAACGTGCACGCTTCGAGGCTGAAAAGGAGTCAAGGCAAATCCTCACGATGATGCTAAATAATCCTGACCCAAGCCTCATTGAGGACCTCTTGCCATGATTGAGATGAGTGTGATAACTGCGTACTAGGATAGAAACACAGGTATCACCACTTTGCGAACTGATCCTGTTGCATAAGAGTGCATATCTCGAATGAAATGGATCAAAATAACAGTGGTTCATCAAGCAAACCATACAATATACATTTTTCAATGCAGAAATAAAAAAACATACGGAGAAGAGAGGCAGAGATTGATTGATTGATTAACTGATTGATTAATTGATTGATTGATTGATTGATTGATTGATCTAGGAACCGACATCACAGCATTCGGGGCATTCCCATAGGCGCTCCGTCCCCATCCTCATCAGCCAGCGAAGAGTTCCAACACCAATAGTATCAATAGCGATCTGATTATATGTCCGTCTCGCCTTTCCTCTGAGCGTCGAGCGTCGGCCAGATCCCCTCGTCACTCCTCGCTGCCTCATTCTTGCCAGACTAAGATAGTTCATTTGCTCCTCCGAGGTGTACACGTGCTCCCTCAAGACCGCAGCCACGTCTCCCTCGTCATCCATCAATACTCCACCAAGTTTTGCAGAGCCAGCCAATCTGTCCGCCTGTTTATTCCCCAGCACATCGGCATGCCCCGGAGAAAAGATCCAGGCGATGCTTGCCACCCGTGACCTCCGAAGCAAAGCAAGCCACTCTGCACGAAGCATGCCTGTCCTCACCTTCCTCAGCATGCTGTCTGAGTCAGTTACAATCACGATGTGTGTGTGTGTGCGCGCGCGCGTGTGTGTATCGTATTCTCGATCCAGCGGAAAGCTACAGTGACCGCCTCCACCTCCATTCTTAAGCTAGATGTTGTGGTATCATATGCCAGGCTCTCCTTCACCAAACGTCGGCCATTAGCTTTTGCTATGAACCCCCAGGCACTTCTCCTACCTCTCGACACTGAACCATCTGTGTAGATAATCACATCACCCGAGCGAGCATTATCCTGAATTAGTTGCTGAATTTCCACTTCCATTGCCCCTGTTTGCCACTCCCTTCACTCCCAGCTTAGTGTGATTATAACTCTGCACAATTCTGACTGCTCCGCTGGAACTCTGACCCACTCCCCTCCTCGCCTAATGTTCTCCAAGATGCACACATGTCAGATCATATCCTCCGCTGAGCCATCCATGATTTCCCTCTTATCAGTCGCCGACCCTTAACTACATCCAGCGCCTCATGCACAGGGTGATCTGTGTCTGCAGCTACTCTGAGGTATGCCTTCCCCTGCGTCACCTTGAGCTTACCTGCAACAGTCGGCAAACCAAGGATGTAACGCATGCTGACCGACCATCAAAAAGAGGAACGCGTGGGATGGTGTTTGAACCACTTTTTACAGAGTGGAGGGTGATTTTTCTTCCGCATAATGGCAGGCGATGAATCATGGTGTCACCACTTTAAGCCGAGCAGCAAAAGAGAGAGTGTGCAATGGAAGCATGCTGGATCACCAAAAGCCAACAAATTCAAGTTACTGGTTTCCGCTGGTAAGGTTATGCTGAGCGCATTTTTTTACCATGAAGGGTTATCGTTGGCCGACTTTAAAGAATCTGGTGTCAACATCAACTCTACCCACTACTTGCAAACACTAGACAAGCTGCAAAAAGCCATCAAGGTTAATCGACCCGGTATGCTTTCTAGCGGTGTGATTTTGTTGCACGATAATGCTCGTCCGCATATCGCAAAGATTGTGTAGGAAGCATTAGCAAGGAAGAAGTGGGAAATTCTGCAACATTCAGCCTATAGTCCTGATTTGTCACCATGTGATTTTCATTTCTTCGGACCTCTAAAAACAACTCTCAATGAGCAACGATTTCACATAGATGCAGAAGTAATGAACGCGGTAAACACTTGTTCCAGTGAGCAACCACAATCCTTTTTTGCGGACGGCATTCGCCGCCTACCTAAGCAATGGGATGCTTGATTGAATGCCTACGACGACTTATTTTGACCAACCCATGGTGCATAATTCATTCAAAATGAATGCTTTGTTTAATTCTACCACACCTGTTAATGTTTGTTTCATGCTTTTGTAATAAAGCCATTGGAACGGGTTTCAAACAAACACACCCGATATAAACTAATATATTCTATGACTAGATGTGCTGCGACCATTCCTCGACTTTGTTGCCTATCCTGTCTTATAATCAGTGACATACACTGCCGTGGGGATAGTGTCATTGCTTTACGAAGTGAGACATCTAGTTACTTTCCTTGCCTCCTTTCCGTATATGTTGTTGGAATATCCAGTACCCATTCCCATATCAGTGTTTTGTCCAGTGAAACTACTTCCGATTCTGAAGATTGAATCTCTGACACCTTCTCCCCCCGGTCGCACCTTTCTTTTCTCTCCCCCCCCCCCCCCCCCCGTGTTGCCATGTCCCATGTTGGCATGTCCCATCTCTAGTTCACAACCAAGGTTCATGGAAAGTGTATAGCGATATCAGAATCCACGAACTGAGTATTTCATTCCAGCAAGCACTTCCCATCTGTGATCTAGCGTCACCGGTCACTATGGGAACGGCAGATTAAGAGGCATACACAGATAATCGCAATGTAATTTCACGTATCCGATATCAAATTTTCCCCTTTATATGGATATTTTCACTGCCTGTCCCTTCTATTTTCCCGTCTCCAATCTGTGCTTTAATCGCTCCATAAAACTCGGGAAATTATACAGGGACCTTTATAATTGAACGAACGAATACAATGTTAAAATCAAAACGATTCTTTGTCTTCGATTTCATGTAATCGTCCTTTCATTCTATTATTACTGTAAACATGAAAGAACGATTGATTATGTCCGACTTTTTTCTCTTCATTCATGTGTTTATCTGTAGCTTGTTTTGTGCATCTGTATTTAACAATATACTTTCATGTGGAAATAGTTTGGTATCTGCGTATGCTATATCTGTTGTCTATGGTGTATGTGGTTAGGCAATGTCTATGCTGTGCTACAGCTCTATATGTCATTAATGTTTTAGAGTTGCATTTTTCCCCCCTTTCTAGATGACAACTTGGGTCGGGGCGCAGTTCTGCATAAATAATTCGTGATTAATGTTTGGCGATCAAATTCTATTCTCAGGGGAGATTGTGACATGTTTCTATTTCACATTGTTTCATTGTGCTGTAATTTGTTTAATATGTGTATGCCTGCGTTTGTTTTCTCCTTCTCATTTTGCACCATTTTAACGCCGCTGGAGGCTTGAAGAATTTGTGTTACATTTTCTTATGTACGTTTATGAGTAATCTATGTAAATTTTATGTAAAAGTCTGTATGTACTGTTTATTTATGACGTAAACTTATTTGGACCTATTCGTTCTTCTATAATAGTACCAATTGATTTGGTTCTCAGCCTTCTGTTAGTAGCTTTGCATTAGGTCTGCAGTATTTATGTCTGTATAGTTTCTATAGATCCTTATTTTTGTGTGCATGTTCCCGTAGTTCTTAATAATTCTGTTTGTATGTCTGTGGCTGTCTCTGTTTTCGTGTGCATTCTTTGTGTAAATGTGTTTGTCTGTTTCTTTCTGTAACTTTCTGTGTTTGTGTAGATATCTGGGTCTGCATGATGTATTCACGTGTGTAACCCTTTAGATTGGTATTAACCTATTTGTTTGTGTACGATCGATCTATAGGTCTGTATAGATGTACGTAAACAGGATTGCTTACACCATAATGCATCTCTACGTTTGTTAAAATCCGTATACAAGCACATGTGTATAAGTATGTAAGTTATCAAGCCTGTGAATGTTTATAGATTAGAGTGTATCTGCGTGCATGTGTGAATCTATACATATTGATCATTACTTATGTTTGTGTGTGTGTGTGTGTGTTTATGTAGATATATATATTTGTATAGATCTGTATTTGTGTAAATCTACACAACTGTGCAGACTCGAGTGTTTATATAAATTTGACAGTTTAATGATATAGTTTTACCTAAGATTGTGTAAATCCATACATGTCTACCGATCTGTATCACATTTCTGTATGTTTATCCCGACCGCGTGTAAATAGTTACATACCATTCACTGTGCAAATAGTTTTCTAACATCTATATTCAGCTAATGTTATAAACACTACAATCTTAACACGATTGGAATATATTGTGTCTTCACCTTTACAATTTCATTATTTATGTTGATTCTAGTGCTGTGTTTGCTCATATACAAGTTTGTATTATGGAAAGTTTCAGAAATGTCTATATAGCTGTGGTACGCAATCAATGGTAGCACTGTGAAGGTTGT
>OY992889.1:53716799-53769299 GCA_963921405.1 Cepaea hortensis | reverse complement strand
TAAAGTAAAGGCGCTCTTCCACGCGTGTTGAGGCATACCGGACATATGGTGCTAGCCTCACATCTACAGCCCAATTTCCCTCGGGGCGTCATGTGCTGAGTATCACACCGGCCGCCTTTATTTCCCAGTTCATATCCTGGTACCCATGTTAACCCAAGTTGACCTGGAAGTCGAGGTCAAATGTCAAAATCCTCTTCCATACGATTTCGAACTCATGACCACAGTGCGGCTGGCAAGCGTACTTCCTATGATCCACCTAGGCTCCCCTACTACCATGTGCCTATAAATAAATAAGCTCAGACTAGCCAGCTAGAGAAAGACCAGGTGTCAGATGAATGTATTATATTGAGTCTATATTGAGTGTGGGACAGACAGAACTACAAAAATTAAGTTAACAGCATGCATCTTTCCCATTGCAACATGCGCATGTGAGACCTAGACATTTACTAAAAACAAACCTGAACAGCGCATAAATGCCTTTGAAAATAAATGTTATAGACGGGTTCTAAGACCATCTTGGATACAGAAAAGAACGAATGCATCCATACGACAAGAACTGAATATTGAAGAAGGTTGGCTACTAAAGACGATAAAACAAAGAAAATTGAAATATTTCGGTTCCTTGAAACGCCAGGAAAGTTTGAAGAGAACAATAATGGGGGGATATATGTTCAGGAAGAGAGGAAGAGGAAGGCCAAAGAAAAGATGGGTGCGGGATGTGGTAGATACTCTCCAGATGTGTGTATCGGACGCGGGATATCTTGCTTATGACCGAGAAGTTTTCCGGAATGTTGTTTTGGGAGCGAGGTTCTGCAAAGGACATGCTACTGAATGAATGAATGAATGAATGAATGAATGCGTCTATACTGCACCAATACACAACTCATCTCAATACACACGACTCATTTGATTCAAGATCCAATGCAATGAGTTCCTGAATGGAAGCCAAGGTTGCCATTAAACATTGGCTTTGATTCAATTTGGATCCAGTGATTTCTTAAATAATGTTCGTACTAAAGTGCAAATTTCTTGCCAAGCCATCAGAAAATAAATATGCATTTGCTGAAACGAAAAGTGTGTGCATTTATCTCTATACAAATACTCCACTTTTCGATAACAGTCTCCATTATCACAAACGATAACTAACTTTTGAAACAATTTTCCATATTTGGTTAAAATTAATTGCATGTACTTTTACAGGACCTCATGACAACCCAGCATTTTAGGGGCTATGATTTACTAGGCAGTTTTTATGTTCAGTTGCTTGTCATTTCTTTCTGAACGACCGACGTTCATATCATTGCAATCAAGGCTAGGCGATCCGCTTCAAATTTTAGTCCGGCTGATTTCGAACCCTCGAGCCTGTATTTCCGGGAATTATGAAACGCGGTCACTGCCCTAAGCCACAGCACGGCATCTTTACTTGGTTAAGTTAGTTGTATAGCCTTTAAGAGCGATGCAGTCAACCCCAGCTTTTTTTTTTTTTTTTTTTGGTGCTGTTTGAGATCACTTGGCTAGTTTACGTTCAGTAGTTTGCCATTACCTTCTGAACGACCGGCACCCATACTATTTAGTAAAAAACCAACGAAAGGCAGTCTGCTGCCAAATAACTGCAGCTGTGTTTCAAACTGCGTCTGTAACTTCCTAGCCACGGAGCGGGTCGTTACTTGGTACTGTCGTGGAATTAACATGCATTTTTCTTGTTTTTATAGTCCATGCTGCATGGTGTCGGTGACCATGTCTGTTCACAGCCTTCTATCTCGCGTGCTACCAATCGTTTCTGATAGTGATGTTTCTCCATACCAGGCTGTTAAACTGTCCAGCATCTTGTCCATTGGTCTCCACCTGCTATTTCTCCTCTCCAACTTTCCTGTTGTGATGATATTCTCCAGCCTTCCCGTTGTGATGATATTCTTCAGCCTTCCCTTTGTGATGATATTCTCCAGTCTTACATTGTGATGATATTCTCCAGCCTTCCCGTTGTGATGATATTCTCCAGCCTTCCCGTTGTGATGATATTCTCCAGCCTTCCCGTTGTGATGATATTCTCCAGCCTTCCCGTTGTGATGATATTCTCCAGCCTTCCCGTTATGATGATATTCTCCAGCATTCCCGGTGTGATGATATTATCCAGCCTTCCCGTTGTGATGATATTCTCCAGCCTTACATTGTGGTGATATTCTTCAGCCTCCCCGTTGTGATGATATTCTCCAGCCTCCCCGTTGTGACAATATTCTCCAGCTTCCCGTTGTGATGATATTCTCCAGCATTCCCGGTGTGATGATATTCTCCAGCCTTCCCGTTGTGATGATATTCTCCAGCCTCCCCGTTGTGATGATATTCTCCAGCCTCCCCGTTGTGATGATATTCTCCAGCCTCCCCGCTGTGATGATATTCTCCAGCCTTACACTGTGATGATATTCTCCAGCCCTACATTGTGACGATATTCCCCAGCCTTCCCTCTGTAATGATATTCTCCAGCCTTACATTGTGATGATATTTCCCAGCCTTCCCTCTGTAATGATATTCTCCAGCCTTACATTGTGATGATATTCCCCAGCCTTCCCTCTGTAATGATATTCTCCAGCCTCCCCGTTGTGATGATATTCTCCAGCCTCCCCGTTGTGATGATATTCTAATGCCTCCCCGTTGTGATGATATTCTCCAGCCTTCCCGTTGTGATGATATTCTCCAGCTTTCATATTTTCTCATGACATGCTCAAAGAATGTTGACTGCCTTCTTCTTACGCAAGTAACCTGTTCTCTTTATGAGTTAGGTCCTTTCAAGACGTCTTTATTATTCTTTCTATCCGTCCACGATATTCGTATCCTTTCAAGGCGTCTTTATTATTCTTTCTATCCGTCCACGATATTCGTATCCTTTCAAGGCGTCTTTATTATTCTTTCTATCCGTCCACGATATTCGTATCCTTTCAAGGCGTCTTTATTATTCTTTCTATCCGTCCACGATATTCGTATCCTTTCAAGACGTCTTTATTATTCTTTCTATCCGTCCACGATATTCGTATCATTATTTTATAAAACCACATCTTCACAGCTTCCATATAATTCCTCCCTTTCTACTAATTGCCTATGATTCGCTTCCTTATATCAGGATTGACACTATATAGCTCCTAAGAATTATTTTCCTCACCGTGATGGACACAAATTTAGCTGCACTACGTCACATTAAACAAATAACAACCTTTGTTGACATAAATCAAATGCATAGATTATTACCTAAATTTAGGTTATAATCATTGCATTAAAATTCTTGTGCAAGCACCGTAGCTAGCCTATAAAGATATTTGTCTGAAATAGAGATTAAGAGCAGACTCATCATCATCACGTGCCATGCCGATAAACGTGGGCGGTTATGTTTCGCCCTCTCACACGATCACCAAAGCATGGATTAGCTCCGTGTTCTTGTCTCGACCATGCCACTTTGCCAACCCATCCAGATGTTTAGTTCTCTGTCGTCTCCTTGTTCTTTCCCCCTCGATCTTGCCAGTTATCACCAAGATCTCTGGTGTATTTCTTTTCATAACATGCCCAAAACTTTTTGACTGTCTACGTCTAATTTCTCTAATCAGTTTACGATTTTCTTTTGTTTCTTGTAGAACGTGCTCATTGGTTTTTCTGTCTGTCCATATTATTCTTTGCATTTTGTCTCAGAAACTACATTTTCACTGCCATTAAATATTTGTCAGGTTGTCGGTTCACTGTCCACGTTTCGCATCCATACAAAAGTACAGGTTCTATGTAGCACCACAACACTCTTTTTCTCGATTCAATTGACATCATTTTATCGGTCAGTATATTTTCCATCATGTAAAAGGCTATCTTCCTATCGTGAATTTTGTTCTAATCTCTTCAAGGAACCTCCCATCAGATATCTGAGGGGAACCATCACATTAGATGGAAGATTGCGCGGCAGAGGTTAAGGGCAGAATGGACCCGGCTGAAGCCGTACTTCTGAAGATGAAAAATAAATATCTTATGTAATAAGTCATGTTCGTTGAATGTCAGAAAGAGGGAACGGAAATGTTATACAGCGCATGCTCTGTGGCAGTGAATCATGGAATGTCAAGTAACTATTCAGTAATAGATTGTTTTTGCTTTTTTTTTTTTTTTTGCCCTCGCTCACTTTGAACTCAAGCGTAATCCATACACAACCTATTCTAATAGCACTGGACTTAATTTTGCGTGTGGATTAGCTTTCCCAATTAAGAGTGTCCCTCACCATCAGGCGAACCAACTCCGAAGTCAGAGTTACTTGTAATTTACGTCCACATGTCAAGGACTATAGGTCAACAATTTAGTCCAACAGTCCGGTGTATGGGTTGAACCCCTGACCTCGGCTTCAGCACACCGGATGTTTAAAAACACGCGTTCTTGTCCATTCGGCCATGCTGACCTACAGTAATAGTTTTATGGCAATGAAGATGTGTTTTGGGGACGAATGATAGGAGGATCTTGGACTGCCAGAGTAACTCACAAAGACTGATTGAAAGAGGCTAATGAAAGTAGGACATTAAGCGCAGCTATAAAGAAAAGATAAAATTTGACCTTTGGTTTTATAATAGGAAGACTGACACTGAAAAAAGATCGTGACGACCAGGAAGATCAGCAAACCCACCTACAAAAGGAATAGATATATCATTCGAGTGTGGTTCAAAAAATTACACATTATAATCTTTGCAGGTGTTCCGGAGTTCATGCACCTTGTTAGAGGACCTCTTTGTGTAATATATGGGAGAAAACTGGAGCACTTATAGAGTAACCGGAGTGCGCAATGAAAGTGATCTTGTAAAAACTAAATCAAAACTAAAACCAAACGCCATGTTTGGTTGATACTGCGAGAAGTCTCGGTAACCGTATCTTTATTTCTGGTGTTACCGGGCGCTGTTGGTGCTGTCGTGCATATTTTCCAGTGTATGTCCTGACATGTTCTGTTGTGGAAATCACTGCGCCAGAACTCCCTCTGCTGTGACACCCCCGTGAAGTGTTAGAGGGGTTTAATTGTTCCAGTGAGCCCAAGAGCATTGCCGACGGTAGCGCAGCTGCTTGTTGGGTCTCCCGCGTTGGACAGGCCAAGGGATAGGAACCTGCCGAAGAGAGACACAACCTTGCTGCCTTGTAGGAAAACTAAGGGCAATCAAAGGCTAGAGAAAGCAAACGCGCCAAAAAATGGTGGTCGAAGTCAGGTCCTTGATATAACAATGAAACGCAACTCTATGATGTCATTGTCCCATAGCTTTCAGGCCTTTGTATGGTGGATGCCGACATCTTACATGTAACATGCCACCCATGCATTTAAGAGGCTGGTTACATTGTTACCTTACTTGTAACATATGACACGTGCAATCAACAGGCTGGCTACATTGTTAAATTACTTGTAACATACGACCCATGCAGTTAACAGCTTGGTTACTGAAATGCCCCGGTTAACGTCGCGGTTACGTTCTTGAAAAACGCGATTTTAAGTGAAACGACGTATAGCGAAACACTATACGAGTGTATACACAGGTGACGACGTTTTGGCGGAACGTAGTGACGTAAAGTGAAGTTATGTCACATTGTGACAACGACTTTATAGCGAAACGACGTAAACAGAGCGACGTATAGCGGGGCCTTCCAGTACATTGTTATCTTACTAGTAACATATGACCCATGCAGTCAACAGGCAGGCTACATTGTTAAATCATTTGTAACATATGACCCATACAATCAACAAGCTGGCTACATTTTCTGTTTTACATTCTTCTGCTGAAGCCTGTCACCTCTCAGTGGAGCATAAGCGCTCAATCAACTCATTTCCAGCCCTTTAGAAACTTGCTCATGGTTGGTTTGATTCTGCAGCTAGAGTTTTCTACGGGAAGAGGTAAAACATTATAGGAACTAATGCAATAGATGGTGTATACGTGCCGGAGTAGAACTAAGTGACACCATATAGGAACATATTTAGGATGGAAAGATGATGATGATGATAATGATGATGATGATGATTATGATGATTGTGGTGATGCTGATGATTAGAGGTGTACATGATTATGATAATGATGATGAAAATGATGATGATGATGATGATGATGATGATGATGATGATGATGATGATGATGATGATGATGATGATGATGATGATGATGATGATGATGATGATTGTAGTGATGCTGATGATTAGAGGTGTACATGAATATGATAATGGCGATGACTGTGATATGGCGATGATTATGATAATGGTTATGGTTGTGCTGATGGTTATGATTGCGAGGACAGGGATATTTGTGAGTTTGGTGATGACAATGAGTTTCATAATGAAATGATTATGATTAATAATAAAGATGATTATCACTCATATTCTGTATTGGGCAGATGCCCGGACAATGAGCAAGCCTCTAAAAAGTCTACTTGGAGCCATGGGGATGTGGATATACGGAAGAATGGGTCGTATTTCTCTGCAGGGAAAAATAATAAAATACAGAAGTTCTAGAGAGGGCTCTAGATAAATGGAGTGTTGCTGAAAGTAAGCAAAACTCACGTTAAATATTTTTGCAACGTATCAATCTTCTAAACACCATACTGGAGGAAACAGTTGAAGGCAGGCGGGCAAGAGGTAGACAACGATACAAGCGGGAAGACAACATCAAGAGGTGGACAAACATCAATATGTCATAGTGTACAACAAAAGTGAGAGACACAGTGTAGGAAATCCAATGCAGCCAGCCTTCATTGTGGAGACGGCACCCAACCAATTGTTTATGACTATAGTAAAGATGATTATTACTGGTGGTGGCAACGACTGTGGTGGTGTTAATGAATATATGAGTTATATACACGTTATGAGAATAAATAAACTGGAGAACTTGGTGACAACTGGCAAGATTGATGGGAAAGGAACACAATGAAGGCAGAAAAGTAAATACCAGATGGCTTGGCCAAGTGATATGGTCGAGAAAAGAACACAGCGCTGATTCACGACTCTGGTGATCGCCTGAGACGGCTAACCATAACCGCCCACTCTTATCGGCATGGCCCATTATGATGAATGAATATAGGGGCAATAACGGTTATGGCAACCGTGATACTGATGGCGTTCACTGCTTTGACAAGGATATGATGATGGTATTTACTGTTATGGTAATGATACGATGATGGTGTTTACTGCTATGATAGATATTTTATTATGGTGTTTTTCAGCTATGATAGAGATGATGATGGTGTTTACTGTTATGATATGCAACGATAATGGTGTTTACTGATATTATAGAGATATGATTATAATGTTTACTGCTATAACGATGATATGATGATGGTGTTTACCGCTACGATCATAATATGATGATGGTGTTTACTGCTATGATAATCATATAATGATGGTGTTTACTACTATGATAAAGATATGATGTTGGTGTTTACTTCTTTAACAACAATATGATGATGGTGTTCACTGCTATGGTAAAGACACGATGATGGTGTTTACTACTATGATAATTATATGATTATGTTGTTTACTTCTATGATAGAAATATGATTATGGTATTTACTGCTATGATAATTATATGATTATAGTGTTTACTGCTATGATAATTATATGGTTATATTAACACCCACAGCGCCTTCAACCCAGGCATACATATGAAACTGAATGGCTCCTGCCCGGCCGCAGGAACCCATTTTCATGATATCCCATCAATGTTCTTGTAGATACCTTTCCTTAGAACCTTGCAAATTGCATTGCCTCGTTAAATGCTATCGCAATAGAGGTTATCGGCGCGTGCCTGAGCAGTCCCTTGCAAATTCTCTTGTCTTATTCTAGTACCACTCCTTCTTTCTGGACGTCTTAAAACAAAAGGGTCTGTGATCGTTGAAGCTCTAGAACCTGGCTAGGTCTGACGTCGGAGATGAACCATCAAGTGACTGATAGCCCATGCTTGTCATAAAACCCTGTTCGGCTTTATCAATAGAAACACGCTGTGCTGTTCTTCGGCAGCCATTGTTATCATTGTTGTCTCCCCAGTCACGGGTCAGAGGTCGCTCGTGCGAGGGTCATCTGGAATTCGACAGATGTAATAATGAGGAAGCCAGAGGTGATACTTTGAGCGACTGTTGGTGATAAAGGGGCGTGAGGGTCGCACTGAAATGTTATGACGATTGCTGGTCTTGAGTTATGACAAACGTGAACTTTCAGACGCTGAATGTGGCGTCTGTCCATGTTTCTTTACTGATAGTGCTCGTCTGCGTAGTGTAACTGCTTGTGCTGGTAGTTTGTATTTCGGTGCTACTGTGGCGCTGCTGAACCAGGTCAGGGAATCGCTCCGACGCACTGAGATAAGTGTTAGTCTGAAGTCATCACTATCATGTGCCCCGCCGGTGTGATCAGGGCTCGCTTACACAATACGCTGAGAGTGCATAAGACTTGTGTTGTTTTTGCTTGTATATCATTTGACCAACATCTTTAGATATCTACGTCTTTCTTTTCCTCCCTATACTATTAACGTTTCTAGTGGTTATTACGATAAAATAAAGAAACTTGAAATATTTTGGTCACTTGAAAAGTCATGAAAGTTTGCAGAGAACAATAATGGAGGAGTATGTGCCCGGGAAGCCAGGAAGTGGAAGGAAAAAGAGATGATGGGTGCAGGGTGTGGCTGATGATCTCCAGAAGGGTGTATCGGATGCAGGACATCCTGCTCATGACCGCGAAGTTTTCCGGAAGGTTGTTATGGGAGCGAAGTTCTGCAAAGGACATTTTACTGAATGAAAGAATAAATGAATGAATGGACGAATGAATGAATGAATGAATGAATGAATGAATGAATGAATGAATGAATGGATGAATGAATGAATGAATGAATGAATGAATGGTTATTAACTGTTCTAGGTTTTATCTCCTGCTACTTCCCTCACTGCTACTGCTGCTGCTGCTGCTGTTCCTCCACCTCCTCCTCCTCCTCCTCCTCCTCCTCCTCCTCTCATTGTTCATGAATGGTTGGATTTTGCAGCTAATGGTTTCTACGGGAATACTTAGCAAGTCACGAGCCAACCCTCATCACTCGCCTCTTACGTCATGCTTGGTAGATTATAGTCTTACAATTCTCTACCTCTCTTATGGAACCCGAAAGACACCGGCGTCTAAATATTATTATAATGATTACATTTGCGATCTATGCTTATTGTGATATTTGTTATTCTTCATAACATTTTCTAGTTTTTCTCTGCTGCTGATGCTAGTTCTATTCTTCTTCTTTCTTCCATTCCTCATCATCATCATGTGCCGTCTCCGTAGTGAAGGTCGGCGGTATCTCCAACACGCTGTTATTTTCGCCTTTACGATGAACTAATCCAGGCCTCTTCCAGACCATCACTTGATGTTGTCAGCTAACCTAAACATTGTTTTCCTCTTACACTCTCCCCTTCCACTTTTCTCTCTGCCGCATCCTTTAGAGGAAGACGTAGCAGCGCAGTGGCTAGAACTCTTGCCTGCCGACCTTGTGGTCATGTATTCAGATCCCTTCAAAGACGGGGATTTTTCAAAATTAATCTAGGCTCCCAGGCCGACCCAACATAAAATAGACACAAGGAAATGTTCTTGTATATAAAGGAAGCTGCGATGATAACGAGTGGCAGGATTGTGGGTTGGCTCTTCCGGAAGGGCTCCTGAACGGGGCTGATAGGGAGATCAGGTCGTCTTGTGGCACCAACCCATACACCGATGACGAAAACAAGGAAGGGAACTTAGAGGAGTACGGGCAGCTGACCGGGGGGACAACTTGAGATTGCACTTGAACTCTCTGCCTTTGCCTACATCGAGTCCTTATAAGGACTGAACATGACCGGGACCAGCGCCGACGAGGACAACACAAGAAACAACAAGCACGTAGTAGTGCTAATGGAGAAGAAAACTGCCCGACCAAGGACCGGACTTTATCAGGACCAGCATGAGACAGAAAGAAAATAACTTTATCCGACGAACAGAGCGGAACCAATAAAACCAGTAAGAATTAGTACTAATAGTCCACACAACCACGGATTACAACAATAACTACCGCGGTGGAGCAGGTTAGACGAGACTGAATTTGAATTTATTTTTTGTTTTTTTTTTTGAAAATTGGAATTGGAATTGGAACGATCACGTCACTCATAGAGTGCCGACTGGACTATCAATATAGGGGAATAGAATCGTAAAACCAACAGTCGCCTCAATCAGTGTAAATGAGTCCTTTTCTCTCATCTCACCAGGTTTCTCATGTACCTTACGGGGTCGAGGTGAAGTATAAACAGCGGGAGAGTGCCCGATTATGGGCTGCGTGTATTGATATTCCCATGGACTCTGCTATTCCCTCCGTCCAACGTTTACGTGGTCGGCCTCTTCCTCTGTTTCCATCTGGTCTGTACATCATTGCTTGTTGTGGTATACTGTTAGTTGGTAACCTACTTGCATGGCCAAACCATTTGACTTGCTACCTTCTAATAAAATCTAGTGCAGCAATAACCCCCACTTTAGTCCTGATTTCTTCATTTCTGATCTGATCTCTTCTTGATACATTGAATATTTATCTCAGGAATCTCATTTCTGTTGTTGTGATTTTACATTCCTCTTTTCTCTGTCATTGTCCAGGTTTGGCATTGGTAACATAGAGTTGGTAGGAAGATTGTGTTGTAAAGTGCTTTCTTAGTAGTTATTGATACATGTTTGTTCTTTAGTATTGGTGCCATTTGTCCAAAGAGTTGGTTTGCCTTATTGCACCTATTTTCGATCTCGTCTTCTGATTTGCCATTTGATGATATTGTACTTCCTAGATACTTGAAACTCTTTACTTGTTTCAAGGGGTATTCGTTTAGAGTTCTTTACATTACTGAAATATATCTAATACGTTTCATGGCTTTTTATAGTTCATTCCGTGTGGCGCTGATGATCATGTCTTTCCACAGCCGTCTGCCTCTTGTGATGTTACCCATTCTGATACTGACATTCCTTCTTGCCGTGATGTCAAACTGTCTAGCATTTTCTCTTATGATCTTGCCCTGTCTCTCGTCACCTCCAACTTTACGTTGTGACGACATACTCCATCAACAAAAATCGAGACAAATAAGCGCTCAGAAAGCCTTTATCGGGGCACTGATTTATTTACCTAAAAACGGAACTGCCGAGGAAAACCGGGACGTCTGGCAACACTATTCAGATTCAAATATTTGTTGCTGCAGTCCTTAGACCCATAATGCAATCATGTTAACTTTTTCAAACCGAAATATTTGTATTTAGCTCTCTTAATCTCTTCTTTTTATTATGATAATTTCACCAGGTGTAAATAGTTGTTGATTTAGCTATCCTAATCCCTCCGTTTTATTATGATAATTTCTTCAGGCTTAAATAATTGTTGCTATAGATGACGAGGTAGAGGTTCTACCCCCACACCGGCATTAAATTGGACTTCACCGCTCAATTCTCGTTCAGAATGCATTAGCAAACTACTAAAGAAAATCAGCCTGTGTTTGATGGCAGAGTCCTACAGAGGAGATTAATTCTTTCAGACCAATTTATTTATTATGTCAGCGTTTTCAGACTTAAATATGTAGTGCTTTAACTCCATCAGCCTCACAATGTTATTTTGTTAACTTATTCAGACATAAATATTTTTGGTGCTTTAATTCTCTCTCTCTCTCTCTCTCTCTCTCTCTCTCTCTCTCTCTCTCTCTCTCTCTCTCTCTCTCTCTCTCTCTCTCTCTCTCTCTGCACCATCGTGTTCATGTGTTAACTTCTTCTGACTTAACTATTTATTGCATTAACTCTCTCTCTCTCTCTCTCTCTCTCTCTCTCTCTCTCTCTCTCTCTCTCTCTCTCTCTCTCTCTCTCTCTGCCCCATCGTATTCTTATGATAACTTCTTCTGAGATAAATATTTATTGCTGTAACTCCATCATCTTCATCGTGTTACTATGTTAAGTTCTTGAGACCTAAATATTTATTGGTTTAACTTTCTACAACGGGTCCAGGATGAATTGTTTGAGCACCTATACTCCATTGGCAGCTGAAAGGCATCAGTGGAAGAAGGTTGATCTATTAGTCCTAGAATTGTGGTTCCTGGGACGAACTTTCCGAATTCCTTGGCCGGCCAAAGAAAATAACAACGACTGCCTGAAAGAGGCCAATGAAACTAGAACATTGTACAAAACAATAAGAAAGAGACAAACAGCTTTCATTTGTCATGTGATGAGAAGAGAGGGACTGAAGACCATCGTGACAACTGGAAAGATAAAGGGGAAGAAAAGCAGAGGAAGACCAAGAGAAATGATGCTGGATGGGTTGAGACGATGGCATGGAGGAATGTCATCAGCAGACTTGAACCAGAACACCAAAGACCGAGATCTGTGGAGAGACATTAACGCCTACGCCAAATGACATGACACTTAATGATGAGTCCTTGAAATACTGCCATGGTCAGCCTTCACTGGTTTTGTTAAGTTTGGACACTGGTAACTCTAGGATCTGGTAGCGAACGACGAGATTCGCTATCCCAAACACAGCTTTCCAAATCTGCTGCAGGCGATTTAGAAGCACGTCACCTTGTGTTGATTTTTAACAATGGTATGAGCATCGGTCGTTCAGAAAGCAATGGCAAATTACTCAAAACAAACTTGTCGTGTAAATGACAAACATATCAAACATGCTGGAGTTGATTGCGATGCCCTGTAAAGGACGTGCCACTAACTGTTTAACCTCTACGATCTACGACCGGGTTGTGGGGAGTGATGACTGTTATATAGAACCCAATTAAAGTATTTAGAGGCGAGAGAATCGACTTCATTACACCGAGGTTTACCTCCCATATGGCTCGGTCTCTTTCCGCAGGGCGGCCTGACGATAGCCTCACACAAATCACTAATAATATACCTCTATCGACGATCATAGGAGTCTCTAAAAACAATGCACTCGTAAATCTAATGAATCGAACCCACAATCTTCGGAGGGCAGGGCACAGAGACGCCCATGTAGAACCTAGTGAAACCTTCAACCCATTTTAACCCCCACTCATCTGCAACTAGGAACTAAAATAAAATCCCACATCTAGTTCAGCACTGGAAACGTCAAGTACCCATCTGCATTACTGCATATTTCCCCCTTTCCTAATACCTCCCTTGTAAATGTATGTGCCCGGCTCTCTCTATCCCCTCATTGTGATTGAAATGAAGCTAGTTGATGGAGGTGAACAGACTTTCCATAATGTGGAGAGTGCAAGATGCTAACGTTTTTATTGCAGACAACGCAAGCAATAAACAAGAGATTGCAATGGAAAGTGAAAATGGCCCAAGGAGTATTACTGCAGGTGGTTCTATAGCTAGAGGATAGTGAAAAAAGGCAGGTGTGAAACTTGGGGTACGGGCTGAGAGAAAGATTGGGGAAGACGTCATCGGAACATGTAATGTAGGTCAAGGCTACGACCAAATTCAGGATTCCATTTTTTCCCTGGCTTTACATTTGTTATTATTTTCTCCGCAAATGGCGATATTTCTGTTAACTTTCTTTCACTTCTTTTCACAATATTACTGCTGTCAGTGTAAACTATTTGCGACCATTTGTGTCGGCATGTACATCTCTCTCTCTCTCTCTCTCTCTCTCTCTCTCTCTCTCTCTCTCTCTCTCTCTCTCTCTCTCTCTCTCTCTCTCTCTCTCTCTCTCCATTTCTATATTCTCATTCTCGTATGTCGTGTCTGTAATTTTTTTTTTTTTCGTGGTTGTCCTTGCCTTCCATTTCGTTTTGTTTTTATGCCCCTCTCTGTGTCACGTTTGTCACGCTATTGTTTCTTATCCTTTTATTAATAATTGTCCTTTCCGCTGTTCTCAATGTTTCTTTTATACTTGCTCATTTGTTTTTCATACTCCCATTATTTATTTCTTGTTCTTTATTTTTCTTCATCTTAGTCCTTCTAGTTTTTCTCATAAGTTCGTTCCTGCTTGCTCTTCTTCTTTTTTTTTTTTTTACTCTCTTTATTTATTCCTTGTTCTTTATTCTTTTTCTTGCTTTTTCGTTCTTTATTACCTTTCCATTTCTTTCTAACCGTCCCATTCTCTATTTATCATTAGTAAATATGAAATTATTTTTTTTTTTAAACTTGCTAAGTAATAGAGAGGTCTACTTGGCAGCAGGACTGAACGCACTGACGGTGGGGTAGACGATTAAACCCTACACCGGTCAAAAACTCTCACATTGACTTCTCGTTCAGAAATCAATGGAAATTAATGAAAGTAAAATTGCCTCGAAAGTGAACCTGGAGTTGGAGTTGATCGCAACGTCCTGTGAAGGACAGATGGAACAAACAGAACATTCATGGAGCACATAGTATACCTGTGCGGGCTGTTGGTTTGTCGAGACTCCTGTCAGTTCCACTTTTCACATGGGCAGTGAGGAGCATTTTGTGTGATATTCACTGGCATAAGAACGTAGTATTATGGGGAGATCGTTTGCCGTGAAGTTGAAACCGTGACTATCTAATTAACTAGCTAACTAGAGCATACATCTCACGGCCGTCTGTGGGTAGCCGTTGTAGCTAATGATCTAGACTTCGAAGGCTTTAGTCTGGGGTATGAGGACCTCTTCCCAGCTAACCACCCTGGCAATGCCATGATACAATCATATGTGAGTTCCACGCTTGGGCTTGTCATCTGCGAAAGTGAGGGAAAGATTGGCTGCCTATTCCTGCGTGCACCCAGGCCTACAAAATGTGAAGACGATATCACAGTCCCAAAGCAGGAAACTGCTGCGAGAAATGTGATGTTTATAATGACATCAGAACGTTTTAATTCTGTGTTAACTCCATTGCAGTTTTTTAAAACTCTTAAAGCAGCTGATAGTTTAAAGCTTCCAAAAGTAGTACATAGTAAGGAAAGTCCTTCATGCCAAATGGTACCTGAGGGTTACTGCAGGTAGGGATCACCCCCTGCATAAAGCCATGGATTTCGTGAAGTGTTCTAGACTAAGTCGAAGCAGGTCCTGTACGGAATGGAACAGGCAGACATATCTGTGGGTCAGGTTTGTGATCTAGAAACTACAATCGTGAAAAAAGAGGGGACTGAAGAACAGACAGACAAGACGCACTGGCACAATGTAATAGTAACACTGGGTCATGATTGCAGAGAATGGGCAGCGGGCCGCACAGAGTTTGAGGTGCAAGAACTGATCCAGAGTAATACACATCTAGGTGACATAATGATCTATAATGATTTGGTCAGTGGTGAGAAACAGACGGAGTGGTCGGAGTTTCATTGCGAAGGCTAATAATGGACGATTCTTGAAAAAGGAGAGTATGTCATATAAGGCTGCAAAACTCAGGTCCTGTATGACACCAAACTGATGTTGGACAACAGGATGCCTTCATCCGACATACAGGACTTCGCGTTGGAGCTCAAGCCAACGAACACAAGCAAGCAAGCAAGCATATAAGGCTGCGACCTCCAGCATGAGAATGAAGGTGGAAGCAGTCACAGCAACACATATTATCTACATCACGGACTCAAGGAGTATGCTTAGTAAGGCGGAGAAAGGAATGTTTCGTGTGGAATGGATCAAGCTGATCCATGGAAGCTTCAGAGGTCACAGCTTGTAAGAATTGTGTGGATACTTTTGCCCTAGCCTTGCGGGAGTGCAGGGAAATTAAAAGGCTGATAGGCTGGCAGAGAATGCACCTCTCGGTGGTCGATAACCTATAGACAAGAGGTGGTCGTGTGCATGTGGGACCAGGTGTAGAAGATGAAGGGACAGATTGAGAACCTGTACGTGGAAAGGATGAGATTACGGGGAATTGGCAGGCGTTCTGGTAGAATCTCAAAACTGAGAGGGAAGATCAAAAGAATTTTCAATCAGATAGCGGTGGGAACAATTAGTAGCAAGACTCCTCGCTGGCTGTTGAACGAGGAGATGGAGCGCATATAGGAATGTCCTTAGTGCAGTGATGTCGGTTCTTAGCTCAACTCAACTCAACTCAACTCAAGCAAAGTCAAGGATCCGGTTAAACAGGTTATACGCATCGGTTATATTGTTCTAACCTTACATTTGTATAGACCTCTGGGCACTTGATGGGTTTTGTGGTCAGTACTACACCGGCCGCCTTTACTTACCAAAACATTTCGTGGTATCCATTTTAGTCTTTGGGTGGCGGGGTACCACAGGAGAAGTAAGGTGACGCCTTCCCTCGGCAAACCTACGGGAAACCCTTGGGAAAGGTGGAGTATCCGTTTAGCCTCGTGAAGAGGGTTACAAGAAGCTATGGGTGTAGGTGGTGGATGAAGTTGAAGAGCAGCCGACAGATACATGCAGGTTATGGGCTCCAATTTCATGAGGCAGGCAGAGGATCTCTCTTTCTGTTGTTTTTCTGTTTTTTTAAAAATCTTTTTATCTCTTTTTTTTTTTTTTTTGGGGGGGGGGGGGGGGGGGGAGATAATGGCTACGGCCATCGATCAGTATGGTCACTGCTAAGAAGGAAAGCAATGGCAAACTGCCTTCCTAACGGATGCCAAGAACATCATGTTTTGCAATTTCATTAAAAACATATCAGAGAAACACTCTGGTAATCGTGTGAGATGGCGAGACACGACCGCGAAATCTTAACAGCATGGTACATGATGAAGATGATTTTACACTAGGTCGACTTGGGTCTTCAAGACAATGTTTTAAAAAAAAAAATTTCGCCACAATGCGGATTCGAGCGTATGACCACCTGGTCGGCAGGCAGACGTCTAGCCACTACGCTCCAGAGACCCATACTTGTATAGACCAGTCGGCACTCTATGGCTGATGTGATATATACATGGGGTATTTTAAATGACTGTGCAGTGTTTGAAAATATTGGCGGTCCAAGTTTTGTATTTACCTATTATGTTGCATGAATTTTACAGAGGGTGAGTACAAAATTTGGACCGCCAATATTTTCAAACACTGCACAGTCATTACAAATACACCCTATATTACGCCGGCAGCCTTTATTTCGTAAAACATTTCCTGGTGCACATTTTAGGCTGGGCCGACTTTTGTGCTCCAAGTCACTTTTAAAAAAAAAATAGCCTCCATGGGGATTCGAACCACCGACTGGAAGTAGTGCCAAAAAAAATGAGGGTTGGACCAAACAAAAATTAGGGTTGGACCAAACAATAACGGGTGACGGAGCATGCAAGTAGGGGTGTGTCAAAGTTCTGACTTAAAAGTTGTTAATATGATAGCAGACATGTTATAGTATAACGCAATGACAACATTTCGGCAATATACAAGCTGATGGCAGAAACAGGAAGTCACTGAGGACGAAACAAATCTTCCCAGGGGACTTAATCAGCTAACCAGTACACTATCGATGCTCCAGTACAAAAGACAGTGGCTACTACTGTTAACACCCCTTCTGTTCTGATTTGTCCTGATATGATGTTGCATGTCTTTGCAGAACCCCAACCTCAGATTCATTTACTTGGCAATTTTACGTTGAGTAGTTTGCCATAGCCGGACTCCATGGCAAAGACGTTATGGATGCGGTTCGTAATTCCGCTTACCTGCGTCCGAAACACAGCTGCGACCGATTTAGCAGCTGACCGTGTCACGCTGGGTTGTAACCTGATGGTATGCGAGCCGGTCGTTCAGAAAGCACTGGACAACTACTGAACGTTAACTTGCCAAGACATCAACAACAGCAGTGCTGGTGTTGACAGTGATGTCCTGTAAATAGGGATTTGACCCCCCCCCCCCCCCCCCAAAAAAAAAAAAAAAAAAAAAAACACACACACACTTTTGCCATTGAACAAGAGGTCAACGCTGAAGTAAAACTGATCGATGTTGTTAGTGTTGTTTGTTCATCAAGAATGATGATGACCATTCATTTCATCAAGTGGGGTTGAAGGTATGGAGCCGTGGGTTCTAAGATGGCTGATAAGGCCTATTTTGGCTCGAAATGTTCTTTGAACCTGTGGACAAAGAATACTTGACGTTTCTGAAGGAGGATTTCCTGCAGTGGTTTTTCTGTTCTGCCTTTTCTTCACAGCTTTTGCAGTCCTGGTTGCCTCACAAGTGACTGCACCCTTGCGTAATGATGCACGCCACGCAGTGGATGTAGAGAATGATCCAACGAGCTCGTCATCAGCGCGAAGGAAGTTTAAGCGCAAACGTTTTCAACCTCGTGCCATGCTGACACACAAACACACGCACACACACACACACACATATATATATATATATATATATATATATATATATATATATATATATATATATATATATATATATATATATATATATATATATATATATATATATATCTGTGTGTGCGTGAAATGTGTGTTAGTGAACTTGTGTGTATGTGTGTTTTTTAACGGGTGTCTGAAAGTGTGTGAGAGATCTGACGTGTTTGTGTATGTGTAGGTGTATGTGGGTGTATGGGTGGGGCTATCCCCAGCTCCGCAACAAGAACACTCCACACACACCAGCACAATACCACACCCACACACCGTACATTTACTCCTTGTCAAAGTTCTAATCCTCGTACTATTGACTTTTGAATGAACGGCACTATAACCCACAAATTGATATTTATGCGCAGCTATAACTGGGAAGGATTGGTCGGTAGGATTACGAGAACCGCTGGGGGGATCCCCCTGAACTTTTGGGTATGGGTAACCCCCCCCCCCCCCCCCCCCCACCTCGCAATAACCGACTTGATTGGAGAAGAAGTATTCGCGGGTGGGATAAGTGAAGGGATAGGGGTCCCACCTCGGTTCTGTGACTGGCCGGGACGAGCAAAGCAGGCTCATAAATCTATCTAACTTATTCATTCATTATAATGGAGGTGTGGGACTCGGAGTTACATTATGCAAAATTTGTAATTAGAGACGCTGGGTTGCCCGGATGTGTGATTACTTGATTTAAGTTTTTCGGTTTGCAATTTTCTTCGGCGCCATTGTTTGCAGACTATTTTTAAAATGCCGACATTTTATGCGGGGAATTAAGTGTGAATATTGGTCCAGGGGGTTCAACTGATAACATGAAATGCATTGACCGCACTCGTGTGGACATATTCTGACAACTAGAGAGATTGTCTAGGGTGTCCTTCGTGGATGCGATGTATAGGACAGGTGTATGTAGGGCTGTATGAGGATTGTTCAAGGTGAATTAAACAGGCATCGTGATTGCACGACACAGGTCTGTCATGCGACAGCGCACATTAATATATCTATGCATATTTGCCTGTTAAGCTTAGAAACAAACTTAAAATGCTTAAATTCTGTGCTAAATCAATATTACTGTATCGGTCGTTACGGGCATACCGTTTTGGGGGATTTTAACATGAGATTGTTTATTATTCTTGCGTTGATGTTCAGCCAAGAATTTCCGATGACGCTGTTTATCTTTTGTAGTGTTGTTTCCATTGCTGTATTACCGAAGGCCAATCTCTTCAGGGTGGCAAGCCATGTTCCATTTCGAGTCCTGAACACACATCATGTGTGCCACACTCTTGTGTTTCGTATCCTGAACACACATCATGTGTGCCACACTCTTGTATATCATGTCATCAACACACATAATATGTGTCACCCACTCTTGTATATCGTGTCCTGAACACACATAATATTTGTCACCCACTCTTGTATATCATGCCCTGAACACACATCTTGTGTGCCACCCACTCTTGTATATCATGTCCTGAACACACATCTTGTGTGCCACCTACTCTTGTGGTGTGTGTTACAAGCCGTGGTCCTGTACAGATTGTCCCCCCTTGCTCAGCGTCCTAGTCTCTACGGTGTAAATAAATAAAACTCCCTTATAACCCTTTAAGGCGCATTGGGCATACGGAGGTAGATCCATATTTTGTATAGACTTTCGGCACTGTATGGCTGATATGGTCAATATCACTCCGGTCGCCTTAACGTCCCAAGACATTTCTCGGTACACAATTTAGACTGGGTACAACTGGGAACATCTGCACCCGCCCCGATGAGGGTCGATCCCATGACCACAGGGCTTGCATTCGAGTGTCTAGCCACCACACTATCGCGTTTCTATCACTACACTATCGCGGTTCTATCCGCCATACTCTCGCGGTTCTATCAGCACACTATCACGGTTATATCCACCACACTATCGCTGTTCTATCACCACACTATCGTGGTTATATCCACCACACTATCGCGGTTTTATCCACCACACTATCGCGGTGTTATACGCCACACTATCGCGGTTCTAGCACCACCCTATCGCGGTGTTATACACCATACTATCGCGGTTCTAGCACCACACTATCGCGGTTCTATCCACCACACTATCGCGGTTCTATTACCACACTATCGCAGCTTTATCCACCACACTATCGCGGTTATATCCACCACACTATCGTGGTTTTATCCACAACACTATCGCGGTTTTATCCACCACACTATCGCGGTGTTATACACCACACTATCGCGGTTCTAGCACCACACTGTCGCGGTTCTAGCGCCACACTATCGTGGTTTTATCCACCACACTATCGCGGTTCTAGCACTACACTATCGCAGTTTTATCAACCACATTATCGCGGTTTTCACACTATTTAATGCTTTTGATTACCTCTTGACGGAGCTCTTCTAATATGGTTTTCGGCCAACAAACCTGAAACTGTAATTATTAAAAGTGCAAGGGAGAAGCTAACAATGAAGATCACAGTAAACAGGAAGATACTAGAACAAGCAATATGTTTCTTGTTTTTTCATTACTGAACATGTAATAACAGGTGAAGGCAGAAATGACACAAAAATCAAAAGGCAAATTGGAATGGTCAAGACTATATTCAACGTTATGTTTTTTAAAAAAATGGAAAGATAGAGTGTTGGAAGTCTATTGCAACCAACCTTCATTATAGAGAAGTCACCTGACTGACTCTTGTAATACCACAATAGAACCCTACATCACACAGAAAAAGAAGAATGTGTTGTTGTTGTTGTTGTTGTTGTTGTTGTTGTTGTTGTTGTTGTTGTTGTTGTTGTTGTTTTTTTTTTTTTTTTAGTAAAGCCGAGAGAATTGACTGACAGAATTTGAAGAAAATCAAGATGTCACAAAAATTCACAGAAATGATAAACAGATGATATATAGCAATTCTGAAAGCATCGAAAGAAACCATTCGCATTGGAATAATAAACAAATATAAACAATTTATGACGGAAGAACTCGCAATACTTGTGAAAGCAAGGATGTTTGCCAACAAGACAGACTCTACAAAACCTATTTCTCCAACTGTATGGGTTTCTGGACAATGCAGTAAGAGCGCGAATACAGTAGCAAAACCAGGTGCGGGAAAACAAACCGGGGAGGAGAAATATGAAATAGAATTATACAAACCTTGGACTGGAATTAAATTTAATTGTCTACTATATTATACATATAAGACTGTGGGGAATTATTAATAGGAAAGAAAGTAGCAATTACCTCTTTCCATATTTGGCGAACAAATCAAAATAATTAAGTCGGACTAAAATGTTGACTTCTCGTCCTTGATTTGGGATGTAAATTTTAAGAATCTCAGAAGTTGGAATGGGTTCGCCTTATGGCAAGGGACACTGGTAATAGAAAAAGCGTCTAAATACAAAAGTCAGTCCAGTGTAGTAGTAGTAGCAGTAGCACGTCTATGGACAACGCTTGCGTTTAAAGCCAATGAATGCAAACACACAAAAAAGAAAGAAAGAAAGAAAGAAAGAAAGAAAGAAAGAAACAAGATTCACACACACACATAAGCAGAGAGAGAGAGAGAGAGAGAGAGAGAGAGAGAGAGAGAGAGAGAGAGAGAGAGAGAGAGAGAGAGAACGAAAGCACTTTATTTTCAAAGGGTTAAGAATTGGGCATGCAGGCCGGTCTTTCATTCTGCCCTTCTTTTCTCTTTCCTCCCATACGTTATTTCATTCAAAATAGAGAGAGAGAGAGAGAGAGAGAGAGAGAGAGAGAGAGAGAGAGAGAGAGAGAGAGAGAGAGAGAGAGAGAGAGAGAGAGAGAGGTTTAAAAAAAAAACATGAAGCCGAAATTCGCAATACAGAAAGTAAAAATTGCACTCGGACACTAGAAGCACACAAATTCACTTGTAAATAAAATAACAAAGAAGTAAATTACAACTGAAGCACTTAATTGCCATCAAAAGCAATGATAAGCATCAGCTTGAAACACGGTAGCGCGCAACAAATATAGAAACAGGCAATTGTAACTGACGTATTAAAACCTGAAAAGGACAGAACAAACGCCAGTAGTGACATACCCACTAGTTTACTTAACGGCACCACAAAACTGATGGGAAGCCTAGCAGTAGCCGATTGATGCGGCTTCAAGAAAGAAGGTAATGAATTGCCATCCTGCCAGCTGGTTTCAAAACATGGCAAATCAACTTAGGAACTCAAGACGGACTGTCAGATTTTAGCAATGGAAAGATTATGAACAAGAAGCAGAATCAACACCAGCGAAAGCTGGTAGTAGTAGTAGTAGTAGTAGTAGTAGTAGTAGTAGTAGTAGTAGTAGTAGTAGTAGTAGTAGTAGTAGTAGTAGTAGTAGTAGTAGCAGCAGCAGTAGTAGTAGTAGTAGTAGTAGTAGTAGTAGTAGTAGTAGTAGTAGTAGTAGTAGTAGTAGTAGTAGTAGTTGTTGTTGTTGTTGTTGTTGCTGTTTTTGTTGTTGTTGTTGTTTTAGGTTTTGGTTACTTACAGGGAATGTTATCCGGTTGCTCTAAAGCAATGGCAAACTACTGAGAGTAATCTTGCCAAGAACATCAACAGCAGCTGAAAAATGCTGTGTTGACTGCAACGTCCTGTAAGGGATATGCAACTTTAAAAAAGGTAGTAGTAGCAGCAGTAGTAGTAGTAGTAATATTAGTAGTAATAATCATTTGTGATGGTATGTTTCGTTGTTGTTGATGGTAGTAGTAGTAGTAGTAGTAGTAGTAGTAGTAGTAGTAGTAGTAGTAGTAGCAGCAGCAGCAGTAGTAGTAGTAGTAGTAGTAGTAGTAGTAGTAGTAGTAGTAGTAGTAGTAGTAGCAGCAGCAGCAGCAGCAGCAGCAGCAGCAATAGTAGTAGCAGTAGTAGTTTGTGGGGATGGTGTGTTTTGTTGTTGTTGGTGGTAGTAGTAGTTGTATTAATAGTAGTAGCAGTAGCAGCAGTAGTAATAGCAGCAGCAGCGACAGCAGCAGCGACAGCAGCAAGTTAAGGTAGTCATTGTGGCTGTAGTGGTGATAGTAGAACATGAGAAGTCAGAAGAAGTAAAGAAGAAGAGGAGATTCCACGTCTTCTTAAAATCCTTAATGTCTTCCTCGGCCCATTGATATCAAGTTATATTCGCGTATTCGTGACATTCTATTTGTATGTGTGTACATGTGTGTATGTGTCTGTGAATGTGCCTGTGTATATGTATGTGTGTGAATGTGTATGTGTGTCTTGCAGCATTAGGTTCAGCATAGCCTCACTTTCATTACTTCGTGCCCACACATATTTGTTCATGTGTGACAGTGTTACTACTGTGCTGCCTTGCTGTTAACGTTGGGTAACCTGATCCAAAGAAGAATGTGATGTAACCTTCTGCCAGCAATTATTACATGTTTCTATATGCTATTTTATTGAGACGTGGCTGACGGCGGGCTGGTATCGAAATTCCAAATAATATAAAATGTGACAGCAGGATGCTTGGCAAACCAGATATACACAAAATGAAAGGTTATTCAGAAATGTTTATGACTACTGTGTTGAACCACAAACATGCAGAACGTACACAATTCCCAACTCCTATTACTTAGACCAGTGGTTCTCAACCTTTTTTGGACCATGCACACTTTCACCATATGTACAGAATGTCACCCCCCCCCCCCACGCTCATTTCCCCCCAAAAAATGTAATCCCCCCTTTCACTCACACACACACACACACACACACACACACACACACACACACACACACACACATGCTCACAGATAATTCAAGAAAGGGGAACGATCGTGTTTTATGTGGTCCTGAAGCCAGTTTGAGTCTGCCAATCTGTGGTCTTAATTGCCCCCCCCCCTCCCCATGGAAACCCTAAAATTCCCCCTGGGTGGGGGGGGGGGAAATTCCTCACCGGTTAAGAACCACTTACTTAGACGATGCAAGAATCTCCAAGGCCTACGCGGCCTTTGGCAGACAGTACAAGAATGTATGGGATAGGAATGGAATAAGCCTGCAAACAAAGCTGAAAGTCTATAAAGCAGTTGTATTATCCACACTGCTGTATGCTTGTGAAACATGGACTATTTATCAGCGACACGCTAGGAAATTCAACCACTTCCACACAGTCTGTCTTAGGAAGCTATTGAAGATTAAATGGCAAGACAAGATCTGGCAAGACACTGAAGTTCTAGAAAGAGCGTCCATGCCCAGTATCCACACTCTAATAATGAAAAATCATATTCGCTTGGCTGGTCACTTTAACTCGTATGCCAGATCACAGGCTCCCTAAACAAATTTTTTACAGCAAGCTGCGTTGTGGTCAACGCTTGCAAGGCGGTCAGAGAAAATCTCACTTAAAGTTTTTGGAATTCATGTTGACACCTGGGAGACTGCTGCTAAAGACCGTAATTCATGGCGTACATCATTACATAAGGGTGCAGACACTTGTGAAGCAACCAGGACTGCAAGAGCTGTGAAGAAAAGGCCGGACAGAAAAACCACTGCAGGAGATCCTCCTTCTGGAACGTCAAGCATTCTTTGCCCACATTTTCAAAAAAACATTTCGAGCCAAAATAGGCCTTATCAGCCATCTTAGAACTCACGGCTCCATACTTCCAACCTCACTGGATGAAATGAATGAGTAGTAGGGGTGTAGGTTTCGGGTAGGATTTGAAGGATCCTCCTTCATTGACCTTGACCTCGGAGGATTCAGGTCACTCCTTCTCAGTCCTGTAGTTTGGTGGGTAAGGGGCGATAACTAGATCATATCTAGGGGCGATCATTCTAAGAAATATGTTTCTAAGGGCAGATAACTATTGAGTGTATAATCTTCTTCTTCTTCAGCCTCCCGAGCCATTGAGGTTCTTTGCTGCAGATAAAAGCCGTCTCCATCGCCTCTCTGGTTGACCTTCTCTTGCCAGTCGCTGATTCCAAGTGCATTTGTAGGTCTGTGTGTATATTATCTCTCCACCGTCTTCTAGGTCTACCTCGGGGTCTACGGTCATTTATGTCTTGAGTGTAAGGGTGTATAATATTTTAATTAATTATAAAAATAAAATAAATAAAAAACAAACATTGACCAGATGGGGGTTGGGAGACCGGGGGTGGGGAGCAGGTGCGTGGGTGGGGCTAGGCGGTTCGGATTTAAACACTATCATCTTATGGGTTACAAATGAAAACCTTATAAATGTAACGATGGCCGGTATTATCGGTCGTAGTGGATATAACTTAGTGAAAATCGTGGTTAAGGATTGGGTAGCGGTTATTAGTGATCCGTGGAGGGTCGTAGTGGCTTAAACACTATCATCATACTAGTAACAAATGAAAAAACTTAAAAAGTAAAGATGGCCAGTATTATTGATTGTAGTGGGTATGGCTTATTGAAACTCGGTGTTAAGGGGTGGATACCGGTTCTTAGTGATCCGTAGAGAGATGTAATAGCCTATACACTATAATCATACGGTTACAAATGAACACCTTAAAATGTAAAGATGGCCAGTTAGTGGTTGCTGTGGGTATGGCTTAGTGAAATTCAGTGTTAAGGGGTGGGTAGTGGTTATTGGTGATCTGTAGATGGATTTAATGGCCTATACACTATCGTCATATGGGTTACAAACGAAAACCTTAAAAATAAAAGATGGTGGGTATTATGGTTGTAGTGGGAATGGCTTGGTGAAATTCGGTGTTAAGGGGTGGATACTGGTTATTAATGATCTCTAGAGGGAAGTAATGGTCTATATACTATTATCATACGGGCTACAAATGAAAACCTTAAAATGTAAAGTTGGCCGGTATTATTGGCTGTTGTGGGTATGGTTAATGTCATTAGGTGTTAAGGGGTGGGTGAGTGGATGTGTAGCTGGATAAGTACTCGAACAGTAACATCAGACGATTTCAGATCGTTATATGAAAGCCTCAAACCGCTCTCTCCCACTTTATTTCTCACTCCTTTTATACCCGTAAGGGTGGTCCACCAAGTGTATTTACAATTTCATTATCTCTCCTTGTGTCTATACGGATCTTTGCATCGATCCCTAGAAACCAATTTCTAAGACCAATATATGTTCTCAGACTTGTCTGCTCAGTGCCACACTTCACAGCCAGACAAAACTACAGCTTCTATGTATAACTTGAACATTCAAACAAGAAAATATGTTAACCAACATGGAAAAAATAACGGTCAAACTTGTAAATATCTCGGCCAAACTTATGAAACGTAGGAAACTTCCCCCGATGTGCCTCTACCTTGCTGTGGAGGAGGAGCATGCGTGTCCCACTGACCCCATGTGCTTGCCGATGGATGTAAACTACATATCGGACAGCTTATGAGATAGGGGCCAGACTAAGAGAGGCACATACTGCTGCTCTGCAGGTAGACTAAGGATAGCAGTCGCATGAAGTCGGGCGCACGAAGGCAGAAGTTCTTGGTCCGGACACTTACTCTAAGGCTCTCTGTCGAGAGTTAAGGCTGAACGCCTCTAAGCCATAAACCCTCGGATGTAAGAGCTGGTCCGAGACCACTTACCGAAAAATAGAGGTGCGATTCTGAGCACGCTACATGCCCAGTTCCGATACGTGCTCGAAGGCTCTCAGCTGGGAGATATGAGGGATTCCCAGATGAGAGAGTCTGGCCATTCCTCGCTCACTGCTGCACGGAGTAAGGTGCTGAGCCGGCAGCACAAGTAGCCTACCTCGTGAACGACTACAAAAAAAGTAGAAAAATTTCCCCAGTCGAATGAAATGGTAACGAAAACTGTCTGTATCTAACTCATAGAGAGTGAAGACAAAAGTGGAAAACGTCTCAATAACACGAAATGGAACGCACGGCTAGCGAATCCATTGCATGGTCCGAAGTCAAAAGCAAAAGCTTACCGAGTGGATGTCACTCGCAGTCTGACCGTTCCTGGTGTGTGCTTGAGCGACCAGTGGCAAGCGAGATGCCCAACACTTGGAAGTGAGGAACTAAAGCAGCCTTGAGCAGGACGTGGCAACTCCTCGGATGAGCCCAGTCTCAGAGAAATAATTGCCAGTTCTGCAATTATGGAAGCCTCCTTGGATAGCGAGGAAATGCCCATGGTCTGCCCCTACCTTCCCTTAAGGGTTTACCGTGTTGCCGTTGAGTGTTCTGTTTTGACCAGCTGAGATGTGGGCGATACCACTGCACAAGCAGCCTAACGTCTCTCGAAACCCCGGGAAGGCTAATCCGTAAAAATGCCAGCTGAAGTCGGATATGCTAGCCTACGGGTGCAAATAAACCAGACACAACGCAAAAAACTTCCGAGTGAAATTTCTTTCGCGCTAGGAACAGCTCTGACTACCTAGTTTCCGAATGCCGCTCTTGTTCGGAACAGCTCTGACTAGGTAGTTTTCCGAATGTCCGTCGTGCCTGGAACAGCTCTGATGGGCACAAAGACAAGCACATGTCGGAACCGAAAACTCGCTGAGTGGATACCGTCTGCAGACCGGTCTGGTTTGTGCGGGAACGGCCCGTGGCGAATGAAATGCCCAATATATTGAAGTGAGGATTTACAACAGCCATGAGCAGGACGTGACGATTCCCTCGGTGAGCCCAGCACCAGGGTGCTATGTGTCGACCCTGCAACTATGGAAGCCACCTTGGATATCAGAAAATGTTATGAACTGTCCCTGCCTTCCCTTGGGGGATGACCGAAGTCTTCGACTGTTCTAACTTGGCCAGCTGGGATGTGGACGGTACCACAAAAGTGAGAGTCTCCCAGGAATGTTAACCTGGTCAAAACAGCATGCTAAAACTCGGATGTGTTGGCCTGAGAGTTTCGACCCAAGGGTGCCTAACTAGACACACCGCAATCACATCTGAAAAAACACTCCGGATGAACGCAAAGAAGAAGAAGAAATGTAGGAAACATTGTTAACCAAATGTGAAAAAAAAATATATCGTAGAAACATAACTATTTCAACTAAACTTACAAATAGATCAGCGAAACTTATGAAACATAGGAAAATTGTCAGCCAAATTGGAAAAAGTTAGGCCAAATACAGAAATAACTCACCCAAACTTATGAAAAGTAGGAAACTTTTTTAGCCAAAGGGGAAAAAACTAGGTCAATTAGGAAAATATGTTAGCCAAATGTGAACAATGTCGGACAAATACAGAAATATCTCAACCAAACGTATAAAAGGTAGGAAAATTGCTAACCAAACAGGAAAGATATTGGCCAAGCAGGAAAATGTTTTAGTCAAAGAGAAAAAATATTGAATAAGTAACGAAATACATCGTTCAACTTATGAAAAGTAGGAAACTTTGTTAACCAAATGTGAAAAAATATCAACCAAAAAGAGAAATATCTCGTATAAACTTATAAAGAGTTGCAAAAATTGTCGGCCAAATGGGAAAAAGTTAGGCCAACTACATAAATATTTCACGAACACTTATTAAAAGAAGGAAACTTTGTTAGCCAAAGGGGAAAAACCTAGGTCAAGTAGAAAAATGTAGTAGCCAAATGTGAAAAACCTCGGCAAAATACAAAAATATCACGTCCACACTTATGAAAGCTATGAAAGTTTGTTAGCCAAATAGGAAATAATATTGGCCAAGTAGGAAAATTTGGTAGCCAAATGTGAAAAAAATATCAGCCAAAGAGAGAAATATCTCGTCCAGACTAATAAAAAGTAGGAAAATTTGTCAACCAAATGGTAAAAATGTGAGATATGATCACCGATGCCAGTCGAGGAAGACGTAGCTGTACGTAACAGCTATCGGGTAACATACCTATACAGTGACGAGTGGCTAGTGCATGCTATAGGATGTATAATATTACACACGAACACAACAAACTGTCCCGACTCAGCCTTAGGTAACGCATGTAACATGTCATGTCACGTGTCCGTTGTCATAACAAGCGAGGTTATCACGTAACAAATTAGACATGTACACGTTCACTATTCCTTTGTGTGTCTGTACGGAACTACAGAACTCTACTACTTTCTACAGAAACTCATTACAAACGCCAATATATAATTTACATCTTGTCTGCTCAGTGTCACACTTCACAGCTGGACAAAAGTACAGCTTCTATGTACCAATTCAACATTCAAATAAGAAAATATGTTAACCAAAATAAAAAAAACAATAGCGGTCAAGCATAAATATCTCGGCCAAACATAAGAAAAGTAGGAAAAATTGTTAACCAAACGTGAAAAAAATATCGTCCAAAGATAGAAATATTTCAAATAAACCTATAAATAGATCACCCAAACTTATGAAAAGTAAGAAAATTGTCAGCCAAATGGATACAATTTAGGCCAAATACAGAAATATCTCATCCAAACTTATGAAAAGGGTTAAACTTTGTAAGCCAAAGGGACAAAACCTAGGTCAAGTAGAAAAATATGTTACCTAAATGTGAAAAATGTCGGCAAAATACAGAAATATCACGTCCACACATATGAAAACTAGGAAAATGTGTTAGCCAAATAAGAAAAAACTATCAGAGAAAGAGAGAGATATCTCGTCCAGACTTATGAAATGTAGGAAAAAGTGTCAATCAAATGGGAAAAAGTTAGGTGAAATACAGAAATATCTCATCCAAACTTATAAAAAGGAGGGGAAAATGTCGACTAAATACAGAAATAATTGAAACTTATAAAAAGTAGGACACTTCGTTAACCAAATGGGAACAATATTGACCAAAAAGGAAAATTTGTTAAATAAATGGACAAAAATATTGACAACGTAACCAAATATCTCCACCAAACTTTTGAAAAGTGAGAACATTTCTTAACCAAATGGGGAAAAAATATATTGGCCAAATACAAAAAAGGATCAAACAAACTTATGAAAAGTATAAAAATGTGTTAACCAAATGGGAAAAAATATCGACCAAATAGAAGAACTTGTTAACTAAATGTGAAAATATTGACCAAACAACGAAATAGCTCATCAAAATTTATGACAACTAGGAAAATTTGTTAACCAAATGGGAAAAATAAGGCACATGTAACAAAATAGCTCGTCCAAACTTATGAAAAGTGGGAAAATATGTTAGCCAAATGGGAAAACGTTAGCCAAGTAAAGAAATAACGCGTCAAAACTTATAAAAACTAGGAACATTTGTTAACCAAAGGGGGAGAAATCTTGACCAAGTAGGTAAATTTGTTAGCCAAATGGGAAAAATATTGACCAAGTAACGAAATACATATTTACAAACTTATGAAAATTATGAAACTTTTTTTTTAACAAATGTGAAAAACATGTCGCCCAAAGAGAGAAATATTTCAACTAAACTTATAAAAAAATAGAAAAATTGTGTCAGTCATTTGGGAAAAAGTTAAAAATATTGGCCAATTACAGAAATATGTCAACCAACCTTATAAATATCTCCGTCAAATTTATGAAAAGTAGGAAACTTTGTTAACCAAGTGTAAAAATATATCGACAAAAGAGAGAAATATCTCACCCAAACTTATAAAAAGTAGGAAAATTTGTTAACCAAATCTGAAAAATCTCAACGAAACTTATAAAAAGTAGGACACTTTGTTAACGAAAGGTGAAAAGTTTGGCCAAATTTCAACCAAATTTATAAAATGTAGGAAACTTTGTTAAGCAAATGAGAAAAGGTTGGTCACGTTTCAACCAAACTCATAAAAAGTAGGGAACTTTGTTAACCAAATATGAAAAGTTTGACCAAATTTCAACCAAACTTATAAAAAGTAGGAAACTTTGTTACCCAAATGTGAAAATTTTTGGTCAAGTAAAGAAATATTTCATCCAAACTTATGAAAAGTAGGACATTTTGTTGGCCAAATATGAAATATTGTGGCCAAATTTCAATCCACCTTAAACATACAGCAGCCAAACTTATAAAAATTAGGAAACTTGGTTAACCAAAGATGAAACATTTTGACCAAATTTCAGCCAAATTTATAAAAGTCGGAAAATTTCTTAACCAAATGGGAATAATATCTCACGTTGTCATTTCACATCCGCAATAGCGTCAAGTCTCCATGCAACCAGCAGTGTCTGTTATGAAGTCGACCTATTCTTAAAACCACGTCTGCCTTACTGACGCCCTGAATACCACCTACCTCATCTTCTGACCGACTTTCAACGTTTCATAGCGCTTAACACTAACATTCTCTTTGATCACAATACAACCGGTTTTCTGCTGAATGGACAAATTTCAAACCTACTAGAGATAAGCGCCTGTCCCCTAAGCAAACAACAGTTGTTGTTTTTTTTTCTCCAGAAAATTAAAAGTATCTTATGTAATGAGTCACTATCGTTGAAGGAAAAAATAAAATTTCAACAATAAAATTATACAAAAATTAACACTTAAATTTTCTCTCTATTGTTTCCAAATTGAATGTTTCTTGCAGAAATTTAATTTTTATTTTTATATATATTATACTTTTCACATTTGGCTAACAGACTTTCCTACTTGACCTAGGTTTTTCCCTTTTGGCTAACAAAGTTTCCAACTTTTAATAAGTCTGGGGGAGATATTTCTGTATTTGGCCTAATGTTTCCCAATTTGGCTGACAATTTTCCTACGTTTCATAAGTTTGGCTGACCTATTTATAAGTTTATTTGAAATAATTCTCTTTGGACGATATTTTTTTTTCACATTTGTTTAACAACGTTTCCTACTTTTAATAAGTTTGACCGAAATATATATACGTTTGACCGCTATTTTTTTCCATGTTGGTTAACATATGTTCTTATTGTTATGGTGAAATGGTACATAGAAGCTGTAGTTTTGTCTGGATGTGAATTGTGGCACTGACCAGACAAGTCTGAGAACATATATTGGTCTTGGAAATGGGTTTCTGGGGAACGATGCAAAGACCCGTATAGACACAAGGAGAGATAATGAAATTGTAAATACACTTGGTGGACCACCATTACGGATATAAAAGGAGAGAGAGAGAGAGAGAGAGAGAGAGAGAGAGAGAGAGAGAGAGAGAGAGAGATTTGCTATTTTAATTTAGCGATCTGAAATCGTATGATGTTAGTGTTCGAGCACTTATCTAGCTACACATTCACTCACTCACCCCTTAACATCGAATGACACTAACCACACCCACAACAGCCAATTATGCCGGCCATCTTTACATTTTAAGGTTTTCATTTGTAGCCCATATGATAATAGTGTATAGGCCACTACATCCTTCTGCAGATCATTAATAACCAGTATCCACCCCATAACATCGAATTTCACTAAGCCATACCCACTACAACCATAATACCGACCATCTTTACTTTTTAAGGTTTTCATTTGTAACCCATATGACGATAGTGTACATGCCATTACATCTATCTACAGATCACTAATAACCACTACCCACCCCTTAACCCTGAATTTCAATAAGCCATTCCACAGCCACCAATAATACTGGCCATCTTTACATTTTAAGGTTTTCATTTGTAACCGTATGATGATAGTGTATAGGCCATTACATCTCTCTACATATCACTAATAACAGGTATCCACACCATAACACTGAGTTTTAATAAGCCATACCAACAACAATCAATAATACCGGCCATCTTTACATTTTTAAGGTTTTCATTTATAACCTTAAGATAATAGTGTTTAAAGCCGAACCGCCTAGCCCCACCCACGCACCTGCTCTCCACCCCAGATCCTCCACCCCGCATCTGGTCGATATTTATTTTTTATTTAATTTTTATAATTAATTACAATATTATACACCCACTAAGTAGTTATCTACACTTAGAAACATAAATCTTGGAATTATCTCCCTTAGATATGACCTAGTTATCTCCCCTTACCCACCAACTACATGATCCTTCGAGGTCAAGGTCAATAAAGGAGGCTCCTTCAAATCCTATACGAAACCTACGTCCCGTACTACTTGAATGGTCATCATCATTCTTGATGGACAAACAACACAACACTTAGACGATCGACTGTTGTACTTAGCTACTGCATCTTAGATGTGATGAGTGAGACACAACACAATATAACATAATGACGAAGTACTGCATGGCTAAGAAAACAACCTAATCCCAAATGTAACTGTGCGATTCGAGTGAATAATAGACACAAACACAGAATAAAGTTTAGATAACAATTATCAAGAATTAAGAAGAAAAAAAAACAAAACAACAACAACAAGAACATGTAGACTATCAAAATTATAGAACACGTGTATAAAACAAAAGGTTTAGCAGCAGTCTTTTGTCTAAGTTATAGGAGTTGGGAATTGTGTACGGTATGTATGTTAGAGGCGTGGTTATGAGATGCCTGATGTGGGCATACATATGATGTACACAATCCACATACAATATGAGTGATGTTGGCTTCAATGGAATATCCCCGTTGGAGGCCTGTGTGAAATGTGTGTTGGAAAGTTGCATACGAAATGAGTGTTAGAGAGTTGTATACGAAATGTTTGTTAAAGAGTTATATAGAAAATGTGTGTTAGAGAGTTGTATATAAAATGTGTGTTAGAGAGTTGTATAGAAAATGTGTGTTAGAGAGTTTTATAGGAAATGTGTGTTAAGAGAGTTGTATATGAAATGTTTGTTAAAGAGTTATATAGAAAATGTGTGTTAGAGAGTTGTATAGAAAATGTGTGTTAGAGAGTTTTATAGGAAATGAGTGTTAGAGAGTTGTATACGAAATGTTTGTTAAAGAGTTATATAGAAAATGTGTGTTAGAGAGTTGTATATAAAATGTGTGTTAGAGAGTTGTATAGAAAATGTGTGTTAGAGAGTTTTATAGGAAATGTGTGTTAAGAGAGTTGTATATGAAATGTATGTTAGAGAGTTATAAAAGATATGCGTGTTAGGAGGTTGTATACGATATTCGTGTTGGAGAGATGTATTCAGCTTGGAGAGTTGTATATGATATATGTCTTGAAGAGTTGTATACAATATACGTCTTGCAGAGTTGTATACGAAATGTCTGTTGGAGAGTTGTATACGATATGTGTTTTGGAGAGTTGTATAAGATTATGTATGCAGGAGAGCTGTATAAGATATGTGTGTTGGAGAGTTGTAAAAGATATGTGAACTGGAGAGTAATATACGTTATGTGCGTTGGGGAATTATCATACATAATATTATTCTCCTCCCTGATTCTAGAATATTTGATGTAGCCTATTCAGATAAGAGCGAGATAAAAGGCCCTTGTACGCATTGCGCACGATAAAAAATCCCTCAGCAGTTATACACGACAGAGAGTAGGCCGAATAGGCTGCTGTTGTGACTAAAATTTCATGAAATCAATACTGAAAGAATGACTATCTGGTATACACGTAGACCGAATAGGCTGCTGTCGTGACTAACATTCAGTTATATCAGTTATCAGTTGGGGTATCTTCATGGACAGGTCCATAGGTGCTCAGATCCTCCCCCCCCCCCCACCCCAGCATATGCATCAGCGTCCGGTGGCTATGAGTGCCAGTTCTGTGTTGGTTGACGAGGCACCTCGTTTTCCCAATGTACCTCTCGCGCTTGGCCGTGCTGATTCTTACTCCCAAGTCTTTCATCCTGGACAGCGATGTGGATTCACTGACGTCAAAGTCCTCTATTCTCGCCATATCTTTAAGGACGTTAATAACATCGGCACGATCCATGGGCTGGCCATCTACAGGGGGTGCAGAGCCAGCCAGTTTATCAGCTCGTTCATTTCCCTCGACTCCCGCATGTCCCGACTAACATTTCGACTAACGTTTCATGAAATCAATACTGAAAGAATGATTATCTGGTATCTGGCCGAATAGGCTGTTGTTGTGACTTACATTTCATGAAATGAATACTGAAAACATGACTATCTGGTATACACGTAGGGCCTACAGGCTGCTGTCGTGACATAACATTTCATGAAATGAATACTTAAAGCATGACTATCTGGTACAGACGCACTGAGAACCTCGCCTGCGCTATGGAGTGTACGGTGTTGTGGACTCGTTGAACTCCTATAGCCTGGAGAGCTAGAGTCATTCATGGGTAGACACGTAAATGAAGAGCGTAATGGGAAAACAGTAATGGGAAGATAGTAATGGGAAGACAGTAATGGGAAACCACGAATGGTAAGCCAGTAATGGAATGACAATAATGGGAAGCCAATAACAGGAAGCCAGGAATTGGAAGCCAGTAATGGGAAAACAGTAATGGGAAGACATGAATGGGAAAACAATAATTGGAAGACAGTAATAGAAAGCCAATAATGGAAAGCCAGGAATGGGAATCCAGTAATAAGAAGACAGAAATTAAAAGACAGTGACGGAATGCCAGTAATGGGAATACATTAATGTAAAGACTGTAATGGGAAGCCAGATATGGAAAGACAGTAATGGGAAGTGAGTAATGGGAAACCAGAAATGAGAAGACAGGAATGGAAAGATAGTAATGGAAAGATAGTAACGGAAAGCCAATAATGGGAAGACAGTAATGAGAAGCCCATAATGGACAGCCAGGAATGGGAAGCCAGTAATGGGAACTCAGGAATCGAAAGACAGTAATGGAAAGACAGTAATGGGAAGAGAGTAATGGGACATCCGCAATCATGACTAGTAATTTGCTTGCATTCTTTATTTCGTTTTCCCTTTGTTATACTTCTGAATGTGATTCATATATAACTATGTAGTATTGCTTACAAAGGAGATAGTCTGGGTTCAATCCCCAAGCAGTCGATAAATTATATTTTCCGACCAGTACAGCTCTAGGATTGATCCCGCCTGATGAAAATGATTACCAGATTTTTTTCACAACTCTCTGGGAATTGTTTAGAAAGGAAAGGCAACGAGAAAGAGAAATGGTCATGTCAACTCTTATATCGTGCCCTTGAATATGATTGATTGATTGATTTAGGAATCGACATCACAGCATTCGGGGCATTCCCATAAGTGCTCCGTCCCCATCCTCAGCAGCCAGCGAAGAGTTCCAACACTAATAGTACCAGTAGCAATCTGATTATAAGTCCGTCTCGCCTTTCCTTTGAGCGTTGAGCGTCGGCCAGATCCCTTCGTCACTCCTCGTTGTCTCATTCTTGCCAGACCATGGTAATCCATTTGCTCCTCCGAGGTGTGCACGTGCTCCCACAAGGCTGCAACCACGTCTGCCTTGTCATGTATCAATACTCCACCAAGTTCTGCAGAGCCAGCCAATCTGTCTGCCTGTTCATTTCCCAGCACACCGGCATGCCCCGGAGAAAAGATCCAGGCGATGCTTGTCACCCGTGACCTCCGAAGCGAAGCAAGCCACTCCGCACGAAGTCTGCCCGTCCTCACCCTCGTCAGCATGCTTTATTTATTATTCTGAGTCAGTTACAATCACGATGTGTGTGTGTGTGTGTCGTATTCTCCATCCAGCGGAGAGCCGCAGTGACTGCCTCCACTTCCATTCTTAAGCTGGATGTTGTGGTATTATATGCCAGGCTCTCCTGCCCCAAACATCGACCATTAGCTTTGGCTATGAAACCCCAGCCACTTCTCTCACCTCTTGACACCGAACCATCTGTGTAGATAATCACATCACTAGAGTGAGCATTATCCTGAATTAGTTGCTGGATTTCCACTTCCCTGACCCCTGCTGGCCATTCCCTGCACTCCCGGCTTGATGTGATTATAACTCTGCCCAAGTCTGACTGCTCCGCTGGCACTCTGACCACTCCTCTCCACGCCTAATGTTCTCCAAGGGGCACACCTGTCTGATCGTATCCTCCGCCTGAGCCATCCATGATTTCCCTCTTATCAGTCGCTGACCCTTAACTGCGTCCAGCGCCTCATGCAGTGGGTGGTCTGTGTCTGCAGCTACTCAGAGGTATGCCTTCGCCTGCATCACCTTGAGCCTGCCAGCAACAGTCGGCAGACCAAGGATGTAACGCATACACACTACTGGGGTGTCTCTAGTGCATCCCAGAATGACCCTTGAATATGTGAAGGTCTAACACTTCACATCTCAACGGCTGTATCTATAATAGGACTATTTTAACAAGAAAACAATAATTTTGAACCAAATAATTGTAGAAATTAACTTTATTCTGGAACTATAAGTCAAAACACAGTTTTTAAAAGTTAGCTATGTCCTTTACAGGACGTCCCAACCAACCCTAGCATCTACTGGTTGTTTATGATTAGCTTTAATTGTTTGCCATTGTTTCTGAACGGCCAAAGATTATAATCATCATCATCATCATCAAATGCCCTGCCAGCTGGCGTAGGTGTTCATGTCTCTTCATCTATCTCAGTATGTGGTGTTCTGGATCAACTCTGCTGCTGATATTCCTCCATGCCACCGTCTCAACCCTTCCAGTATCATTTCTCTTCGTCGGCCTCTGCCTCTCTTTCCCTTGATTTTTCCAGTCGTCAGCGTGTTCTCCAATGCCCCTTTTCCCATCTGTTGGAACTCACAACACTTATTGGGATCTGTGATGTTGATAATACAGACATATAGCAACAAGTTAGGTCCTTGTAATCGCAAGCCTTAGATAACTGTAATCTTCGCGCATTTATATTTTGATAATATACACAGAAAACTATTACATTAAGGACATTAACAAGTGATAAATCCCCGAAAGCCGTAACTGCCGTGCTAACGCAAGATGGTAATCACATAGGCTGTAAATACCTAACTTCATTTACTTTTCATACAGCCAAGTTATCTTTATGTTAATTTAATATAAACCCTGTACCGGTAAGAGAGACAAGTCAGGAAGTTCAAACCAACACGACAATAATACAAATCTATTTAGAAATGCAATATGTCCATACTCGTATGTTCATGTTTTGTGTATATACATCTCTTAAAATGTGAGAACAATGAGACCCATTACATGGGTTAGCTATCGATAGTCGTAAATACAGTCGTAAATACGCAGGGTACAACAAGGCACCGTAAAAGAAGGCGTTGCACTAGGGTGACAGGAGAATGAGTTCTCACCCAACTGTATTGACAATGAATGAGGATGAAATTTGGCGCTTTCAATGTTAATGGTAACGAAAACATAAAGCTATAATCAGAAATGTTTGTTCGTTGTGATCTTGTTCATATTTTATATGTTGTTTACTGTGTATCCTAATTGTAATCTGTGTACTAACGCCTGTTTCTTGTTCTTTAACGATATACGAGTATGATGCTTCATCATCATTGTCATTATTATGTCATTATCATATCAGCATCATGTGAATTGCCGACAAACTTTGATGGTCTCACACGATCACTAGAGTATTGGTTCGGATTTGCGTTCAAGTTCCGATTATGCCACGTGGCGAAACCATCCAGGTATGTGCCTCTTTGTTTTCCCTTGCTCTTCGAGTCAAGTTTGTCAGATGTCACTAATTTTCTAGTGGCATTCTGTCATTTACTGCCAATATAGTACCTTGCGGTGTATGGCAGAGGGGTCTTTGAGCCTGAGGAATTAAGGCCGCCTGGCTAGTGCAGTCGCCGCGAACTGTGCAGGTTAGGATTTTCTTTTTGCCCCCGACAGAAAAAAATCCCACACCTTACCGAGGGACCGAACCCGGGTCTCCCGAAGGAGAGTCCGGCGTTCTAGCCACTCGGCCAGCCGCTCCTCATTTTCTAGTGTATGTCTACTAATAACGTGCCAAAAATATTTTGACTACGTCTAATTTCTCTAATTAATTGTTTATATATGTTATATTCTCAAACAATGATTGATGCACATTTGGCTGTTACTCTTCATTATATGTTCTACACTTGAAGTTATATAACTATGTCTGCTGCACTATGTCTTTTTGTAGATCTCGCTAGGAAATTAAACCACTTCCACACAGTCTGCTTTTGGAAGCTACTGAAGATCAAATGGCAAGACAAGATACTAGACACTGAAGTCTTAGAAAGATCGCCCATGACCAGTATCCACACTCTACTAATGAAGAATCAGGTTCGCTAGCTAGTCGCCTGATTCGCATGCCTGATCATAGGCTCCCGAAACGATTATTTACTTTGAGTTGCATTTCGAGCCAAATTAGGCCTTACCTGCCAACTTATAACTCAAGGCTCCAAACTTTCAAGCCCACTGGATGAAATTAATGGTCATAATCATACTTGATGGACAAACACCAGATCTCGCTATGTGCTCAACACTTCAACTTATGTAACAAAAACCTTTGTTCACGACGAATGAAATCGTCGTACGATCTAATATACCTCTCAAACATCATGACACCACTATTCGCTTCCTAACTTTAGTTGAGTAGGCCTGGCGGCAGGGCTGAACGAGTTCGCACTAAAACTTCCAGTGCGCTGACGGATTTGTACGAGGCTCAATCCATACCGGTCAGCTGGACTTCAACTTCGACTTCTCTTTGAGAAAGCAATGGCAAACTACTGAAAGTAATATTGCCAAGTACATCAACCTGGAGTTGGGGTTGATCGGAACGTCCTGCACAGGATATGCAACATTCTGGATGTAGATACATGTTGGTAAGTGTATCTCGTCAGATGATGCAGATTAAGCAACTATGTATGCAACATTCTGGATGTAGAAACTTGTTTGTAAGTGGATCACATCAGATGCTTGCCTGCTTGCTTGCTTCAAAAACAAAAATTCCAAATTCGGCCTCGTTCAACCGGCTTCTTCAGCCTTGGTTAGAGTTGAGGTCCGTGGTTATTGTGGGTTTAATCCTGTTATTGTCGATGCGCTCTTACGAGTGAGTTCTATCTCGAACAAGTTATGTAAGCATTTGTGTCTGTGACGTCAGCTGGGCTGTTGGTCGGTGAGTTGTACTGTGTGCCCGTCTCCTCTGGTGGATTATTTGGTTAGTGAAGGCTCCTGGCTCGCCTGGCTTGACTGGTTGCAGTCCTTATAAGGACTGTTTATTTAAAAAGTTAGGGTACATCCCAGCCTGAGATTAATAAACCTTTGATCCAATAAGCCGCATTTCAGATATTAAATTTAAAGTGATTGTTGTCCACAGCAGCTAATTATATGTAAGACAAGATCATCACTATATGTGCATTTCTTAAGCTAAATATGCTGCATAACTTTAAAACACCACATACTGACTTTTATCTTGGAATGTCAGTGGTAGACATAGACCCCATTGAAGCATATTAGGATTAGGAGTTATGGTTTAGTTTGTTTTTTGTTAATGGGCCGTTTAGTCGCATTTTAGCCTAATTTTGCCCTTTTTTTCATTTTTGCCTTTTAGCCCATAGTGGTCCACCAAGGTCCACTAACAGTGTTAGTGGTCAGTGATTTGGTGATTCGATTTTGCAGTTTGGTTGACCGTCTCTGCACCCTGGCCAAATCATATGTAGATAAATATACACTTTGATCTTAGCCAAAAGGCCGAGAAGCAATCACTAGGTAGGTGCTTAAAGAGTTAGCTAAAATTCAGTTGCATATCCTTTACAGGACTTCGCAGTCAACCCCTATATTTTTGGTTGTTCGTGATTTCTTGGCATTTTTATGTTCAGTAGTTTGCCATTGCTTTCTGAACAACCGGCACTAAAACCACTATATGAAAACCAACGCAATGCAGTCTGCTGCCAAATCGCCGGTAGCTGTGTTTCGAATTCGGCATGGAGGATTACGAATTGCTTCCGTCCGTAACCATGTGGGCACACAGGCTGGTCAGTATTCATCCCGAGGGTGATACTGCAGTTATGTAGTAAAGGCAGTCCATCAGCAAATAATGCCCAAGGGCAGTTCAGTGTGAGGCCTTCACATAATGGAGTCACGGCATGTGAGGACGGATGGACAGTTCCGTCCTTGTTGCCTGTCTCCAAGAAAATCCACAGAAAATTGTCTGGTGCCAATTTTTATGAGGTTGGAACCAGAGCTGTACTGTTCGGAAAAATAATTCTATGTCAATTGGGAATTGAACGCGGCCCCGTATCTTAGCAGACGAATCGACTAACCACAATACCACCTAGTCTCCATAGCGGTTTGTACAAGTGCGCCAATCTACAGGGTGTTTGTAAAGTCTCACTACTTTGTATGCAGATCAAATTTGAAACATGAAGAACATGAGGTAAAATGTGTTCTACAGTCCACCGTGAAGCAATATATAGCGAATGGCTGTCGTCTGCTGGAGTAATTCTTTGCACACCAAACAGAATGTTTTTGATGACATCATGAATTTAATTTTTCAAATCTGTTCTATATACAAAGAGTAGCGAGACTTTACAAACATCGGGTATTTCAAACACACCTTGGTTATTACAGGATTTTCGCAGTGCCATAGTTATTGCAGGGATCTGATGTAGCTTAGTGCGTCGCTCAGTTGCCTGAGGTACCGGTGTTCTTGCATTGCAATTCACCCCGACACGGGGCTATTTTAAATACTGACCAGGTCTCTCAGATCGGTCCAGCCTTAAATTTGTATCAGGAAGTGCTCTGGAATGGAAAGGCGGCGGGCATTAGATTGACTAGATTACTAATCGAATGTCAAATTGGTCTGAAAAATACAAAGGGATTAGAAACATGCCCAATGCGCGTTAAGTGTACAAGAATCGATTATACTGTTAAAGACAGACAGACAGAAGCGAAACAGACACACAGATAGATAGACACACACGTAGGCAGGTAAGCAGGCAGGTAGGTAGGTAGTAACTGAGATAGACAGACAGCTAGACGGATGGAAGGATGGGCGGACGGACGGGTGGGTGGGTGAATGGATGAACAGACAGACAGACAGACAGACAGACAGACAGACAGACAGACAGACAGACAGACAGACAGACAGACAGACAGACAGACAGGTAGGTAGGTAGGTAGGTAGATAGATAGATAGATAGATAGATAGATAGATAGATAGATAGATAGATAGATAGATAGATAGATAGATAGATAGATAGATAAAAGGGAGGTAGATACGCAGTTCGACAGTTATGTAGATAAACAGGTAGGTAATTAGGTAGGTAAGTATGTAGTTATGTAGGAAGGTAGATGGGTATGTAAGTAATATACTGTAATAAAGAAGTGGATCTTTCTCTTCTTCTTCTGTTGTTCCTCCTCCTTCGTCTTTATCTTCTTCTTCTCCTTTCTTCTCTTGCTCCTACTCCTACTCCTGCTCCTACTCCTCCTCCTCCTCCTGCTCCTCCTCCTCCTCCTCCTCCTCTTCTTCTCTTTCTCTTTTTTCTCCTCCTCGTTCTTGTTCAGCTTCTGCTTGTCTTTGACAGATTTTGACGACCATGATTCCACACTTCTTTCTGCCATCTGATTTTTTATTGAAACCAAATATATTTTTCTTGCCCATGTTTTAACATTGTCTTTCTCTCCCTCCCTTTTCCTGTCTTTCCTATCATTTCCCCCACATCCGGCTAACTTCTGTGCTCCGCTGCTTCTGTGGATCGGGTAGGAATCAATTATCATCGTGTGCAACAACAGTTTACCTGAATCTGATCTACAAAAGCCCTGTCTACGCGGCTGATAGTTACGCACAATCTGACTCTCCATAAATCACATATTTAAATTGCTATATACAAACCGAGACCGCTGGCGAGTGTAAGAACTCGATATGAAAGGGAAAACTCTCGGTCTGGAGTAAATTGTAACATGCAAGAGGTGAGCAGTTATGCCGACAGGATCGGCCCACCCACACGTGAGCTCTAGCATATGTCCTCACGAATACGATGTCTATTAAAACGGTTAGTATATCGCAGTGCGCGTGTTTGCCGGTGCACTGAACGAGCGATGGAACACCTGTATGGAAGGCGATCCTGGATATCCTTTGAAATTCTTGAGAATTAAACTGTCGGAAATATTTCTGAAATATTGGAGGAGTCCGCTTTGCTGTACGTTCAGATAATTGCAACATGTACATGGGTAAATAGTTGGCAATTATCTCCATGAAGCGAGTGCGTTTGTCACTTCTTACAGACAGACGGGCGGGCGAACGGACAGACAGACAGACAGACAGACAGACAGACAGACAGACAGACAGACAGACGGACGGACGGACGGACGGACGGACGGACGGGCGAATGGATTGGTGTTTGGATGGCTGAATGTCGGTCAGTCTGCCTACATGTCTGTCTATCTATTATATTATGGGTGTAGAAAAGGGACGGGGGATGGTTTGGTAATAAGGGTCATACTATTTATAGTATCAACATGTAGTGGTCCTTTACAGAATATCGCTGGCATCAGAACATCGCTTTCATCAGAACACCCCTGGCATCAGAACATCGCTGACATCAGAACATCGCTAGTATCACACAATCACCCCACCCCATGTTGTCTCGAACCCCTGCCGCCCAGGAAGGCTAACCAGGTCAACAAACGCCCTCAGAAGTCGGATATGCCGGCCAAAGGGTGCAAATAAAATTGGCACACCCGGGAAGGTTAACCCGGTCAACAAATGCCCGCAGAAGTCGGATGTGTCGGCCTAACGGGGCAAGAACGCAGCTCTGCAGTAAACAGGCACAACACAGTCACATCCGGAAAAAAAATCCGGATGAACGCAGAAGAAGAAGAAGAAGAAGAAGAAGAAGAAGAAGAAGAAGAAGAAGAAGAAGAAGAAGAAGAAGAAGAAGAAGAAGAAGAAGAAGAAGAAGAAGAAGAAGAAGAAGAAGAAGAAGAAGAAGAAGAAGAAGAAGAAGAAGAAGAAGAAGAAGAAGAAGAAGAAGAAGAAGAAGAAGAAGAAGAAGAAGAAGAAGAAGAAGAAGAAGAAGAAGAAGAAGAAGAAGAAGAAGAAGAAGAAGGAGAAATTGGCACATCGTAAATACGTCCGCGTGAAAGTGCAATGTCCTTCATGAAATGTCCTAACCGAAAGCTCGCGGAGTGGACGTCATTTGCAGACTGGCCGTTACTGGTTTGCGCAAGGAGCGGCCTGTAGCGAAAGAAATGCCCAATATATGGAAGTGAGGAATTAAAGCAGCCATGTGCAGGACGTCGCGATTCCTTCGGTGGGCCCAGTACTAAAGCGCTACGTGAAGGCTCTGCAATTATGGAAGCCTCTTGGATGGCGGATAATGCCCATGGACTGCCCCTGCCTTCCTTTGAGGGCTAACCGTGAAGTCGTCGACCGTTCTAACTTGACCAGCTGGGATGTGGACAGCACCACAGGCTGTTGTGGAAGGCTAACACCCGGGAAGGCTAACACAGTCAACAAACGCCCGTCAAAGTCGGATGTGTTGGCCTGAGGGCGCATAACCGGACACACAGCAATTGCGTCTGAAAAATACCCCGGATGCACGCAGCAGAAGAAAAAGAAGAACTCCTGCCTCATACACACTCATGTCTAAGCTGTCTGCAGTTTCCAGTGTTCATGTAGGTTCTAGTTGACTGCTGCCCTACTTTCCAGAACCATGCTCTTCGTCAATGGTATATCCAAGCCATTGCGACGTTGTATATCACAATGTATTTCTGTTTCCTACACATGATTCTTTTAATGAACCAGTTTTCTTGGATGTTCAGATCTTGTAGAATGTATGTATGTTTAATTCATCCTAAACCTCGATATTCTAATATCCCTTCTTTATTGCTTTGCATGTGAATCACAAGTACCGATTACATTCTTTTCTCTGTGAGAAATGGGATTGTCTCTATATATTAAATATTAATATGCCTATTTGGCCTGCTTCTTTTGACTTCAAAATTCCGAGGGATATTTAATGTACTCAAAGTGTACATAGGTTTTTCGTCCCTGTCTAACTAAAATTGCTTGACGTTCGATACACCAGCACAGGTTAAGAGATGAGACTACCATATATTTTTATGTAAAAACTCACACAGTTTACACTGTGAAACGAACGAACCATGTGTGCTGGAGCGATGAGTGGACGCCGTGCTCCGCGTCCACATACACTACACATAGCCAGGAATGTAAACCAAACAGAATGCCCGAATTATAGAAAATAGCATTTTTAAGATTATTTTACATTTTAAAAAGTGTTGTCAGTAATTAGAATTCAGTATAGTTAATGGCATTTTAAAGACTTCCCAAATGTTATTTGTACAAACAGAATCGGAACGAGACATTTCCCATTTAATTCACATTCGTGTTTGATGAAAACAAACACGAATAGTCATTTTTGCCCGAGAGAAAGAGTAACAAAATTAAGATTCACAATTCAATGGACACAACATAATAACAGTGAATCCTTGCAAGTATGTACTGGTAGCTCAGGCCGCTGTGGGATCATAAAACGCGATAAAAAGTACACGACCCTTCTACACTCCTTGAGGCTTACAGAGTATGTAGTTAATTGATTGATTGATTGATTGATTGATTGATTGATTGATCTTCAGTTTAGAAGGGTTACAAATTGGTCACGCAGGCCCGTCTTACATTCGTGAGTGGCACCTTGCAGTTTTGAGAGACCAAAGTATGGACCTTCTGGTACTTTATACTTTGTACTAATGATACTTTAAACGTCTTACATTCGGGTTAAAGTAAAGTAAGGGTCCTTTACAGGAGGGTTTTTCAAATGAAGACCTTTAAAGTATGATAGAAATTACAGTAGCCATGCCATTGCCTAGTAACCTGTCAGTATTATTATTAAGGATGTCAATAGTGTTAAACACGTGACATCACGGTACATACGAACACGATGACGTCTTAAGGACTGCTTAAAGGTGGCCGCCCCGCTTTTGACATGCACCAAAGAGGAGCAGCGTTCCGTCATCCGTTATTTTTTAATCATTAAAGGGGTGAAACCAACAAAAATACATCGGTGAATAAAGGTCCAGTATGGTGATGCACGCTTATCGGTCTAGCAAGTGTATGATTGGAGTAGGAAGTATAAAACAGCATGATTTCTGTGACAGAATGCTCACGCCCGGGTCAGACACACCGAGTAGTGACCCCAGAGAATTGTTTCCTACAAAAACCCAAGCACTTTATCGGCGCTGGAGGACTTGCATTGAACGCAGTGGGGACTACATCAAACAATGATACTATAAAAAAAAAAATTCGCAGAATATATTTACACAAAATATCATATAAGGTTTTCATTTGAAGCCCCCTCTACAAGCCTTAAAGAGTATTGAGCATATGGGGCTAGGCCATTAGAACCCAGCTTGGATTTAGGAAAAACAAAGGATGCACAGACGCCATTTTTGCTCTTAGACAACTTATAGAAAAATCAATTGAATTCAATGAAACACTCTACTTAGCCTTTGTTGACCAAGAAAAGGCATTTGATAGGGTAGATAGAAACAAGCTGTGGGAAATCCTTAAACAATATGGAGTGAGCACACATCTAACAAACCTATGTAGAAGTTTATACGACAACAGTGAATGCATAGTGAGAGCAACTGGAGGACACTCAGAACCCTTCACCATAAGATCTGGAGTACGACAAGGTTGTGTCCTGTCCCCTCTCTTGTTCATAACATATATAGACAACATATGTAAAGAAACCAGCCAAGCAGAGACAGCAAGAATACCGCATGACGAGAACACAGAAGAAGAACCATCTGCAAATCTAACCATTAGAGAACTCCTGTTTGCGGACGACCAAGCACTAATAGCAAAATCAGAAGCTGAATTACAAGACCACATGAATAGTCTAAACGAAATGTGTAGGGAACATAACATGAAAATTAGCACAAGCAAAACAGAGGTAATGACTATAACTAAAGAAGAACAAACAGCAACAATTCACCTAAACGAACATCCCTTGAAACAAGTAAAGAGCTTCAAGTACCTAGGAAGTATAATATCATCAAATGGCAGATCAGAAGACGAGATCGAAAATAGGTGCAATAAGGCAAATCAACTCATTGGACAAATGGCACCAATACTAAAGAACAAACATGTATCAATAACTACTAAGAAAGCACTTTACAACACAATCTTCCTACCAACTCTGTGCTACCAATGCCAAACCTGGACAATGACAGAAAAAGAGAAAAGAAAAATCACAACAACAGAAATGAGGTTCCTGAGAAGAATACTCAACGTATCAAGAAGAGATAAGATCAGAAATGAAGAAATCAGGACTAAAGTGGGGGTTAAAGCTGCTCTAGATTTTATTAGAAAGCAGCAAGTCAAATGGTTTGGCCATGCAAGTAGGCTACCAGTCAACAGCATGCCACAACAGGCAATGACGTACAGACCAGATGGAAACAGAGGAAGAGGCCGACCACGTAAACGCTGGACGGAGGGAATAACAGAATCCATGGGAATGTCGATATACGAAGCCCATAACCGGGCACTCTCACGAAGTTTATACTTCACCTCGACACCGCAAGGTACAAGAGGAACATGATGAGATGAGATGAGGGGCTAGGCCCGTATCTTCATAGATTAATCGACACTCTACAGGTGGTGTGGCCAATATCACGTCGCTGGTCTGTGCCTGCCAAGGCATTTTCCAGTACCTGTTCTATGCTGGGTCAGGTCCATTTTAAAACTCCTACTCGATGCCAGTTTGGGCTAGGAAGCGAACGCTGTGGGATAATAGTTAGCGCCTTTGCTTACCATACATTGGTCATAGTTCAAACCGTACTGTCATGATGTTTGTTTTATCGGTGCATTACCGGGTAAAGACACAACATCAGCAGCAGTAGCAGCAACAACAACAACAACAACAACAACAACAACAGTAGCAACAATTATAACAGCAGCAATAGCAGCATCAACAAAAGCAGCAGTAGTAACAGCAATAACAATAACAGCAACAAATACAGCAACAGCAGTAACAACAATAATTACAACAACAACAACAACGGTAATAGCAATAACAATAACAACAGCAACAAAAACAGCAACAGCAGTAACAACAATAATTACAACAACAACGGTAGCAGAAATAACAATAACAACAGCAACAAAAACAGCAGCAGCAATAACAGCAATAAATATAACAACAGCAGTAACAGCAATAACAACAGAAACAGACGCAGCAGCATCAACATAAAACTCTCCGTTGTGTACCGGATATCTATCCTTCTCTGATTAGGGCGTATCTATGTGACTGGTCAAAAAGATCCCCAAAAAAGTATGCCGTGGCTAGATTAGGTAAATATTTAAATGCACCACACAAAACGCCATTTTCTATCTTCACGTTAATTCATTCTGTCCCAATCTTCGGCTTCCTTGTTCATCTTGGTTGCGTTGTGTCTGTCTACAGAGAGGCTGAGATGCTTGTGCTTTCTGGTCGACACATCCCATTTAAGCATTGCATTCCATACGACCTGATTCTCATTAAACATTTTCTACTTCTGCCTTTTTACTCCTCCTCCCCCCCCCCCTCCGCCACTGGAGCATAGGCATCCAAGCAACTCATTCCAAGGCTATTCTTTTGCAATCTCATGCAGCTCTTTTCATGTCCTCTCTATATCATTCATCTTCGTAACCTGATGTGCCCATTACATACCACTAAAATAAAAGAATGATCAAATCAGTCAGAAGGCCACCAAACCCTACTCAAGACGACTACCACGTCATGGACAGACCAGAACAGGTCATTCTTCTGCGCCTCAGAACAGGACACAATAGATTACGCAACCACATGTATACAAAATTCAAGATTGGTGACTCAGCCATGTGCACATGTGGTTTGGCGTCGCAGACAGCAGAGCACATACTCCAGGATTGCCCAAACTATAACACATCCAGGCGAACCATCTGGCCTAGAGAGACATCAGTGGAAGATAAACTGTATGGACCGCTGAGTGAACCAAACAAGACTGTTAGATTCATACAAGAGACAACATTGCAGTTATAAACATATTTCAAGCGAACGAAAGAAGAAGAGGAATTCAACTTCGTCTGTCATTCTCTTTTCCATATGTTGTAGACTCCCCTCCACTTCGCTTGTCCTGTGTATTCAAGAGAAATTACTTTCTAGCCATATTCTTTTTTGGTGTGTCCTGTCCAGGCCCAGTTCTTTTCCAGACCTCTCCTCTTCAACACATTCAATTCATATTCTGCTGCATTTTCTCTAATTAAACATTTATGGAAAGCTTGCCAGTGCAGCTACTCAGTATGTCTATCAGGTTACAATGGATGTTTAAGGTGCGTAGCTTGCAATGGTTATCTCTTAATTCTCGCCATTGATCCATAAACTAGAAAGAGATTTCTGCCGCTATGACATCATAGCGTTTTCTGCAAACATTATTTTAGAATAGTGTCCTAAAAAAAAAAAAAAAAAACTCCGGATGAACGCAGCAGAAGAAGAAGAAGTGTCCCCAAAAGGAATATAACTCGTTAAAAGCATCACATGTGTACAGCCAATCGGCACTTGATGAGTGATGTGGTCATTATCACGTCGGTTGCCTTTACGTCCCAGGACATTTCTTTGTACCCATTTTAAACTGGGTCGCCCTGGAAGCCCTGGCTAATTAAAAATAAAATACACCTCCAGCAGGATTCGAACACACGACCACCGGACCAGCTCCTAATTATAAAGTATCCTCAGACTATTTTAGTGCGCCAAAAAGATCGCTATTTACGGGAAGTCGCAATCAACCCCAGAATGGTGTGGCTGTTTGTGATTTTCTAGGCAATTTCTTTAAACATGTCTCAGTCTTCTCCTGACAACTAGAGAGATTTCCCATTATAAATATACATTACAAACTGTTTAATCATTACCTGATCGCGCTTGTGAGTTCTATAATAAATATACATTACAAACTGTTTAATCATTACCTGATCGCGCTTGTGAGTTCTATAATAAATATACATTACAAACTGTTTAATCATTACCTGATCGCGCTTGTGAGTTCTATAATAAATATACATTACAAACTGTTTAATCATTACCTGATCGCGCTTGTGAGTTCTATAATAAATATACATTACAAACTGTTTAATCATTACCTGATCGCGCTTGTGAGTTCTATAATAAATATACATTACAAACTGTTTAATCATTACCTGATCGCGCTTGTGAGTTCTATAATAAATATACATTACAAACTGTTTAATCATTGCCTGATCGCGCTTGTGAGTTCTATAATAAATATACATTACAAACTGTTTAATCATTGCCTGATCGCGCTTGTGAGTTCTATAATAAATATACATTACAAACTGTTTAATCATTGCCTGATCGCGCTTGTGAGTTCTATAATAAATATACATTACAAACTGTTTAATCATTGCCTGATCGCGCTTGTGAGTTCTATAATAAATATACATTACAAACTGTTTAATCATTGCCTGATCGCGCTTGTGAGTTCTATAATAAATATACATTACAAACTGTTTAATCATTGCCTGATCGCGCTTGTGAGTTCTATAATAAATATACATTACAAACTGTTTAATCATTGCCTGATCGCGCTTGTGAGTTCTATAATAAATATACATTACAAACTGTTTAATCATTGCCTGATCGCGCTTGTGAGTTCTATAATAAATATACATTACAAACTGTTTAATCATTGCCTGATCGCGCTTGTGAGTTCTATAATAAATATACATTACAAACTGTTTAATCATTGCCTGATCGCGCTTGTGAGTTCTATAATAAATATACATTACAAACTGTTTAATCATTGCCTGATCGCGCTTGTGAGTTCTATAATAAATATACATTACAAACTGTTTAATCATTGCCTGATCGCGCTTGTGAGTTTTCTCCTGTACGTTTCATATGTAGGACTATTTATTTTTGTCCTTTCCGTCTTTAACTGATTCAGTGCCAAACAAAAAGTTGGTTACGACCAAACATGGTACATAATCAAATAAACAAGTAACATAATGTAACATCCATATGAACATTGAGGACGATGCCACGAAACATAAAGAGGACAATTACCCTAGTATGGAGATATATCGTCCTTCTGTTCAAATGAGAGATCATTTGTGGCGGTATATTATCCTTCGGCACTCAATCATTTAATGTTCTTCTTGCATATGTTAGTTTGGTTGCTCCCTCTGTGATATAGCTCTCTCTTCCTTGAACCTCTTTTATTGCATCTGTTAGTTTGGTTGCTCCCTCTGTGATATATCTCTCTTCCTTGAACCTCTTTTATTGCATCTGTTAGTTTGGTTGCTCCCTCTGTGATATATCTCTCTTCCTTCAACCTCTTTTATTGCATCTGTTAGTTTGGTTGCTCCCTCTGTGATATAGCTCTCTTCCTTCAACCTATTTTATTGCATATGTTAGTTTGGTTGCTCCCTCTGTGATATAGCTCTCTTCCTTCAACCTATTTTATTGCATCTGTTAGTTTGGTTGCTCCCTCTGTGATATAGCTCTCTTCCTTGAACATCTTTTCTAAAAATCATGTTTTGTGCTGATGTGAAGAAAATGTCTCTCTGTTGTGTGGCTAGCATATCAGCCGTCATGGCTTCTTGTACTGCCATCAATACCTTGAATTTATTTAGTTAGTTTAGATGTTTACTTTAATGGTATAATGGTGTTCCATTTACATCGAAACTTATTGATTTTTTAATTGCTCTCACTCTCGCTTTCTTTTACTATTTCTCTACTCTCTCACTCTTTATATATATACTAGCTGACCCGGCCCGGCTTCGCCCAGACTCTGGTGGGGAGCATCTCATTTAATTCATATAAGTAGTCATATAAACTCCCCTTCCCGTTCCCGACTATCTGTCTGTCTGTCTGTCTGTCCGTCTGTCTGTCTGTCTGTCTGTCTGTCTGTCTGTCTGTCTGTCTGTCTGTCTGTCTGTCTGACCCGGCCCGGCTTTGCCCAGCCCCTGGTGGGGAGCATTTCATTTAATTCATATAAGTAGTCATATAAGCTCCCGTTCCCGTTCCCGACTATCTACTGTCTGTCTGTCTGTCTGTCTGTCTGTCTGTCTGTCTGTCTGTCTGACCCGGCCCGGCTTTGCCCAGCCCCTGGTGGGGAGCATTTTATTTAATTCATATAAGTAGTCATATAAGCTCCCGTTCCCGTTCCCGACTATCTACTGTCTGTCTGTCTGTCTGTCTGTCTGTCTGTCTGTCTGTCTGTCTGTCTGTCTGTCTGTCTGTCTGTCTGTCTGTCTATTATTAGAAAGAGAACTTGAAAGATCTTTACATCGTCCCCCAACAATTAACTTGGGTAAATGGAGCGTCTTATTTAATTCATATTCGGCACCTGCTCCCGTTCCCGTTCCTAAGAAAGACGACCCGGCCCGGCTTCGCCCAGTCCCTGGTGGGGAGCATATCATTTAATTCATATTCCGTGGAGGGAGGAGGAGGGAGCAGGAGGGAGGAGGAGAAGACAGGAGGAGGAGGAAGGAGTAGGAGGGAGGAGGAGGGATTAGGAGAAGGAGGGAGGAATGAGGGGAGGGGAGGAGGAGGGAGGAGGAGGTAATAGGAGGGGGGAGGAGGAAAAGGGAGGAGGAAGAGGGAGGAGGGAGGAGGAGGGAGGAGGAGGGAGAAGGAGGAAGGAGGAGGAGGAGGGAGGAGGAGGAAGAGCGAGGAAGAGGGAGGAGAAGGGAGGAGGAGGGGAGAGGAGGAAGAAGAGGGAGGAGGAGAGAGGAGGAGGGAGGAGGGAGG
>OY992889.1:53707600-53716599 GCA_963921405.1 Cepaea hortensis | reverse complement strand
TTTTGGCCTTCCTCTTCCTCTCTTCCCGGGCATATACCCCTCCATTATTGTTCTCTCCATACTTTCATGACGTTTCATGTGACCAACATATTTTAATGTTCTTTGTTGTAACGTCTTCAGTAGCAAACCTCCTTCAATATTCATCATACACAACACACCAGTCCTCACGACGAGTTCCAGTCACATAACTCTATACACCACAATCCTGTAGATTTTCAGACTCTCACATATAATTATTCCCCGAATATCCATCCGTATCTATTTACGCACACTATATTAGGCATCCCCTATAAATTCCATAAAATGAACAGGAAGCACACATCCAAGGCAGTGGAGGCATAGCCACATTTGATAAATCAATGTGGATAATCGCAAATCACAACCTAGGCCAGCCAGTTGTTTCATTTATGTGGACCGTTTGTTAGATATGTCCCAGTATAATTATAAACTGGCGTTGTCTGTCTTATAAAAATACAAAACGGTTTCAGCGTTCGCCCAGCTGGCGGCGGTTGATGTAAACAATAGTTATTCTCACAGGCTAATTGTTTCCTGTTCAGATGGATGCTAAGGTAAACAACGCCGTTTATCATTTTTGGATCTGTATCGTCGTCAGTTTTTGTTATTGTCCAGAGTTGGGAGGTTTATAACTCGACCCAGGCTCAGAACGTAATGGTAAACATTGGATGTCTTTACGACTTTTGGAGAGAGTCTTTCCTTTTTTCTCGGGATGTTTATTACGACAATTTGTGTAACTTGATGGTGTAGTCTTTCTTGTTCTGAGAAATATGACTGGAATGAAATTGGCTGGATACATCTCTTCTGTGGGAGCAGCGCTAGCGATGGGCATTTAACATATGCTCCCAGGTCTACCCAGCCTGACACGTGTACCAGGAAATGACCTGGGAAGTGGAGGCGGCCGGTGTGATATTGACCACATCAACGATCGAGTGCCGGTTGTTCCATAAAAATGGTGGTGGGAACTTTTCTTCTTCTGCTTTTGCATTCATCCGGAGAGTTTTTTCGGACGTAATTGCGTTGTGCCTGTTTACAGCAGAGCTGCGATACTTGCGCTTTTCGGCCAACACATCCGACTTCTGTGGGCATTTGTTGACCGGGTTAACCTTCCCGGGTGTTTCGAAGGACATTCGACTCTCATTTTTGTGGTGTCGTCCACATCCCAGCTGGTAAGGTTAGAACGGCCGAAGACATCCCGGTCAGCCCTCAAGGGATGGCAGGAACAATCCATGGATATTCCCCGCCATCCAAGGAGGCTTCCATAATTGCAGAGCGCTCTGGTACTAGGCTCACCCAAGGAATCGTCACGTCCTGCACATGGCTGCTTAGCCTCACTTCCGTATACTGGGCAGTTCGTTCATCACATACCCCTCTTCTCGCACACCAGGAGAGGTCAATATGCAGATGATGACATCCACTCAGTCTCAGCGAGCTTTCGGTTCGGACTTTCCACGAAATGGGTTTACAAGAATATATATCCAATACGCCTTAACTGATCCAGCGCCTAAGGATAATATACATATCTTAGCGTCCATCTGAACAGGAAACAATTAGCCTGTGAGCATATGTTAACGAAATGGGTTTACAAGAATATATATTCAATACGCCTTAACTGATCCAGCGCCTAAGGATAATATACCGGAAAATGTGACAACCCCCCTTCCCCCCCCCCCCCCCCCCGCGCTCCCATTTATACAGAAAAGTATATAGCTATACTATTGTCATCGTATTATTTGTTTTGTTTTCAGCAATTTTAATCCTCAACAAATTTTAATGACATAATACTTGTTCTTTCGATTGTGCACCATGTTTGGTTCAAACCTACTATTCTGTTTGACACTGAATCAGTTAAGGCGGGTAAAACGGTGCACCACTTATTCTGTACACTCTTTATATGGTATGAACACAGTGAATAGCCTGTATGCGTGCTCTCATGACACGCGATTTTATCATAAACTTGATACAGACCATTTCTGCCTGTAACCATGTATAAAGGCAATTCAAGACGTATGTCACCGACTATTATGACAAAAACTAATAAGTAAGGAAATCTAAGTTCTTTTTTACGCATTGGGCGCTTTGGGCACACGATACTAGACCCATATTTTAAAAAGCAATCGGCACTCTGTGTATGATGTGTTCAGAATCGTACTGACCGCTTTTACTTTCCAAGACATTTCTTGGTACCAATTATAGACTGGGTCAACTCGAGAGACCTGGGCGATTTGGAAAAAATCGAATCCGCCACGATACAGATCGAAACCCTGACCACCGGTCGGGCAGGTGATCGTCTAGGTGAGCATTCATTCACTCAGTAGCATATCCTTTGCAGAACCTCGTTCCCATAACAACCTTCCAGAAAACCTCTCGGGCATAAATAAACAATGTGCCCCGCGTCCGATATAGCCATCTGGAGATTATCTGCCACATCCTGCACCCATCTAGTCACTACAATGTGCCCCGCGTCCGGTATAGCCATCTGGAGATTATCTGCCACATCCTGTACCCATCTAGTCACTACAATGTGCCCCGCGTCCGGTATAGCCATCTGGAGATTATCTGCCACATCCTGTACCCATCTAGTCACTACAATGTGCCCCGCGTCCGGTATAGCCATCTGGAGATTATCTGCCACATCCTGCACCCATCTAGCCACTACAATGTGCTCCGCGTTCGATATAGCCATCTGGAGATCATCTGCCAAATCCTGCACCCATCTAGCCACTACACTACCTAATAACATGTACCGAAGCAACAACCAGTGATGGGTCCTGGATGTGATCAGGCCATCTTATTCTGTAAGCCTGAAGCACTGGAGGAATAGGTGACAGGCCGTTTCCCCACTTGGTGGGGATGAACGCAGACCTCATCTGACCACGCTCAAGACATGACCGCCGTAGCGCCCTAGCGAAATTAGCAAGCAATCAAATTATGGACAATATTACAGAACGAGGATGACATCTTGAAATAATTCAAAGGCAAAAGTTTTCATGGCTAAGCCACAATCTAGCAGACTCGGTCACATGATTACGAGCAATACATGGTCAGCTGCACTTCCAGATTTCATCTTCTTCCAGAGCCTGATGCTGATGCGTCGTTTTCATCTTGCACATGATGTAAAGATACTGGCTGTTAGATCAATCTGCTGCCATTTCTCTCTGTCATTCGCCATGTCGCAGCTGACCATTCAGCTCTGTTATGTATAATCCCACGTTGGTCACTATATTCTCTGTTATGTGTAATTCCACATTGGTCCTTATATTCTTTCTTGACGCCGTTTTTGGTTTTGTATTTCCAGTTGAAGAACTTGATGGAAACTTGCAAGATATAGGGGTAGAGAACAAGGGGAAAGCAGAGAAGTAAACACCTGGATGGCTTGTAAAAGTTGTATGGTCGAGACAAGATTGATTAGACACGATGGATGGATGGACTTCCAATTATCTCAGGATGTACTTTCTTCTAGGAAGTTGCTGTAGCGTAGTGGCTAGCACTTGGCATTCAGTCCGGTGGTCAAAGGTTCGATTCCCCATCGGTGCAATTTTTTAAAACTGACTTGAGCGTCCAGGTCGATCCTATCTATAATAGGTACCAGCGAGTGTCTGAGGAAGTGAATGCAGCCGGTGTGATATTGACCAGATCAGTCCTGGAGTGCCGGTTCGTCTATACAAATGTAGGTCTAACACCAAATATCCGATACGCTTTAGGGCGTGTGAACCTTTGTAAGCTCGTGTATAAAGTTCCAAATCTCAACGCCCAGAAGCATGGACGTCCATCACAAGGTGTGAGCTCAGGTGTTGTAACGATGCGGTTTAGAGGCATGGCGTCTGCCTCTGCTCCACATAGACCGGGTTCAAATCATGATCATTATCATCAAATGTCATGCCGATAAGGGTGGGCGATTATGTTTCGCCATCTTACATGATCACCAGAGTCGTGGATCAGCTCTGTGTTCTTGTCTCTACCATGCCACGTGGCCAAGCCCTCCAGACATTTACTTCTCTGCCTTCCCCTCGTTCTTTTCTCCTCATTTATGATACTAATGTTTAAGACAACTAAAGAAATCCAAGAGATGGTACTTTGGCACTGGATAGATGGATGGTTGCTACACCAATCCCTCTCCGATAGATGACCTGAAGACCAATACATTTGACACAAGGCTTAAAACTCAGTCTTTGAGAGGATTAAAACACCCACCCACCAGATATGACTACTTGAGCATTGTATGAGCTCCCACGTCTGAGTTTCTAGGTATGAACAAAGTTAGGTACAATATACACACCTCAGAGTTTCTACATATGGCAGATAAGTGGAACACAGGTAGATACAACACACACACACATACACACACACACACACACACACACAGTCACACACACACACACACACACACACACACACACACATATCAGAGTTTCTAGATATGGTAGATAAGTGGAACACAGGTAAATACAACACACACACACACACACACACACACACACACACACACACATCAGAGTTTCTAGATATGAACAAAGGTAGGTACAATACACACACATCAGAGTTTCTATTTAAGAACAAAGGCAGATACAATACACACACACACACACACATATCAGAGTTTCTAGATATGAACAAAGGTTGGTACAATACACACACATCAGAGTTTCTATATAAGAACAAAGGTAGATACAATACACACACACACACACACATATCAGAGTTTCTAGATATGAACAAAGGTTGGTACAATACACACACATCAGAGTTTCTAGATATGAACACATGTGTATACGAGGGTAAGTTAATAAGTAAGTCACAATTGGCTGTAGAAAAATAACTAAATATGATAACAACTTTAAACCAGTTTATTTGTATACATACATTGTCCCTTTATTTCTCAACATAATTTCCACCAACATTGATGCATTTATCCCATCGTTTTATCAGTCCTCCCAAACCGGCTGCATAGAACTGCGTGCTCTGTGTTCTAAACCCCGTTTTCACTTCACATTCAACTTCGGCGTCATTCGCGAAATGTCTCCCGCCAAGGTGGGTTTTCAGTGTTTATGCTGACAAATGTTTTTCCCGTAAAGCAGTGCATAGCTGGGTAGAAAAAGTTACGAGGGCGAGTCAATACGTAAGTCACACTGTTGTGTGGGATGGCCGGTAAATGAAAATAAAGCACACCCTCTCTCTCTCTCTCTCTCTCTCTCTCTCTCTCTCTCTCTCTCTCTCTCTCTCTCTCTCTCTCTCTCTCTCTCGCTCTCTCTGACATACACACACACTCACACATATATATATGTATATATATATATATATGTGTGTGTGTGTGTGTGTGTTTGTGTGTGTGTGTGTGTGTGCGTGTGTGTGGGTGTGTGTGTAGGCAATAATCCTGTTCAGAATGTCTATGAATATCTCCACCCATTTATAATGATGTTAACGATACGAACGATACAAACACCTAAGTCCCCTCTGACGCGTCTCCACCTTGTCGTGGTAGAGGGGTTTGCGTGTTCCAATGACCCCATGAGCTATGCCGACGGTAGCACAGCTACATGTCGGACAGTTCAAGGGATAGGAACCAGACCAAGAGAGACACACACCTGCTGCCCTGCAGGTAGATTGGGGACAGGCAGTCAAAGATAGTTATCCATAAAGTCCGAATCAGGCGAACGATGCCATTGCATTCTTGGTCCTGACACATATTCTACGACTCTCAGCTGGGGGATATGGCTGAACGCCTCTAAGTTAATATCCCCAGGATGTGAGGGCCGGGACGACACTCATACATACTGCTAAATGGAGGGAGATGCTGAGCCTGCTACATATGCTTGGTCCAGATACCTGTTCTACAGCTCTCAGCCGAGGGATATGAGAGGACCTGGCCGTTACTCGCCCTCTGCTGTGTGGAGGTAAGGTGCTGAGCCGGCAGCACATGTAGCCTACCTTGTGAGCGTTACTAAAGGTGGAAAATCGTCCCAACCGCATGCAATGGTTACGATGCAAGTCTCCATAAAAAAAAAACATTTAAAAAAAAAAAAACACACACACACTCATGGAGTGAGCATAATCACAGGAATTATTTCGCTAGGAATTATTGGAAGTCCGAAGCGAAAGCTTACTGAGTGGATGTTGCCTTGTTAACACGAAATGGAACGCTTGGCTAGCGAATCTATTACGTGAAAGTCTGAAGCAAAAGCTTGCTGAGTGGATGACGTCTGCAGACTGACCGTTCCTGGTTAGCGTGGGGAGCGGCCAGTGGCGAACGAAATACCACATACATGGAAGTGAGGAATTAAAGCAACCATGAGCAGGACGTGGCGATTCCTTGGGTGAGATCAATCCCAGAGCTCTATGTGTCGGCTCTGCAATTATGGAAGCCTCCTTGGATGGCGGAGAATGCCCATGGTCTGCCCCTGCCTTCCCTTGAGGGTTTACCGTGATGTTTTTGGCCGTTCTATCTTGACCAGCTGAGATGTGGGCGACACCACAACAGAATGTCCCTCGAAACCCCCAGGAAGGCTAACGTGGTTTTAAATAATGCCCGCAGAAGTCGGATGTGCCAGCCTAAAGGTTGAAAATAAAAAATGGCACAACGCAAAAACGTCCGAGTGAAATGACCTTCGTGCCCGGTACAGCCCTGACTATCTTGTCTTCCGGGCACAGCGTCCAGCACATATCCGAACCGAAAGCTCGCTGAGTGGATGTGGACGAGATCACAACAGTGAGAGTCCCTCAGGACTGCTAACCTGGTTAGAAAACGCAAGCTAAAGTCGAATGTGTTGACCTAAGGGTTTTGGCCCAAGGGTGCCTATCCAGACACACCGCAATTACGTCTGAAAAAACACCCCGAATGAACACAGAAGAACAGAAGAAGAAGAAGCAGAAGAAGAAGAAGAAGAAGAAGAAGAAGAAGAAGAAGAAGAAGAAGAAGAAGAAGAAGAAGAAGAAGAAGAAGAAGAAGAAGAAGAAGAAGAAGAAGAAGAAGAAGAAGAAGAAGAAGAAACACCCAGGCGTTAAAGATTGACTACAAGAACACATGCGAACCTCATGACAGCATATTAATCAGGTTTGGAATTGCAATTTAATTATTATGTATATAAGAGAATAACAAAAGCTATTTTATAGTACACGCTGGACACCTGAAGCATTCAATGCTAATAGCCAACCATATTGTTTTTCAACTCAAGGGATTTTCGCTGACCTGAATACTAAACTAGACCACCTATGCAAATACGGTGCAGAGAACCAATTAAAACTAGCAGCCAGTAAAAGCGGTATTTGGCTGTGTGTTCTTGACGGAAAATGCGGCGAAGATATGAACTGGACACATCACCTCATAAATCCAGGAAGCCCCTACAATTGCTCTCTTCGGCATCATCTGCATTTGGGTCTAGGGCTAATTAATGTTCGTTTGAGTATTTTTATAGTGTATGTACGCACGTGTGTGGCATATACACACGTGTGTAAATTATGTATGCATGTGTGTAGTGTGTGTATACGTGAGTGCGTGCCAGCATGAATGTGTGTACGCGTGTGTGTAGTGTGTGCATATGTGTGTCTGTAGGTTGTGCACTGGTGTATGCAGTATGTATACGCGTGTGTATGTGTACAGTATGCGTACATGCGTAAGTGTGTATGTGTGTATACATCTGTGTACGCGTGTGTACGTGCGTATAGTATACATACCCGTGTGTTTGTGGACGGTTGTGTGTACGTATACGCGTCTGTGTGTATGTACACATGTAAGCAGAATGCGTACTCATATGTGTATGTGTACATGAATCTATATGCTTGTGTGTAGTATGTGTATGTATGTATTTCTATCTGTATGCCTGCCTGCCTGCCTGCCTGCGTGGGTGGGTGGGTGGGTGGTGGGTCGGTGGGTCGGTGTGTGTGTATGTATGTATGTATGTATGTATGTATGTATGTATGTATGTATGTATGTATGTATGTATGTGTGTATGTGTGTGTGTGTATTCATGTGCGTGTGTGATGTGTGCCATTGTGTGTATGTGTGTTTGTATGTGTGCAGGTCTTTGCAATGAAACCTAAAACGGAACTTGTCTAGACATTTCAAATATCTCAACTTTGGGAAGAAGGCGGCCGAAACATAACCTCTCAAACCTCCCCCCCCCCCCCCCTCCCGGAAAAAAAATCACCCTTGCCTATTTATTAGATTTTATTCAACGAATTTCGTTTGCCGGAGCCCCTGCGCAATACAAGGTTTTTGCCCTCATTTCTGGCATCCGTTTGAAAACTCATAGCCGTGTGTCTGAAGCTGGCAAGGTGCCCGCGAAATGTTAATCGTTCAAACACGACAAACAGAGGACGTCTGCTCGGACTAGCCTGATTTCTTCATCCAATAACTGCTCTGTTTGTCTTTCCCTGTTTTCTTGTCTTCAGCGCAAACAATTTGAGATTTTTTGTTTTGTTTCGCCAAATTTGAGGACAGTGGTGGATCATTTAGTTTTGAAATAACCGAGACATTTTCAAGGACAATGAGCATCCTTTGAAGACTGAAGTATTCCGCTGCAATTGCGGCTGAACTTTGTCGTTAAACTAGAATTAATTAACTGCACCCGAATTGTTCGTATGCCTGGCGAACTAGACCTTCTTTGAAGCTAGGTTAGAGTTATGGGGGAAAGAAAAAGTTGCTTACTTGACATGCTCAAATGGTGGGCATTGTTTAACGTTGACCAACAGAAGGTGGGGTCTGAATTTTTAAAGGAGAGAATGTCTGTCTGCATTTGTCGGCTTGCACAAACGCATAAAATATGAGCCGTGCTTTAAAATGAAATGTGTTATTATTAAATATTGATCAAAACAGGCAATGTTCTTCACGAATGAAAGCGTACTTATTGATGCCTATACATTTTCCTTTGTTTACGAATATTTGAAACTGTAAAATAACATAATAATGCATTAATATTTCTACAAGAACTTAAAGAACAAGGGGAATTACGATATTTTGTTGCTCTGAAAATCTGAGAAATTGAGCC
>OY992889.1:53625100-53702600 GCA_963921405.1 Cepaea hortensis | reverse complement strand
GTACCACGATCTTGGAAAAGAAGCGTACACACCATTATATTACTGTGAGCCTCGAATGAGTGGCATCGAATAAGGTCAAAGAAAACGGGAAATACAGTCTTTTAATTGCGTGTGCAATATAGCTACGTCTCGATCTGTATACATACAGTTTACTGCACAAGCCTTTGACTCCAACAGTCTACCCAGCCACGTTGCAGCGAGCGAGAACACAGGCTTGTCCCTGCCACTCAGGACTACTGTATCCCGTCTATCCATGCTATGTTAGTTTGAAGACAGCAAACAAAGCCTTTGTTCTGGCTTCTGTAAACGGACCCACCACAGAAGGACCAATAACTAGAATCAAACTGTCAGAGGCCCGTGGTTTAACACTTTTCTTATGAGCATTAATTGGGTTGGGGTAGTTACCTTCAGTTGAACATTCCATTAATGTATGTGTGACTGTCTAACTCTATTCCAAACCACCCACCATGCGTTTACGGTTTACTTCCTGATGTTGTTTCGCTGCAAAAGATAACGGGAAGCTGTTTAACAGACGAGATTCTGGAGTGTGCTGTTTAACAGATGAGATTCTGGAGTATGCTGTTTAACAGATGAGATTCTGGAGTATGCTACCACAACATGGTGTGCGAGAATGAAAGTTAAGGTTGTTGTCGATATTTGGAGGACGGTACAACCATACATCTGTTTGGAAAGGACTCACAGAATATGTTTTGGAAAGAGGGGAATGGCGTGTTCCTTATAGAGTGGCTCGTATCGCTCGGCATGACCTAAGTTGCAAGCAAATTGCAAGCTTTCCACTCAGGATTAAAAAGTTAGCTGCATGTCCTTTACCGGATATTGCAATTAACCCCAGTATTTTTGAACGGCCTATGCCTCACGCCATCGAAATTAACCCTCAGCGATCTGTTTCCAAGTCGCCCGCAGCCCATTTTGTACCCTCGACTCGGTATGACGCGCAATTATGAAACTGAGCGATTCACTATCCTCTAAGCACAGCGCCGGTATGGAAGAGACCGTACCCAAGGTATGCAAGGTAGGAGGAATTTAAAAGGCAAGGGCATCGACTTTACTGCACTGGGTGTTTCCCCATCTTGTTCAGTCTCTCTCCACTGACCGCCTGTCGAATGTATGGGACAGAGCACGAACTCAGTAGCCTTGGCAATGACTCTCAAGGGTATATCATAAAAAGCTACATCCTTGAACTCTGTAACGAACCTACCACTGATCAAGCACCAGGCGGACGGCATAACCACTTAGCCACGAAGATACCAATAGGGTCTCGTTGCATGCAAATGTGCTCATGTTGCCTCTCAGGGCGAGACCTACTGTACGATAAGAACAATGTGGTGAAGGATCTCTGGGACCAGATCGAGAGTGTTGAACAGAGTATCCATATCTGGAGCGATTAGTTCAAAATGAATCAAGTACAAGTCTGGACAATACTGAACGGGTTGAGGAAAAGCCAGGCGGACTTTTATAACCGAACTACTATTTAAATCGACTTGCAAACTCTTCGGTGGCTTTTGAGAAGGGGGACGTATATTGTGTAGGAATGTCTGAAGTGTACTAACAGCAACCAAGTACGAGGGCGAGTTAATAAGTAAGTCACACAGTTATGTTGGATTGCAGGTAGATGTAGTTGGTGTTTTCTACAGGTGTCATTAGGTGACAGCAACATCGAACTTTATATTTCCTCTCGTCAGGTGGCGCTAGGTGTTTCATGCGCATGCTCAGCCCATAAGAAATGTCGACTGTACTTACGGAGTGTACAACCAAAGAGCAACGTGTTGTTGTGCGTTGTTTTGTTTTCATTTTATTTATTTATTTTTATTTTTTTGTATGGACAAAAGGACTGCCTAAGGGAGTCTCTGTGGCGAAGTGGTCAAGCCGTTTGACTCGTGCTCCGAAGGTTGTGGGTTCGATTCCGGGCCGCACCCTGCGGTTTACGAGTTAAATGTTTCGGAGACTCCTGTGGGTCGTCGCTAAAAGCTACGGACTTCGTGCTTTGTACGACGCTTTCCGTGCTGCGGAAGAAACCGAGCCATATGGGATAAAACCCGGTGCAATGAAGTCGACCCTGTCGACTTTTAAGCGACTTTTTTTTAAAGGACTGCCTAGCGAAGAACATTCATAAGGAAATGCTTCCTGTTTATGCTGACAAATGTTTGTCCCGTAAAGAGATGCATAGCTGGGTAGAAAAATTTTCTCAAGGACGCAAATGACGCCAAAGTTGAATGTGAAGTGAAAACGTGGATTAGAAAACAGAGCACGCAGTGCTACGCAGCCGGTTTTGGAGCAGCAATGGGATAAGCTCATCAATGTTGTTGAAAATTATTGTGGGAAATAAAGGAACAATGTATGTATAAAAAGAAACTGGTTAAAAGTTGTTATCATATTTATTTATTTTTCTACAGCCATTTGTGACTTACTTATTGACTTCCCTCGTGGTTAACAAAGTGTATCCCTGCAAAACATAGACAACTCAGAATATTAAGAACAGTATCTATAAAAATAGCAGTAACATTTTCTTACTTACCATCTCACATACGTATATTAACGCTTCTCTCTCGTGCCACTACCATAACACAGAAGGAAATGTCAGGACGAACGAGAGTTAAAATAACTGATTACAGACCGAAAAAGCCGGGAAGGTTAACCCGGTCAACAAATGCCCGCAGAAGTCGGATGTGTCGGCATAACGGCGCAAGAACGCAGCTCTGCTGTAAACAGGCACAACGCAGTCACGTCCGAAAAAGAAAAGAAAATCCGGATAAACGCAGAAGAAGAAGAGGACCGAAGAAGACTGTAGCAGCTGTCCGGAATGGAAATGGATACGTCCATAAGAAAGATATAAATGATTATTAAATCAGATATCTGGAGGAGAGTACCAGTGAATAATCTAAATGTTTAGAAAAAGGCCACAACGACAAACACCAGATAGATGCCGTCGTCACTTTTTGGTTACATTATAAGAAGAAATAAATTATAGTACGCTGTAACAGCTGCACAGTTTTCTGGAAAGAGAGATAAAGGAATACATGGGTGGAAGATGTTTGATAGTCTATTGTTGTAGCACAAGTTGATACATGCTTTTGGAGATGCCAGGATGTGGAGAAGCATGGTCGCCCAAGAAAGACACTTCATCATGATCTCGAAGATACATGTCAGGGTATGAGTTCTTGTTCTATCTCTCCATGACTTATACTTTTAGAGGTGCAGACAAATATTTGCTGCTAAGTAAAATCAATTTGTAAATGAAGTCTTATAAACATGGAAATAAACACAATATCGGATATTTCAGAAAATTAAACAACATAAAGAACGACCTATGGTCACAATCTCTAAAACTTCCAGATCTTACAACAGCGGGTAGACGAGACTAGTACAGAAGACTGCTGGCAGCAGATTAAAAACACTTGGAATGAATCATACATAAAGTTGAGTTGAGCTAAGAAACACACCACTTTTTGCGCCTGGTCCCACAGGCGCCCGACCATCTCTCCCCTGTCCATAAGTAATCTACCACCGATAGGTGTGTTCCTTGCCAGCCTATCAGCCTGTTCATTCCCCCCGCACACCCCACATGGCCAGGGCATCATATATAGAAGTACTTGGGAAAAGGTAACGAAAACATAAAAGCATGTATATGGCAGGAAAGGGGGGGGGGGGTCTATCCAATGAGGTAACACACATCAAGTCTCTTTATATCTCTAAGAGGTCGCATACACTTTCCTGATCGTGTTGTTGGCTTTGCTTCCAGTATTGGTCTGTTATTAAACTTCAATCCTCGCATCAATACTGTTTCATTGCAGTAATTACTTAATTTGTCATGGATAAATCTATCTTATGTCTTTTTATTGTCTATGAAGCACAGATAAATGTGCCTCTATATATTTCTCTGTCAGTGTTCTAAAAAAATATCGTTTCTAGATGCTATCGAGAAATATGTGATTTAAAAAAAAAAAAAAAACATTTTCGGTGATATATTGCCAGGATGGATTTTTCATATAAACATAGAAAACATTAGGCGTTCATTTTAGCACAAATCTGGCAAACTGTTTCTACTGTCATTAATGGTGCCAAGTTAAACATTAATTTTCTTTTTACACGCCGTGCAATCATTGCATCGTCGTCTGCGGCCATTTTTTCCTCGTCTATTTTCAGTTATAACGTGTATTTAAAGGGCAATGTGAATGCAATGTTTTACAGCTTGTTTGTTTCGCAGTTTTTGCGCCGCTTATTTCAACAGATGCATACATGTTGTCGTTAATAGAACCAATATTTCTAGTGTAATCACCGTGACAAGTGTTAGATTCGCGCTTAAACTGCCGATGTGCTGATAGCGGGCAAGGGGTTCATTCCACACACCTTTCAGTTAGACTTAAGCAATAACTTCTCGTTCAGAAATCAGTGGTAAAGTCATCATCATGTGCAATGCCGATAAGCGTGGGCGATCATGTTTCGCCATCTCACTCCATCACCAGAGTCGTGGATCAGCTCAGTGTTCCTGTCTCAATTATACGGCCCCCGGAAAGGTTTACCCAGTCAACAAATGCCCGCAGAAGTCGGATGTGTCGGCTTAACGGCGCGAGAACGCAGCTCTCCTGTAAGCAGGCACAACGCAATCACGCCTGAAAAAAAAAAAAAAAAAACTCTCCAGATGAACGCAGAAGAAGAAGAAGATGTGTCGCCAAATGTAACCTCCGATTTGGACAGAAGGACGACATATCGCCATACTAGGGTCATGGTGTTATTTGTTTTGTTTTGTATATCTTCCGCAATTTTACTGCTCAATGAACGGAAATTTACATTATAGTACTTGTTCATTTGATTGTGTACCTGTTGATCCACATCTATATTTTGTTTGACACTGAATCAGTTAAAGTGGCCGCTTGAAGTCAAACCACGAAATAACAGGACTGTCAAATAGATATTCCACATTGCTCTTATATGCATACAGAAAGGGCAGCGAGGAAGAGAACTAGTAGCCACGCCTCATAGAGCTTTGACCTAATATACATAACACTCACTGGCATCTATCACGTATACGGAAGTATTTGAGAATTGTGTTACCTTTAGTATGTACACCCCATGGAACTGATAGCCGGTAGTAATTATGCCGAATTATATACCTGGCTCTACCAACACAGCACAATGGCTGGCATAAAATTAACTGTTAAACAGGGGAACAAAGACTAACCCAAGACTGGTGAAGATAATGACCAAAAAAAACTCTCAACCTACTGACAAGTCCGGGTGATGGCCTGGCAACTGCTACTCATTTACCATTCTGAAGCTCTTTGTGTTGAACTCTAGACAGAGAAATGAACCTATTAACTGTTCTTGAAACCTCGAACAAGAGAGGTCCGTGAAGACGCACTCCCATCCATAGCTACTATTAAAATTCTTCAACTTAGAGCGATATTTGATCTCTTGGATGCAAATTTCCGCATCGTGGCGTAGACACTGGGCCCCATTGTCGCCCACCCCACCATAACTTTCACTGCACACTTTCCATGGGGTATCTGTCTTGGCACCTCAGAAACCCCTAGGTGCTCTCTTCCGTTTTAAAATGCACATATTTTCCGCGTTTTATCTCCTAGAATTCATTATAATCTTCAAATGACAAAAGATGCATTTGAAAATTTTAACTTACTAGGAGAAAGAAAGGAACTACGGAGATTCCTCGGAAGGCGAGAAGGAGTTTATGCAATATCACTATGCGTCTACATTGCCAAATAGACCTGCTAGGAGGGTTTAGAAGAAAGAGGAATGGTTCTTTCTTAAACTAATCGGATAGTGAAATAAATGAATGCACTTCAGTAAAACTATGCGAAGATATGGAGAGGTGGGGAGGGTTAGAGATGCCAGGGTGGAAACGTGTAGTTAAAATTCTGGTCAAGGTCCGACATAAAATCTATCTGTGGCTCTAGGTCGACGGGAAAATGGGGCTTGTAGAAGGAGGTCACGTGTGTGTTTGGGTTTCCAGCGTGCGTTTCTTTTGTCTTTATGAGAATAGGAGACGTTATCCTTTCTCTTTTTGAGTTAGTAAACCTGGACAGTTTAGTAGTCTCTCTTTCTTTGTTACAGTTAGTAAATCTGGACAGTTTAGTAGTCTCTATTTCTCCGTCTACCTTTCTCTCTATCTACTTATCTATCCGTCCGTTCGTCCGTACGTCTATCCCACCCCCTCTCTCTCCAACCCCATCTATCTTATCTATCTATCTATCTATCTATCTATCTATCTATCTATCTATCTATCTATCTATCTATCTATCTATCTATCTATCTATCTACCTATCTATCTATCTATCTATCTATCTATCTATCTGTGAGGGGATGTGTGAGTGGGTGGAGGGATGTGATAATGGATGTGTTAGTGAGTCGTGTTTGTGAGTGCGTGTGTGTGTGTGTGTGTAAGAGAGAGAGAGAGAGAGAGAGAGAGAGAGAGAGAGAGAGAGAGAGAGAGAGAGAGAGAGAGAGAGAGAGAGATGAACGAACGCATGTCATGTAACATGCTATTACTATTACATATTTTATGTGTATTTTCATCTTCATATTATCATTTTGAATGTCACTTTATTGCATGACCTTTAATATGAACAAATTTACATTACTGTAGAGTGAGTGAGAGAGTTAGTGAGTGCGTGTGTGAGTGGGCATGTGTGTGTGTGTGTGTGTGTGTGTGTGTGTGTGTGTGTGTGTGTGTGTGTGTGTTCGTCTTTGTCTACTTCGTCGTCGACTTCTTCTTCTTCTTCTTCTTCTTCTTCTTCTTCTTCTTCTTCTTCTTCTTCTTTTTCTTTTTTTTTTTCTTCTGCCTCTGCTTCTGCATCTGCTTCTGTTCTGCTTCCTCTTCTGCGATCAACGTTTGCTATGCGTGTTTCTTAGCATCCATTGTGGTGCATAAATGTCCGCTTTCTAGTCCCGTGACACTTAGATTTCCAGGATAAAGGTTTCTTTTCAAACATCCTCCTCCCACATGCAGATTGCCTTCCCGGTCTTGTGGGCTCTGCCTGCCAACATTTTATATCTGTCTTTTTGGACCTAATTTTAGTTGCCAAGACGTGATGCTTTCATGCTGCAAATTTCAGATCTTGTAGAGTGTCAGTATTTTACTACTTCTTGGTTCACGATTTTCTCATGCCCTCCTTGACATCACAGTTGTAATTCTACAGAAGAAAAAAAAAAACTCGACATCCAGAGCAAAATAAATGTCACAAAGTGCAACGGTAGGCAAGACTATAAGGCTCCCTAAACGATTAGAGCTATTTGGCCAAGCAATATAAGCCAGCTAAAGATACGTGTTGCATATCCTTTGAGAGAAAAATCTTATGTAATACATTCTTTTCGTTGAAAATTAGAGAAATAATGCTTGCATGTTACATAGAATGTTTTAATATTTGGCTGTGCATCTGGACAATTAATTAATCATCTGATTATTCACAGAAGTGGTTATAAAGAATAATAATTCCTGAAAATTCCTTACAAAAACAACATGGGTCTTAGAATTGGTTTGAAAGACGTTGAGACACAAAAGCAATTTATTAGAAATATCAGAAAGTGCCTGTTAAAATTGTTGGCCCCATTGAGAAGAAAACAACTAGAACATACTATGACAACTGGGACGTTTTGTGGAAAGAGAGAGAGAGAGAGAGAGAGAGAGAGAGAGAGAGAGAGAGAGAGAGAGAGAGAGAGAGAGAGAGAGAGAGCACAGTGAGAACAACATTCTTAACAGCCCTGGCAGCCATGGCACCGACGGGTGTCAGCACACGAAATGATAGATGCTATTGCAGATCGCATGATCGCCAGCGCCAGTCGGCAAGGCAATTAATGATGAAGATGATTATGACCTATTCACACATTAGATAGACTGATGATTGTGCCATGCCAGAAAACCACCCACAGGGATCCCCTCATGACCCACCCCCCACCTTCCAAGCACACGTTAAATACCTGATGTGGTGACAGTACTAGCTCAGCCATCAAATCAAAATTAATACACAAAAAGTGACATCAGTAATCGGAACAGGCTTAGCCAAACAAATTGTTTATTTTGCGCCGATGCTACAGATAAAGGAAAGATAATTTACGCTATAGTTACAGACTCGATCCTGTATGCATATAATTACTCTCCCCACGTCTCATTTAATCCTTTTTCATCATTTTGGCACTACTTGTCAAGTTATTTCGTTTCATTGAAACCCTTCGGCGTTTTGATTCTGGTCCACAATGTAACACGCTCCCCAGAGACCCAGGCGACCCACGCGACCTCCAGCTCCCGTTAGGTCATGTGACTATATGTTGTTGTTACCGACCCAAAACGCTTTCTGTTGTTTCTGCCCGTTACGGTGCGCTGCACTGGCATTCCCCCCTTCCCTCAACCCTTTTAATAATCAATTTCCATTTGAGATAAATTGATATTGCTGAGTTGAAAATGAATATAAAAACATTAGAAGCCCACAGACGATTCCGTCACAATGGCGACGTCGCCGTTTTCCGTTAAATCAACGCTGCTTTTGATGTCAACCCATAACAGGTTTCAGAATTGAGTGTTTTAAACAGGAGAATTGTCAGGCGGGGAAGAGTTAAAGAGGAGAGGAGAGCGACAGGATTGTTAAAATGCAGCAATGGCTTCAGGTAATTAATCTTTCAGCATATAATGCCAAACCGTTTATTGGTGTGCATAGGTGGAATCAGCAATCAATCGAAACAATCAGACTACTCGCTCCATGGTTTCTGCGACTGGTTTCATCATAAAACGTCACGATTCATCGGCACCGCCCCTGCCTCATGTGAAAGTTAGCCGACCGTGTTAATGAATTCTCCTTATATTATAAATGGTTTGCTTGTTTGAATGCCCTACAAAGCCTTCGGTTAAGTGAAATTGCCCGCGCCGCTAAAGATATCGATGGATATATTACATGAAATTTACGATACTGTGATGGGGCTGGGTGGCTTGGGGTTTGACGCCCGGCTCTGGCACGAGTAAACCTGGTACTGCTAACAGCGTGGAAGGAATTACTTTTGTTTACAAATAAGATCATGATGTTATTTGACCACCTGCATAGCGTGGCTGAGAGGTTGCAGTGTCCGACTCAGGCTCAGAAGATACAGGGTGAGTCTCAGCGTAGCCATGGTAATGTTCCCATTAGTATCTAATGATATCACACACACCCTATCTTAGACAGTGTGACTGGATACCTAACCTTCTCGAATAAGTCGAAAAGCTGGAAGTCCAGTGTGCAGGCTGTGCACGTTAACAATCCCACAGCAGTTGGACATGGCAAACAGTAGGCTGAAAGGCCGTGCCCTGGCAAAATAGAAGGAAAGGAAACCTACCTAGAAATAGATATAGTCTGTCATGTGTATGGAATCTGTCTAGATGACGCAATGCCCAAGTCCGACACAATGACCAATGAGGTGCTTACCTAGGTGTGACGCACTCGCCTCGAATAAGGATCGAACAAGCAGCAGACATCTCACCTTATCCTCGGATAGTGTATCAATCGCCTGATTTGTGCAGATGTGTCTCGTTTTCTTTTGTCTTTAGTTTCTCATCCTCTTTAGGGCATCGTTGTCAATCCCAGCAGTTTTTGACTGTTTGTGATTGTTTTGACAAGTTTTCTTTCAGTAGTTTGCAATTCCTTTCTGAACGGCCGGCACTCATACCATTGTATGAAAATCAGCACAAGGCGGTCTGCTTCCAAACCTGCAGCTGTGTTTCGAACGTGGTGTGCGGGATTATGAATTGCGTCCGAAATCCCTTCGTCTCAGAGGCGGCAGATAAGGGCACAGATAATGGCAAAAACAAGGAGGAACCGTGTGCTCGTGCGTTACAAATGCCTCAACATTCGGTAATAAGCAACAAGAGTAAGCAGAATAACACCCTGCACATGCAAACATTCACATTATACAGTGAATCCCATATCTGACTGAAAGTTGCAATTTGTATGTGTGGTATGTTGGCATTACCATATCTGACTGAGAGTTGCAATTTGTATGTGAGGTATGTTGGCATTATCATATCTGACTGAAAGTTGCAATTTGTATGTGTGGTATGTTGGCATTATCATATCTGACTGAGAGTTGCAATTTGTATGTGAGGTATGTTGGCATTACCATATCTGACTGAAAGTTGCAATTTGTATGTGTGGTATGTTGGCATTACCATATCTGACTGAGAGTTGCAATTTGTATGTGAGGTATGTTGGCATTACCATATCTGACTGAAAGTTGCAATTTGTATGTGTGGTATGTTGGCATTATCATATCTGACTGAAAGTTGCAATTTGTATGTGAGGTATGTTGGCATTCTGACGGCGGCATAATGCACGGTGTACCTATGCGGGCTGTTGGATTGCCGAGACTCCTGTCTATTCCACTTTTCACATTGGGCAATGAGGAGTATTTTGTGTGATATTCACTGGCACAGGAACAAAGCATAATGGGGACGACCCGTTGCCGTGAAGTTAGAACCTCGACTAACTAACTAACTAACTAACTAACTAACTAACTAACATATTACAGTTTACCCACAGAAGAATAAGTAACATGTGTGTTTTTATGGTGTATATACATATATGTGCCGGATTGACGATTTTACATTTTTACATTTGACACCTTATTTTGCATAAATGAGGCCTGATAAATCTAAATATCTCATTTATTTGTCTGTAGCTTTTGTCTCTTTGTTTGTGTGAAGGCTTTATTTTTTTAATTAATTAATGTTATTACAGTATTTTCCGTATAGGTCTCTGGGAAAAAAAAAAAAACTATTGCTATCTAGTCCCTTACAAACTTTGGAATTCTAATGGTTTGAAGAGAGCCCAAGAACCACTATGATGACTGTATTTCTGTGTTGTCAATATTGAAGGAATTAATGGGAAAAATCACATACAAATCAAATATCCAGATTTAGATTCTACTTGAGACCTGTTCCACATGGAGATGACATACACATTGCAACTTTCAGTCAGATATGGGATTCACTGCTAGAAGATGAAACAGCAGTGGTATGTTGAACGACAAGTGACAGTGATAGTGATTTCGAAGATGATTTTTAAGCTGCTCAACGCTTCGACCAGCGTGAACTGAATGAGCTAATCAGAGATCTATATATCTCCAAGCAATCTTCAGAACTTTTGGCTTCAAAATTGAAAGAAATAAAAATCACTGACTGTTGAGAAACGGTTACATTTTATCGCAAAAGAGAGGTTTTCTTCCATTCTTTTGTTAAGAAAACAACTTATTGTTTTGTACTAATGTAGGATGTCTTGTACACGAATGGTTGTAATTTATACATGAGTGACGAATTTTCATTGGCAGCTCTAAAATAAGTTTGTAAGGTGTTCTCTTACACAATGGTGACAAATATGACTAAATTCCAATTTCCCATTCTACTACAATGAGCACAGTTCTGAAATATCAACTGAAGTATTTAGAACATGCCGGCTTCGTGGCTTAGAGGTTATGACTTTTCTCCGTAATCTCGTATAATCTCGTCGGTAACGTGATGACGGTGAGAATCAGCAGTGGTTCGAATAGCATCGGTAACTTACGGGGTATGTGAGCCGGCCGCACAGAAAGCATTGGCAAACTACTGAGCGTAATATTGCCAAGAAAGCTGACAGATGCTGGTGTTGACAGCGATGTCCTGTAAAGGATATGCAAAAAAAAAAAAAAAAAAAATTTAGAACATAACTAGATAGTTAGTGTCAGGTCTTAGATATGACTGAGCTACCGTATGGCAGTAGACGGTACTACCTGCTCTCTGTTAGCGCCGAACGTTGGGCGGCGTTTACCAAACCCTACACCCAACATTGTGCCAACGGCTTCGGGCGGAATAGCGCAATTGGGAGGGTACAAGCCTTACCCTGGTGCGAGGAAATGCAACCTAGAGACAAAATGTCATGGCAGGGCAGACCAGGCCCTAAGCCTTGGTTGGCAGCTGGTCTAGGATCGAAGCTCCGACAGGCGGACAGTTAGAGCATTGCTTTGCTGATCCGGCAGCTTCTGCAGCTTGATTTGTTCCAGATGTATAGGTGTTACCTTTCCTCTGGAGTGAACTAGGCAGGCCGAGAGAGGGATCATGCTGCATGGGCAACACATGATCTCTATATTTTAGCCCAGGCTTTGTGCTATGGCGAGGCAATAACTCCATCCATGGTCTTAACCGGTCTCCGAATCAAAGCGAGAGGCAACTGTTACTCGTTATAAGTCCCTGTCAATTGGCGTAGACATGGGGCGCCACGCGTTGCCTTTGACGGTGGGAGACACCTACAGGTGTCACTGATCAGCTACCGCCCGCCTCAAGCTGGGCAGCCCCCGGCCAACTAGGTGCTGATCCGCCACAGCCTGCCTGCTTCAATGGTGCTTGGGGCAAGGGCAAAATCTGAATCGCAGGCTGTAAAACCAATGCTCCAGGTACTAATAAAAAGTAAAATAGAAACCTCAAGCTACGGCTTGCAACCTGGAACGTGAGAACCATGTGTCCAGGATTTTCCACTGACTTTACCAATATTGACGATGTGAGAAAACCGGTTGTGATTGATGCCGAACTCAATCGTCTTAACATTGATATTGCTGGCCTGCAGGAGACTCGCCTCGCTGAGGAAGGATCACTCATGGAAAATAATTACACCTTTTTTTGAAAGGGTAGAGGGCAGACAGAAAAAAAGGAAACACGGTGTGGGCTTTGCAGTGAAGAATTCGCTACTGGGAATGGTTGAAATTCCAGCAGGAGGTAATGAAAGACTATTATCCCTGCGCTTGGCAACCTTTTGTGGTTTTGCCACCATTATTACTGCATATGCACCGACACTCGATTCCTCTGATGATGTGAAGAATTCGTTCTATGAGGAGTTAGACTCCGTGATCACGGCAGTTCCAAAATCCGACTACATTTATATGCTCGGTGATTTCAATGCTCGTGTGCTCACACGGAGACAGCATCTGAACCATATATCATTGACTCGAAGTTACCACAGTGCTGTCTGTCATACGGATCATTCTTTGGTTGTTGCAAGGGTTAGACTGAGACCAAAGAGAATCAACACAGTTAAACACAAATCTAGCCCCAGGATTAATATTATTAACACTCACGATCCTGAAAAGTGCTTTCAGTTTCAACAGTAACTTGAAGACGCTTTCACTGATACACCAGCAAATTGTACAGTACGTGAAAAGTGGGGTAAACTTAAGGAATCTCTTTATAAAACTGCCGTAGGGGTTTACGGCACTGTGGATCATAAGAGGCAGGACTGGTTTGCGGCAAACAGCCAGACTCTTGATTGATAAGAAAAAGATAGCTCTCTTAAGAAACAAGAAAAGACCAACGCGTAACACTGAGTGAGCTAAAGCAAGCTAGAAAGGATGTGCAAAAGACTGCCAGGCTGTGTGCAAATGACTATTGGATCAAGTTATGTGAGTCCATTCAAATCGCAAGTGATAAGGGAAACATCAGAAGCATGTACGAAGGAATAAAGAAAGCCTGTGGTCCAATGATCAAAAGAAGTGCACCATTGAAAACCTTGACTGGAGAAATCATAACTGATAAGAAAGAGCAGACGGACAGATGGGTAGAGTAATTAGTCTGTCGCGTGTATGGAATATATTTGGAGCTTTACTCAAGTGAGACCAAACTAGCGGATGATGCCCTCAACGCCTTAGAGGCCTTACCAACTATTGACCACCCGCCCACACTTCCTACCATAACAGAAGTTAAGTAAGTTATAAAGTAATTAAGTTATAAATGAACTTGCATCTAGCAAGGCTCCAGGTAAGGATGGGAGTCCAATAGAGGTTGTCAGGAGTGGGCAAGACACACTCACTCTACAGATCCACCAGCTAATAGAGCTATGCTGGCGAAAAGGACAAGTCCCACAGGATTTCAAAGATTCAAGCATCATAACACTGTACAAGAACAAGGGCGATCGGAGCGACTGCAACAACTATAGTGGGATCTCACTTCTGTGTATTGTTGGAAAAGTATTTGCCAGAATTGTTATATGCAGATTTCAAGTCCTAGGAGATCAAGTCTACCCCGAATCACAGTGTGGCTTTAGACAGAACCGGTCTACCATTAATATGATATTCTCATTGCGACAAACGCAAGAAAAATGTCGTGAACAGAATCAACTACTGTTTATTGTCTTGATCGATCTCACAAAGGCATTTGATTTGGTCAGTCGTGAGGGTCTGTTCAAGGCCCTAAAGAAGATTGGCTGCCCACCAACTCTTCTGTCCATTGTGGAATCGTTCCACACAGGCATGAAGGGTATAATCAAGTTTGATGGTGCGACTTCTGAAGAGTTTGAAATCAAGAGTGGAGTTAAGCAAGGTTGTGTACTATCCCCCACACTCTTTGGAATATACTTTTCACTTCTACTGAAATATGCCTTTCGTGATCAGATTGGTGGTATATACATTCACTCACGCTCAGATGGCGGCCTCTATAATGCTCAGAGATTGAAAGCCAAGACCAAAATTAGGAGGGTACTGATCAGAGAGTTGCTTTTTGCAGATGATGCTGCAGTTACGACCCACTCTGAGGAAGAATTACAATGTCTAATATCTGCATTCTCCAATGCTTGTTCTGAATTTGGTTTAACAATTAACAAAAAGAAGACACAGATTATGTCACAAGGTGCACATGGGGTACCATCAACCTTTATTGACGACGTCGAACTAGAGATGGCAGACCATTTTACATATCTAGGATCAGTGGTAAATAGCAAATTATCCCTAGATCAGGAAATAAACACCCGGATTGGCAAAGCAGCAACAACAATGAACAGGTTAAGAAAAAGAGTATGGGAGAACAGGAAGCTTACTGTCAAAACAAAAGTCCTTGTCTATCAAGCCTGTGTCCTTAGTACTCTTCTTTATGGCAGTGAAGCCTGGACAACTTACTCACACCAAGATAAACGTTTAAATAGCTTTCATATGCGGTGTCTGCGAAGAATTCTTGGTATTAAGTGGCAAACCAAAATCACAAATACTGAAGTATTGGAAAGATCAGGTTGTGTGACGGTTTATTCCAAGCTCAGTCTTCGTAGACTTAGATGGATACGACATCTTAGGAGGATGGATGATGGTAGAATACGAAAGGACATCTATTTTGGTGAATTACCGAGTGGCTAGAACGCCGGACTCTCCTTCGGGAGACCCGGGTTCGATAACTCGGTAAGCTGTGGGATTTTTTTTCTGTCGGGGCAAAAAAGAAAATCGTAACCTGCACAGTTCGCGGCGACCCCTCTTCCATACACCGCAAGGTACTATATTGGCAGTAAATAACAGTTTGACAGAAGAGATCTCAGGGTCGGCCTCTACTACGATTCTGGGTCGGCCTCTACTACGATACAAAGATGTTTGTAAGCGGGACATGATTGATACAGGCATTGATAATGCACATTGGGAGCAAGTCGCCGCTGAACGTGTTGCATGGAGGGCAAGCATAAGAAATGGAATAAAGACAAAGGAGAAAATTATTTCAGATAAGTCACATACTGAGCGTGTGAGACGTAAGATGGTGCATGATGGTGGAAATGACCACATGTTCACATGCACCCACTGTGAACGAACATTTACAGCGCGAATTGGCCTTATCAGTCACATTCGCTACCGTCATGGGTAATAGTTATTATGCCTTTTTGAAGCACAAACTATCGTCTGTCAAGACGGCAAGGTGCCGATGATGATGAGATGGTTTGTGCAGATATTAAAATGATGAACGTCTTGCTTGGCCAGTGAAGGAGATCACCAAATATCCATGTTTTATATGTTTTTTGGGACCGCAGGGCAAAAGATACGCACTAGAAAAAGAAATAGCGGCCGTTGAGAGATGAATTTAGAGTTGGAGAAGAAAATATTGTCAACGAACCTCTCATTGATCGTAAAAGAGTCCTATTGCCGCCATTACATCTAAAGATTGGCTTGATGAAGCAGTTTGTTAAGGCATTGAACAAAGATGGTAATTGTTTAAATTACTTATGTAGAAAGTTTTCAGAATTGAGCATAGACAAACTTAAAGTTGGAAGTGTTGATGGACCTCAAATTAGAAAATGTATAAACTATAACCAATTAGGAAGTATAATATCATCAAATGACAAATAAGAAGCACAGAAAATAGACGCAATAAGGCAAACCAACTCATTGGACAAATGGCTCCAATATTAAAGAACAAACATGTATCAATAGTTACTAAGAAAGTACTTTACAACACAATCTTCCTACCAACTCTGTGCTACCATTGCCAAACTCGAACAATGACAGAAACAGAGAAAAGAAGCATCACAAAAACAGAAATGAGATTCCTGAGAATACTCAATGTATCAAAAAGCGAGAAAATCAGAAATGAAGAAATCAGGACTAAAGTGGGTGTTATAACCGCGCTAGATTTTATTAGAAGGCAGCAAGTCAAATGGTTTGGTCATGTAACCCATCATCATCAAGTGCCATGGCGTAGGGGTTCATGACTCCTCACAGATCTCGGTCTTTGGTTTTCTGGATCATCTATATTGATATTCCTCCATGTCACCGTCGTAATCCATCCAGCAATAAATATACCACAACAAGCAAAGATGTACAGACGAAATGGACGCAGAAGAAAAAGCCGACCACGTAAGTGATGGACAGAGGGAATAGCAGAGTCAATGGGAATCTCGATACATGAAGCCCATAAGCGGGTACTCTCCCGCTGTTTATACTTCACCTCGACACCGCGAGGTACATGAGGAATCAGATGAGATGAGATTAAATGAGAATAAACGATCCAAGTTTTATTGATTCGATGAACATAACAGAGTCATAGTCTGGTCACCATTTGTTTTAGTTGTGCAAAACTTTCTAGGTAACTTTAAAGCAGACAATCGTTTGGAATTAGTTGAAAACATGTTGTCGAGCTTGTGTAAGCTTGGATGCAACATTAGCATACAATTTCACTACCCCATTTACATTTCTTTCTCGGGTATCTTGGCGACTTGAGTGAGGAGCAAGGTGAAAGATTTCACCAAGATGTAAAGGCAATGGAAGAGAGATACCAGGGACAGTGGGATGACCACATGATGGCAGATTAATGTGGAACCCTTAAGCATGACTGTCCAGGCAATTCACATTCCAGGAAGTCATCGAAAGGGAGCTTTTTGTGTGTTCACTACAGATTTAAAAAATGCTAGTGATAAAGTTTCATTACATTTTTGGTATCTTATACGAAGGGAATAAATGCACAATCCTTTTTTTACTGCCAGTATAGTACTAGAAAGAAAACCCCACACCTTACCGAGGATTCCAACTCGGGTCTGCAAACCGCTCCTCAAATGCACAGTAATTACACAAAATATGAATGCAGATTACAGTCAAAATGCCACTGATGGCACTTAACTCTTGTACATAACAATTGCCCTACTAAGAAGGTCATTCATAGTTATCTCAAAAACTAGAGCTGATAGGAAAAATATGATTACATTATTGGAATCTTTTTTTTCCCCCGCATATCCTTTACAGGACCTCGCTGTCAACATCAGCATCTTTTAGCTGATTGTTGATTTCTTTGCAAGATTACGCTCAGTAGTTTGCCATTGCTTTCTGTGCGACTGACTCACATACCCCATAAGTTAACAACGCGGAGAGAACCGCTACCAATTCTCGTGCACGTCACTTATTGGAATCAGCAACACAAAATTAAACAAGAACAGTCATAAATTTACGGCACCAAAATGTGACCAATGTAATGTATCGCCAAATATAACCAAATATAGGGTGTATTTTTTAAAGACTGGGGTTTTTGAAAATAATGCCGTTCCCAGTTTTGTATTCACCCTCTGTAGAGTTCATGCAACATAAAAGGTAAAAACAAAACTTGGAACGGCAATATTTTCAGAAACCACACAGTCATTAACAATACACCATTTGCTTGGACAGAAGGACGTTATATCGCCATACTAGGATCATCGTTTTGTTTGTTTTCTTTCCTGCTATATTCCGGAGGTGCAATGGTAAGTGAGCGGACATTTATTTTATAATACGTGGTCATTTGATTGTGTACCATGTTTTGTCCAAACCTATTTTTTGTTTGGCACTCAGTCAGTTGAGCTCAGAAGTTCACATTCTCTTCTTTAGTAATGGTTTACAAGGGACATGACATAGTTAACACTCAGTTAAAGGAACATATCACTTCACTCATAATTGAAAATCGCCATAGAGCAGCAGATCGCCAACACGTTGTAACCAATCGCTCCCGTGACTAACCACACTGCCAGATGAAACTTCATATAAATAACGCTAGCATAATAGCGCAGAAAGTTCCAGAACACAGCAATGCAATGTGGATATTTAACGGATCTTTAATTCCGGAAGCGTATTAATTTTGTGCCCAGAATGCATGGTTAAACGTTCTACTGGATCAGATGTCGGCTCCCTCCAGGGAGGATTATTTCTCGTCTAGAATTTCTGACATTTCCCATTGTGCTGTCATCTTCGAACCTAGTAATAACGTTTCATTGTCACGCATGATCAGATGCTTTCAGTAATGAAAGTGGGCCGGTTTTATCATCACCAGGTCATCATTTGCAAATCATTTGTGCAATATTTCACTGAATGTCTATGCATCGCTGACGAATTATTTCCCCCTTTGTCATGCCCAGTGACAAGTTAGACACGTGTTAAAAGCACCTGCAAAATTGTCACGTGCTGAATGGCGCCAGCTTCTGTAGGATTCTGACAACTGAGATGGAGAACTGTAAACATCGATGAAATAGGAGTTATGACCCCGGAAAAATGAAAACAAGTTTTCATATCGCTACTAATTAGAGAAGCGAGCTATCATGATCAGGGCGATGAAATCATTCGGTACATTAATTGATTTGTACGCGTTTAGATCCACATATCCATAGCAAATATCGCAGTGGAACTGTTAAGATCGACGGAAATCTGAAGCGGAATGTGAGTCAAAACACGCGATGAAATAAAAATTGTTAACAGGCTTTGCTTCCTTGGCGCTGAATATAGAACACAATTTACCCATTTCACCTTGATTATTATATTTCCGGTACCGGGTCAATACTCAGGTGATGTTGTCATTATAATTTGAATTCCTCCCATTATGGGGAAATAGGGGTCGGAGATTGAAAACAAAATTCATCGTTTAGTCTCTGGTTATTACTTGTGCTAAAGGTTGTTGGCTTTTGATCACGCCGACAACCTGATCGACTACATGCGGACCTGCAAATAATCTCTTTGATCGTTCCGGTTGACTGGAGTTTAAAAAAAGGACCGTTTACCGGTATTGGCGCTGGATATCGTTTCGTGCGGAGATTATTTGAATACCAGAAAACCATTGTCTGTCAAGTGTTTGAGGGGGCGACTGGGTGTGCTTTTGTTAGCTAAATTGTCCGTGCACTGTTCTGCATGCTTGTACTGATGGAGAAATTCCGTTGGGAATCTACTGGGTTGGATATTATGCGCCGCTGCGTCGGTGACAACTGTAAAGAAAGCATATGGACATTAGGAAATTAATTACGTAGCGTTACAAGCTTAGTTATAGCGATGTTTCTCCTCGAATACCGTAAAGTCCATTTAAATTAAAGACCTAATCTAAGTCCAAAAAACCTCTATGTTTCGATTCATTTTCAAGTGATTCCATTAAAACTCACAAAAAGAGCAGGTTTTAAATTTAGCTTTTATTTTGCTGAAAAGGAGCGTAATTTTTCAGCATGCGTGCACCTTGAAGCTTTGATATTCCACAGCGCTGTTTGTTGGGCTAAATGAGGTTATAGCGAGTGCTACAATTCCTGGTTCTTGTTCCTGTATGGCTATATGCTCTCTAGAGGTTAACGAATCAACTAACGTTTCACATAGTGAGCCCGTGAAGTGTGACAAATGCTCTAGGTCGTAAGGGGCAAAGAGAACTAGTCTCCGGAATGTCCTAGGTGTAGAAAGGTGTTTTCTACGTTGCTACTGATATAGTCAACAGCATCACGTATTACAAAAAATAGGCTGTCACTCTACTGACAAGCCCACTAATATGGTCATCTGCATCGCGTATTACACAGAATAGTGTGTAACTCTACTGACAAGCCCACTGATGTGTTCATCAGCATCGCATATTACACAGAATAGTGTGTAACTCTACTTACAAGCCCACTGATATGGTCATCAGCATCGCGTATTACACAAAATAGTGTGTAACTCTACTGACAAGCCCACTGATATGGTCAACAGCATCACGTATTACAAAGAATAGGTGGTGTCACTCTACTCAAAAGCCCATTCATCACTTATTGCATGGTATAACTAATACCATAACTATTTGGCTGTGTATGTGTTTGCAACCCTCTCTCGTGTACACCGTCAATCTAAATAATAGGTTCATTGTGACTTGTGATATTATAGAATGCCCACCGTACATCAGAAAGCGTGGCAGAGTGCAAACGCCATTCCTTGCAGAGAAGCAACATCTCATCCAGGCTGCATGTTGCTACTACAGGTGCCTTCCAAACTACTGTGTCATCTCTCCCAGTCATCTTCCACATATCTATAAATAATGTCTCCAATGTAGTTCTGTTCTTGCCCACCGTTGTTCATCTTGTTCTACGTGAGTATGCTAATTATCGCTACTGACACAACTGGTGTCTCTACCAATGCCAACTATGACATACACGTAGCAACGATGTCATCCTGCAACTGGAGAATGGCCGTGACATGTTCATAACCTTATAGTCTGTAATCTCCCGAACGTCCGGTCATCAGATACCAGCACCTATTCGTCCTGCAGAAAGCTCGGACACTAAATCAAAACCTGTCTTTTACACGGAACTGAGTTTTGGCTACTGGTTAACGTAAATAACTTGAAAATACTTGCTAATCACGTAAAGAAACATGCAGCATTACAACTAAATACAGTACTGTACAACAAAAAGAAATACGTGAATAGTAGAAGAGAACAGAAAAGAATATAACACATTGCAAGTAAACAAAGAAACAAAACATTAAGTATAGTAAGTAGAGGTCGCTCTTACATTCTTAAGGTGTATTGGTATATGGTGCTAGATCAATATCTGTATAAACAAAAAGGCAGCTCAATGGGTGATGTGGTCGGTATGTCGACCTGGAAGGCTAGGTAAATTTTAAACATTCGAAACCGTCCTAATGCGGATTGAACCAAAGACTACCAGTTAGTTAGCTAGCTAGCTATCTTTTGGTATATCATATTTGCAAGTCGGACAAGTACATAGATGCTCAGATCCTCCACCAACATATGCATCAGCGTCCGGTGGCTAATAGTGCCAGTTCTGTGTTGGTTGACGAGACATTTCATTCTCTAGATGTTCCTGTCGTGTCTGGCCTTGCGAATTCTAACTTCCAAGTCTTTCATTCTGGACAACAACGTGGATTCACTGGCGTCAAAGTACTCCACTCTTGATATCCCTCTAAGAGCGTTAATAACATCAGCACGATCCATGGACTGGCCACCTGCAGGCGATGCAGAGCCACCGATACGGTAGACGAAAGTCTAGTCTCTAGGCTAACACAACTCCCAAACACACGATTCGCTTGATATAATTTGATTGTTGGTGAGGTGAATGCTGAATGTTGTATTGTGAATGTTGTTTTGTTATCATTGTGTGACGAATACTTAATATACATTATGAATGTTCCTCTAATGTGATAGGATTCACATGCATTAACGAAGGAGCGATTAATAGCGGGTAGACAATGAAGAGGAAGAGCACAACGTAGAAGGTGTGATATATAATATACACAAGACAGCAACAGAGAAAAGACAAGTTAAGGATATGGTGCTGTACCAGCATCATAACATCTCATCTAATCTCATGTCATCTGATTCTATCTCATCTCATCCCGTTTTTCTTGTACCTTGCTGTGTCGAGGGTGCCCGTTTATGAGCTTCACATATCGACTCTCTTGAAGAGATTAGAACAAGAATCGCCATGGCGAAGGCAGTCTTTTGCAAGATGGAAAACATAGTGACCAATAAAATGATGTCATTTGCAACGAGAACACGAGTATTGAGGTGCTACATAGAACCTGTGCTTTTATATTAGATGTGAAGCGTGGACAATGAGCAGACAAGCTGAAAAACATCTGATGGATGTGGAAATGTGGTTTCTGAGGAAAATGCAAAGAATACCATGGACAGGCAGACAAAAACCAATGACCAAGTCCTACAAGAAGGAAATGAAAACCGTAAACTGATTATAGAAATTAGACGTAGACAGTCACGTTATGAGAAGAAATAAATTGGAGAAATTGATGATAGCTGGCAAGATCGAGGGGAAGAGAACAAGGGAAGGGCAAAGAAGTAAATACCTGGATGGCTTGGTCACGTTGTGTGGTCGAGGCAAGAACACTGAGTTGATCCACGACTCTGGTAATCAAGTGAGATGGCAAAACATAACCGCCCACGTTTACCGGCATGGCACATGATGCTGATATAGAATCTAATAGTAATCTTCAATATCACGATCTTTATGAAATAGGACCCTATGAAGATTTAACAGTTTGACCTGCTGAAGCAGACAAATCTAGCCCTCCCCGGAAACAAACAGAGGAGCGAACAAAAGGATCTATGCGTCTTTTGTTGAGTGTCTTCAATCTGCCCCAATCAAGAAGTCTGCATTGGCAGTGATATTTCATGGTAGATTATAAACGGACTCGTCATAAAGTACAGACATTTGTTCTTTAAAAATAGTTAATATTTCAATTTATACAAAACAAGAATACAGGGATATGCTAGAAGCTGTGCTAAACCCTGGTGATATCTTTGTGATTGTGGTTTTATCATAAGTAAAACAAATTGCTCCCCATATCAAGGACAATATGTTGAACATATATGAAAAACATGACACCTGTTTTGAAGATGACAATGTGTATTGAGTGTACGACATGAAGCACGAACAAGACAGAAGAGAACTGGATATATGCTCTCCAGCCACAACCGATAGTGCACTCATGTTTAGGGAGGAAATTGGCACAATTAAAGGGTCTTGGACAGCACTGATCTAGACCAGTCTCGTAAAGCTGTTTTAAGTGCAACAACTGTGCACTAGACACGATGCTGAATTTTAATGAGATCAATAAACATTGTGGTAAATAAACATGAGATTAATAAACATGAGATCAATAAACATTGTGATCAATAAACATTCTAATCAACAAACATGAAATCAATAAACATAAGATCAATAAACATTGTCATCAATAAACATTGAGAACAATAAACATTGTCATGAATAAACATGTGATCAGCAAACATTGTAATCATTAACCATTATGACAAATAAACACGAGATCAATAGACATTGTGCTCAATAAACATTGTGAAAACAAAACATGAGATCAATAAACACAAGATCAATAAAAATTAGATCAATAAATATGAGATCAATAAACACAAGATCAATAAATATGAGATCAATAAACATTGAGATCAATAAAAATGAGATCAATAAATATGAGATCAATAAACATGAGATAAATAAATATGTGATCAATAAACATGAGATCAATGAACATGAGATCAATAAACATGAGATCAATAAACATGAGATCAATAAACATGAGATCAATAAACATGGGATCAATAAACACTAGATCAATGAAAATGAGGTCAATAAAAATGAGGTCAATAAAGATGAGACCAATAAATATTATGATCAATAAACATGAGATCAATAAACATGGGATCAATAAACATGAGATCAATAAACATGAGATCAATAAACATAAGATAAATAAATATGTGATCAATAAACATGAGATCAATAAACATGAGATCAATAAACATGAGATCAATAAACATGAGATCAATAAACATGAGATCAATAAAAGAGATCAATAAACATGAGATCAATAAACATGAGATCAATAAATATGAGATCAATAAACATGAGATAAATAAATATGTAATCAATAAACATGAGATCAATAAATATGTGATCAATAAACATGAGATAAATAAATATGTAATCAATAAACATGAGATCAATAAACATGAGATCAATAAACATGAAATCAATAAACATGAGATCAATAAACATGAGATCAATAAACATGAGATAAATAAATATGTGATCAATAAACATGTGATCAATAAACATGGGATCAATAAACACTAGATCAATGAAAATGAGGTCTATAAAAATGAGGTCAATAAAGATGAGACCAATAAATATTATGATCAATAAACATGAGATCAATAAACATGGGATCAATAAACATGGGATCAATAAGCATGAGGTCAATAAACATTGTAATCAATAAACATGAGATCAATAAACAGTGAATGTGTGTCGGCAAGACAGAAAAAAATTCAATGGTTATGAAGAATGAGAATGATATAGTAGTGGCATTTAGACTCATGCAGATGTTTTCATGTATTATGATTGTTGTGACCAGAATAGTCACATATTACTTTTATAATGCAGAGGTAACTAATGACTCTTGGGTTTTCTGTCGGTGTGTCAAATGTACAGATATACCCTCCTTTCTGAGTCGGTTGTCAAGTGTATAGACTCAATAGACTTTCTTGTTAGGGTGAGTGGCAGGTTTTTAGTCAATCGAGGTATGGTGTCCGCCTCGAGTGCTAGAGGTCCCGGGTTCAAGCCCCGGTTAGAACCGGGATATTTTCACGTGGATTTCTAGTAACAAAATTGCCCCTGGTCTCTGGGTAGTGGGATCGGACACCCGTGTGTATTGTTGCGCACGTAAAAAATCCCTTGGCAGTTGGAAATCGAAAAAGAGTAGCCTAAAGGGGCTGCCCGGGCAACATTTCGAGTTAAAAATCTACCCAAAGTATTTCAGGATCCTCGCCGGTGCTATGGAGTTCGTGCGCTGAGCTTAGATTCTCCGGACGTGTTCCATGATGTTGATCCGCCGACTAAACTAAACTAAACTAGTAATTGAACGCTTTGTTTACGCTTGGCACTACCATTAAATCTACTTTCTTATAGCTAGGTGAAGGAGTGGTATAGTGGGCAGGTATTCAGTTGTACACGGTGTACGTGAACAATCCGTCGTGTGCAGGTTTGACCTAGACCAGTGGTTATGAGCCATTTTTGGCCCGTGCACCCCTTCACCATATTTTCAGAACGTCATTCCTCCCACCTCTTTCTTATTTCCTCCCTATAAATTCCCCCACCCCACCCAACCACTACACAGTATACGTAAGACTTGAAGCTAAATTTAATAACACATACTAGAACAAGTCTAGAAGTCTACATAAAACATGATTTGCGGGCCTACTTACGTTATAACATGAATTTCAGAAGGGCAAAAACTACAGAACCGTAAAATATGGAGGGAAAAAGAATGTCAAGTAATCGGTTCTTGTTTTAACGCGATCTTGAAATAATTTTAATTCCCCCCCCCCCCCCCCCGGAAACCCTATATCCCACCACTGGTTGAGAACCACTGGCCTAGACGGAGTGCAGAAGTCGGGTACTCTGATAGAGACCACCCATCACCTTTAGTGTGTAAGTAGCGGTTTGGTTAGCAACACTTATCACTGATTTACAAGTGTGTTGTTGTGGCTGTGTGTTTGTGCGGACATATGTTGTCCATGATACTGACAGAGAGAGAGAGAGAGAGAGAGAGAGAGAGAGAGAGAAGAGGGAGAGGAGAGAGAGAGAGAGAGAGAGAGAGAGAGAGAGAGAGAGAGAGAGAGAGAGAAGAACAAGAATGTAATTCATCACTTTTTTTTTTTTAAATTGCAGGAAGCCGGGGAAGCGCAATGGTTAGGGCACTTTTCAGCCCGCCACTGGATCTGGTGTTTGAGTCTCTATCTAAGCGGGGATGCTTCTTTTTTTTTTTTAAATTAATGCCTTGTCAGTTTAATCAGCTTAACGTGTATACAAGGAAATGTTATGGAAAGTAATTACGGTGATATCAAGCCGATCACACACTGAATGCCGGTTGATCTAAATAGAGAAAGTACTTTGAGCATCTTAATACGAAATTGTGATCATAAATAAAAGTAACCGACATTTGTAGCCACAATAATCCGATTTACGGCGCTCGAAGTCATACATACATGTAGAATAGAAACACATACACATGTTAGCAAGTTAATTACATTGTAGCTTAATGAATAACACGCAAACAAACAGGAAAACAAACACATAAAGGTTGCAGTCACTATTTATTTCAAAGAACGGTAACTCGAAACAGGGGACACAATAACTTCTTTAAAAAACCGGAATGTAACATTGAAAATATTTCTTCACAAACGGAAGTTTAAAGGTGAAGAGTAGAACATAGATCATACGAGTTGGTACTGATATTATAGGGGAACATGAACATTTATGCTCATGTGTTGTTCTCGTAACAGAGACAACTTGTAGCGGGTTGTCATTTTGGGAAATTTGAGGACAGGTCGAGACATAAGTCAACGGGCAGTAGTCAAAGGACATAGGGTCAAACGACGGAAGCCAGGACATAAGTCAGAAGACAACGGTTCCGGATCAATACAATTCCCAAGAATATAATAGAGGTATATCCAACTATAATGATGTGATGCACTACTCAATTAGCCGAGTGAATCAATATAACAGTGTGAAAAGGCAGAGAAGAGAATTTGTTTTATCCCCAGAAGAGATACGTAAACTGATGAGATCTTTGACAAAATTGGACAGCCAATTTTTCAGTGGCCAATACGTGTTACATCATCATCATCATCAAGTGCCGTGCCGGCTGGCGTAGGCGTTCATGGCTCTCCATAGATCTCGGTCTTTGGTTTTCTGGATCAACTCTGCTGCTGATATTCCTCCATGCCACCGTCTCAATCCATCCAGCATCACTTCTCTTGGTCTACCTCTGCCTCTCTTCCCCTCGATCTTTCCAGTTGTTACGATGTTCTCCAATGCCTCTCTTCTCATCACATGACCGAGGAAAGCTGTTTGTCTCTGTCTTATTGTTGTATATAATGTTCTAGTTTCGTTAGCCTGTTTCAGGCAGTCGTCGTTAGTTACTCTGGCAGTCCAAGGAATTCGCAACATTCGTCTAATGAACCACATCTCTGTTGCTTCTAATTTCTTCTTAATTTGTTCATTTACATTCCAAGATTCACTGCCATACAGCAAAACTGGTTCTACATAGCATTTCATCACTCTCTTTATTACATTAAGTGATAGTGACTTATTGCATAAGATACTCTTCATTTTCTGAAATGCGGCTTTTGCCTGCCCTATTCTGCTCCTAATCTCTGTTGTACATCTTCCATCTGATGTTATAAATGCCCCTAGGTATCTAAAATTATCAACTTGGTTAAGGATTTTCCCTTCTATTTCTATGTCACATTTTGGTGTCACCATTTTCTTTGATATTACCATTGTTACTGTTTTCTTGATATTCAAGGAGAGTCCTTTCCTTGCACTCTCTGTTACTACAACGTCTAATAATTGTTGTAGGTCTGTTGAATTATCCGCCACCAATACTGTGTCATCTGCATAGCGTATATTATTTATATTATAACCTCCAACTAGTATTCCTGGCATCTCTTTGATCCCTCTCATTATTACTTCGCTATAAAGGGAGAAAAGATCTGGTGACAAGACACACCCTTGTCGTACTCCTAGCTTTATCTGTTCATAACTACCCTCTTTATTTCCCATTTTAATTGCTGCTACTTGGTTCCAGTAAATATTCTTTATTATTCTTAAATCTTTTCCATCAGTGTTGATATCTTCCAACATTTTAATCAGTTCATCATGTTTTACTTTATCAAATGCCTTAGTATAATCTATGAAGCACAAATATATGTCTCTCTGTTTCTCTATTGACCTTTCTATTAGTGTCCGTAATGTATAAATTGCATTGTTTGTGCCCTTTCCTTCCACAAATCCATACTGTTTTTCACTAATTTCCATTTTTATTTTCTTTTTGGTTCTTCTCATTATGATTCTGAGTAGAAGCTTAGTGATATGGTTTATAAGGTTAATTGTACGAAAATCTTCACAATCAATTGCTCCTGGTCTTTTTGGTATAGCTATAAATACAGATTTCAGCATATCACTGGGTAAATATCCACTGCTGAAAATATCATTGAACATTTTGGTTAATATATCTACTCCAAATTCTCCCAATACTTCTAATTCTTCTATTGTGATTTCATCTGGCCCAGCTGTTTTTCCTTTCTTCATACGTTTCATAGCATCAGCGACTTCTTCTTTCAGAATAGGTGGACCTTCTAAGTTACGATCTTCTGTTAATTCTTCCCTTTCTCCTTCATATAATTCTCTTATATACTCATTCCACCTCTTCATTATAGCGTCTTCCTCTAATATTATCTTTCCTGTTTTTGATTTCAAACACCCTGTATTTATTCTTATTTTTCTTCCTGTAAGCTCACTGATTTGTCTGTGCATATTTTTTGTATCTTTAATGGAATTTAATTCAATTTTTTTGCATTGCTCGTTTAACCAACTTTCTTTAGCCTTCCCACATTTATCTTTTATTTCTTTATTTATCTTAGCGTATTCTTGTTTGTCATTTTTACTCTGTTTTCTTTTGTCCATCAGTTTTAAGATATCTTCATTCATCCATTTTTTCTTAGCTATTTTGCCTCTCTCCGGTAATACTTCTTTGCTAGTTTGATGAATGGAGTCCCTTAACATTTCCCATTGTTCATCTACACTCTGTATTTTAGTTATTGCATTGTACCTATTTTTCACAGTCACTCTGTATTGTTCTTGCATTTCTTTATCTATTTTCAGAACCTCTTTATTAAGTTGCATGTTCTTAACCATTTTTTTCCCTCTCTTTAATCTTACTTTTATTTGTCCACATAGTGGTACATGATCACTATTACAGTCAGCACCAGGCATTGTCTTTACATTCATTAAAGCATTTCTAAATCTTTTATTAATTAGTATGTAGTCAATTTGGTTGCGTATTTTCTTATCAGGGCTTATCCATGTGTACAGTCGTCTTTTATGGTGTTTAAACCATGTGTTTCCAATTATCATATCATTGATATTTGCCCATTCTATTAGCTTTTCCCCTCTTTCATTTCTTGTACCTAAACCATAATTCCCCACTACATCCTCCATTTTTCCCTTTCCTACTTTTGCATTAAAATCACCAAGTATTATCTTTATTTCTTGTGATCCAATTTGAGCCATCGCTTTTTCTATTTCGTCGTAAAAGTGTTGTATTTCTTCATCACTACTGCTTGCTGTTGGTGCATGTACTTGTATAATATTTATGTCTATTGGTTTGCCTTTGATTTTTACCATAATAACTCTATCTGAAATACACCAGTATCCATTAATTGACTTGGCTGTTTTTTCGTCTAATATTATTCCTACACCTTTTTCATGTGTATCCCCTCCAGAATAAATTATTGTGTGATTGTCAGCTATAACTTTGCCCGATCCCTTCCATCTCATCTCACTAACGCCTAGTATATTCATTTTCATGCTATCCATCTCTCTTAGAACATTGGTCAACTTTCCTAGCTCATTTAATGTCCTAACATTCCATGTTCCTACTCTAAATTTATTTATTTTAGTTATGATTTTGCCATCAGTAGCTGGATGACGGTCTGGTGTCACCTGTGGCTCATGACTGTCCCTACCGGACGAGGATGCCCTAAGACAGCCATTAACGTCCTTCACTAACTTTGATATATGTTTTGCCATGAAGTCTTGGGAAGATAATGTGGTGGTTTCCCCTTGCCTTCCACATTCACATGGTGGTCTTTTTACCTCTGCCTTTGACAGCCATTTCCGACTGTAAGGACAAGTGAGTGCCCTGCTCTGCTCAGCTGCAGAGTTGTCCACTTATTCCGGTGGATACTCGGTCCCCAGAGCTGTGTTAGCCACACCGTAGTGTGTTTCCATCCTCTACCGCGGGGAGGTGCAGTTGGGATTTTCCCTTCATAAAGTTATGGTCTCTGACCAAAACTCTCCAGTACTTTTAGAGGACTGTGTTACATACAGGAGTTAAACGGTTGTAACACTACACACAGAGGAGATGAGCGTGTCAAAGGTCTACACAGAAGCTTAGAGAGTTAAGACGGAGCTATACAGAGAACACCAGACAGGAGAGACACAGGCACTATATTTAGCTTGACAACAGGACACACTCGTGTCAGCTAAGAGGTCATTGAGTACTTATGAGCGAGGGTTTCCCAAGAGTATAGGGAACTCGCCTCTCGACGAGTAACTGGAGAATACCAGTTACATGAGTTAAATGACCAAGCGTGCTGGGACTCTACGCACGCAAACTCGCCAGCGCACGGAGGACTGAATGTCCGTGGTTCAACGCGCAACCAGCAGCGTGCCTCAGACTGGGACAAGGACAGATAGAGAACAGACGTGTTCGCTAGGAACCTTATATAGTTTATCAGCAATAGTGTTAGCTAGGCTTTAGATTCCAATTAGTTAATAGTATCATTAGTTTCACCTCTTCAATGCATCTGTGAAACATACCATGTTGTTGATTATCCATGAAGTATTCCGCTCGCAGAGCTTGTGTGTAAATAGCTCTAAATAAAAATGTATCCTTTTGTAAACCACACGAGTTATTGATTCGTGTCGTGCAAAAGTAGGGAGTCCTTAATTACCTGTCGCAAGTAGGTTTCTGACAGAGATCAATAAACATTGTGGTAAATAAAAATGAGATTAATAAACATGATATCAATAAACATTGTGATCAATAAACACGAAATCAATAAACATAGGATTCTTCTTTTCGTTCATCCGGAGTGTTTTTTCAGATGTGATTGCGGTGTGTCTGTTATGCGCCCTTGGGCCGAAACCCGTAGGCTAACACATCGACTTTAGCGTGCTTTTTTGACCAGGTAGCATTCCTGGGAGACTCACTTTTGTGGTGCCATCTGCAACCATGCTGGCCAAGGTTGAACGGTCGAAGAGAACGGTCATCCCTCAAAGGAAGGCAAGGACAGTCCATAGCATTTTCCGCCATCCAAGGTTGCTTCCATAGTTGCAGGGCCGACACATAACGCCCTGGATCTGGGCTCACCGAGGGAGATCGTCACGTCCTGCTCATGGCTGCTTTAAATCCTCACTTCAATATATTGGTCATTTCGTTTCCCCGGGTCATTCCCGCACAAACCAGACAGGTTTGCAGACGGCATCCACTCAGCGAGTTTTCGGACATGTGCTTGTCGTTGCGCCCATCAGAGCTTTTCCAGGCACAACAGACATTCGGAAAACTACCCAGTCAGAGCTGTTCCGAACAAGAGCGGCATTCGGAAACTAGGTAGTCAGAGCTGTTCCTAGCACGAGAGACATTCGGACGAGACATTTCACTCGGACGTAATTGCGTAGTGTCAATTTTTAGTTTGCCACCCGTAGGACGACACTTCCGACTTCAGCGGGCATTTTTTAATGAGGTTAGCCTTCCTCTGGTTTCGAGGCACGTTGGACTGTTGTGATGTCGCTAACATCTCAGCTGGTCAAGATAGAACGATGAACGACATCGTGGTCGGCCCTGTAGCGAAACGCCAGTGGTCCATGTCCTTATGCATTCTTTTATTTTGGGTAGACAGGGGGGAACGGCTTTCGGAAGCTCTCAGTTCTCTTGTTCTCTCAAATCTCCATGAAAGATGGTTCTTTGGGTTATCTTCCTATCACAATCTTTACATGGAGCAAGTAGCCAATGTCTTTCACATCGGGTAAACCCGATGAAGCGCCTTGCGCCAAATGAGCGCTGGTGCGGCTGCTAAGCAATTCATGGCCGTGTACACACCTACCGTTGGATAGTGGCATCTTGTCAAGTCGATTTGAAGATTGGGACAGAGATGCAACCTCCTACTGAAGTGGTGAAGAAAGGTAGGGCTTGGGTTGTGGGTACTCCAGCCAAACATGGAGTTATAAATATACCATGGGTTGAAGGGGAAGATGAATTGGCGAAAGGCCAATCATAACCAATGACGAGTTGGGTGACCGTTAGCCGATTTGGCTGCACGTCTTGTCCTTGGCATAGCCGGGGAAGTGAATCTGAACCATATATCTCCCAAGAGGATTTCATTTGTTCTTGGCGTCAGATGAGCTGTTGCTGTCTTTCTATCTACGGCTTGAATTGGACAGATTGTCATCTTTCTGTTGTATATACTCAGTGGGTATTTTGGGAATGGGGTACACCAATCTCTGATCTATCTTCTTGAGCCAGAAGAGGCTATTCACAGGACTATCTCTTTCATCTGTTACTAGATGGGATGATGTAGGGAAGTTAATGGACTTCTGTATCTCATTTAGAGAACCTGCATTCCGCTGAATCTATGTGTTCTGTGGGGCACTGCTGGTACATTGCGGCGACCGCTCAGACAAGAGCGGAGCCGGGAGGGGGTAGGATCTTCTTTCCTATTCTTGCAGGGAGTGGGGAACTACAAAGCGTGCCATACAACCCCATTACTATACTATGAGTTAATGAGATGTAACACACGGCTTACTGGGCGCACCACACCACAAGATCTTGCGGGTGAGAAAGGCATGGTTGCAAGTGAGAGGGAAGCATGGGAATGAATGTGCCCAATCATAATAAAGGCTTGGTATGAGTGTGGAGGGTGTGTCGTGTGGCCAAAAAGACAACCGGACTTCGTCCAGCTGGAGGTCTACTCAAACCCGGACGTGGCCAATCCAGGGGCTACCTGACAGGTCAGGCCTGGTCAATCAGGTATTAAATATAGTGTATTTGTGTGATACATGAGTCAGCCCAGTCGCTCAGGTTTTATTTATCATCTCCAGGGTCCTCTTCTATGGGAAGTGACTATGTCTTCGAAGGGACATTATCACCGGTGCTTCTAGGCTAACGTAAATATGTCCAACGAGGCCAACTCAAGGCAAGGTGCAGGTCTTGAAGCAAGGACATTTTGTATGACTGGTGCATTGCCGGTTTTGTTTTAACAACATACGCCTGAGAGCAGTTGTTGTCCGGAGGGAGCCTAAGAGTGATTTTCTGGCATACCCATTTTATCCCGGACATTAAAAGGACCCAACCATTATCCTTCACAAACACCTCACCTTATCGGCAACACTAAAGCTTTTCATAGGTCAGTGAAGACCTAGTGCCGAACTAATTCAGATGACAATGAACAGAAGTCCTCAACACACCAGTCGCTTGGATTCTACAAAAGCCGGTTGAACCTACACCCAGTTGTTGGAGAAGGAAGGAGATTCGGACATCTTTGGTGAGAAGTGTGTGGACAGATCAGACAGTATCTGAAGCTGGATCTGTGACTGTGGCGACTTGAGGCTCTGTGTTAGAATTTACCAGTGTAGTGTCTGTGTAGATCTATCTATTTATCTGCCTTTATGTGTTCCTGTGCTGTTCTTGATTAGGTTAATAAAATTACTTCCAAGTTGTTCTGACGACTGCCATGTTATTTATGCGTCAGCCAGAAGAACACTGCAGGAAATAGGTCCCTAGGTCGAAAGGAAGCGTGACAGTGTGTCCAGGGAAAACGGAGGAGGGTTGGCAGGTAAAGACCTATCTAAGCCAGGGCTATAGAAGATATTTGAAATATTGTGACCGGGCTATTTGGGACCCTCCACGTAGCTTGTTACAATTTCTGGGGGTTCGTCCCGGGATATTTGTAATCCTGGTGGAGTTCTGGCTGATTTAGTGATAGGGGACAGATATCCTTGTTTTCTATCAATAGGTTCTGCCTACTGTGCCTGGCTATTGTCTATACTCTTCCTGACACAGACTGACCGACATACGACGTGTTGTGGTCGTGTAATGTAACTTGTTGTGTAATTGTGAGAAAAATTTTATTAGACAATTACCTCTTCCCTTACCCTCTGAGTTTAAGATGGCATCAGCTGGGTTTAATGTCGCTGACGTACAGGCTACAGGGCGTGAGATGGGATATGATGGAGCGGAGTTACAGAAATATGTGCGGGAAGTGGAAAGAGACTACAGACAGGATGTGCGCGAAGCCAAGAGGATTGAGGCGGAGGCTGAGGCTAAGAGGATGGAGGCTGAGGCCAAGAGGATTGAGGCGGAGGCTGAGGCTAAGAGGATGGAGGCTGAGGCCAAGAGGATTGAGATGGAGGCTGAGGCTAGGAAGATGGAGGCCGAGCAGGCAGTCAGAGACCATGAGTTCCGTATGAGAGAGTTGGAGCTGAAAGCTCAAACTGCCAAGGAAAGAGACGGTGCAGTGGGAGACGCAGTTCTCCCTGACTCAACAACTTCTGGTGGCGGTCCATGCCAGGCAATGAAGTTCCCTTTGCTCCCGTTCGATGAACACAAAGATAAGATCGACCAGTATCTTCACAGATTTCGGTCGATGGCTTTGGCTATGGGATTGGAGCGAGGGAAATGGAACTTGAAACTCTCACAGGGCCTGAGGGGGACCGCATACGAGGTCTATTCTAGGTTGCCACCTGGTATGGAGAATGACTATGAAGCTCTGGAGAAAGCACTGTTGAAAAGGTTTCAGATGACAGCTCATACTTATCGACAACAGTTCAGAAAGTCGAAGAGAGAGCCAGGAGAGATGTTCGCAGCCTACAGTGTCAGATTGAAGTCTTACCTTTTGAAGTGGATGTCTTTAGCTGGATTTGCTAACGACTATGAAAGTTTGGAAGAATTGGTGGTCGTGGACCAAATGAAGAGAATGATGCCTAAGCCTTTGCAAACCTTTTTGCTTGAAAATGGGGCAGAAAGGTTAGAGCTAGTCAACACGTTGGCTGAAAGGTATGTGCTAGCTCATGGGGATAATGGGGAATTGTCACAACACAATCCCCGACCACCAGACACATGGTCTGGAAAGAAGAAGAACCCTAAAACCGCTCACACCAGGAAGGAGGATCCTTTCGATGAAGTTCCTAGTAAGAAACCCTCTGGTAAGAGTCCACCTGGATCTCCTAAAAGAAAGTGGAGTGAAAAGTGGTGCGCCTATTGCAAATCTCCCACACACAATACGGTAGATTGCCGGCGTAAACAGAAAGACTCTCACTATGCTGCTTGTCTTGTAGAAACCGGGGAAGGGTCTCACAAGGAGGTAGAAGGGAGGGATCTTGGGACCAAAGATTTAGAAAAACCACCAGTAGTAGAAACGGTACTTGTGAACGGTCAACCAGTTGAGTGTCTCTACGACACAGGTCTGCAGTTTGAGGCTGTAATTTCATCACATTTAGTGAGCCCAGAGCAGCTAACCGGGGAATCTATTGAGATTCAAACGGCGACAAAGAGTGCGGTAGCGATGTCTCTTCCAATTGCGAAGGTGGACATCAAATCAAAATATGTTACCGGCACTATACAGGCAGCCGTTCTGCTAGATCCTATCTTCCCAATGATCTTGGGTTGTCGCTACGTCTTTCTAGGGATTCCAACCGAACCCATGTACGTAGGGGCAATGCAAACCAGATCTCAATTGGAGGATGAGCAGACGCCGGCCTTGATTGTGAATCCCTTGCCTGGGGAGTTACGAGCTGCTCAAAGCCAGGATGCTACTTTGCAACCTTGCTTCAACCAGTTGCCAAAAGGTTCTGACCCACCAAGACGGGGTCAGTATTATATGAAGAATCGGTTACTGTACCGGAGAGCCGGAATGGAGGATCACCAGCATGGACAGCTGGTGGTTCCTAAGGCTTATCGGGAACAGCTTCTTCATATGGGACACACCATTTCTTTCAGTGGACATATGGGTGTCGGGGCAACTCTCCAGCGCATTTCCTGCCATTACTACTGGCCAGGGATGACTGGAGACGTGCGTAGGTACGTCAAGTCGTGCCCAGAGTGCCAGCGTGTGGCACCAAAACACTGGACAGCTCCGGTAGTCCTGGGAGACATGCCTATTATGAACTCTCCTTTCGAGAGAGTTGCCATCGATCTTGTTGGTCCTCTTCCTAGGACTAGGAAGAGGAATAAGTACATTCTCACGATGGTGGATTGCTGTTCCATGTGGGGCGAGGCGATACCTTTGGCCACAATCGACTCTAAGCGAGTGGCTGATGCACTGATGGAGACCTTTACTAGGTTGGGATTTCCCAACCAGATCCTAACGGACAATGGGTCTCAGTTCTGTGGTAAACTGATGGAAGAAGTCTTTCGTATCTTCCAGACCAACCACATTCACACAAGCCCGTATCACCCTCAGTCTAATGGGCAAGTAGAGAGGTTTAATGGTACCTTGATGACCATGCTTCGGAAGCTGGCACAAGAGAAACCAGACAGATGGGATGAGTATATCTCAGCCGCCTTGTTCGCCTATCGGGAGGTTCCCCATGGGTCGACCGGGTTGCCACCAGCCACTCTACTATTCGGGAGGCCAATCAAGGGTCCCTTAGAAGCCTTATTGAGATGTTGGACAGAGGAAGAAACTTCCGAAGAAGTGGTATCCTCTTATAAATACGTCGAAGAGTTAAAGAAAAAACTCCAGACGGGTTGGGCTTTGGCAGCTCAGAATCTGAGAGCGGCCAGGAAGAGACACGCGGCCTACTACAATAGAAGGACGAAAGATAGGTCTCTTAAGGTGGGGGATCGGGTTCTGTTGTTACTTCCAGTAGGTTCCAATAAACTCGAGATTGGTTGGCAGGGGCCTTTCCCGGTAGAAAGGGTTGTCTCCCGCACCAACTATGCCATCCGGATCAGGGGGAAATCTAAAATCTTCCACATTAACCTTCTCAAAAAGTATGAAGAACGATCTGATGGTACTTCTCTCCCACTCATGACTATGGCGGTCGCGATGGAAACTGAATCGGGCGAAGAAACGGATAGGGGGTATCCATTACACCCTGGGGAAACCTATAGGGATGTACATATAAATCCTGATCTGTCGGCTGAAGAAACAGACCGTGTCATCCGTTTGTTGGAGTCCCATCAGCAGATTCTTACCGATCGGCCAGGGCGGACAGGGTTGGTCGAGTTTGATATGACTCTGACTACCCAAGACCCCGTTCGCCAGAAAATATATCCAGTGCCATTTTCGAAAGAGAAGGCCCTGGAAACTGAAATCCAGAAGCTTCTGGACGACGACATCATCACTCCTTCGACTTCTCCTTATAATGCCGGGGTTGTCTTGTTGAGGAAGCCAAGCGGGGAACACCGCTTATGTATTGATTACAGGCATTTAAATAGTTGTACGACATTCCAAGTTGAGCCGTTGCCAAACACAAATCAATTGTTTGCCAGATTAAATAGGGCAAAGTACTTCTCAAAAATTGATTTAAGCCGGGGATATTATCAGATCCCTGTGAAGCCTGAGGTTCGGCCCATGCTCGCTTTCAGTACTCCGAGTGGCCATTACGAATTTAAGGTGATGCCTTTTGGGCTGAGCAATGCGCCCAGTGTGTTCACTCGCATGATGAGAAAGTTATTAGACCCTTTAAGGGATCCCTCTGTCGTCTCGTTTATGGATGATATTCTCATCGCGTCTGACAATCTGAAGGATCACCTGAAATCCTTGGAAAAGATCTTCATAAGATTGAAAGAGGAGGGGTTAACCGCCCGTCCAGCCAAATGTATGATTGGATATCAATCCTTGGAATTTCTGGGACACACTATTACCCCAGGGGGACTGGTACCGGAAGAAAAAAATATTGAGAAGGTCCGTCTCGCACCCCGTCCTAAATCCAAAAAGGATGTTGGGTCTTTCTTGTCTCTGTGTGGGTTTTACCAGAAATTCATTCCAAAGTTCAACGAAATTGGAGCGCCGTTAACCGAAACCCTGAAGAAAGGATCGCCAGATCCTATAGTCTGGACCCCGAGCTGTGAAGAGGCTTATGGGAAGCTGAAACAGGCGTTGGTGGATAGGCCAGTCCTGCAACTCCCGAATTTGGAGAAAACGTTTGTTCTGAGAACCGACGCGAGTAACATAGGGATTGGAGCAACTCTGTTGCAGGAAGGGCGAGATAATCCTTCGGTGTTGTGTCCGGTGGCGTATGCCAGTAGAAAACTGTTACCCGCCGAACGGAATTATTCCACCGTCGAACGGGAATGTCTAGCTCTAGTGTGGGCGGTACAGAAATTTCAACCTTATCTGTATGGAGTCCAGTTCAAAGTGCAGTCCGACCATCAACCTCTGACGTTCTTGGCAACTTCTAAGAAACTGAACGCGAGGTTGATGAGATGGTCATTGCTCCTACAACCGTATCAGTTCACGGTCGAATACATCCCCGGAAGGGAGAATGTGGGAGCAGATTTTTTATCACGGCATCCTATGGTTGAATGTGAGGGTGGGGTCATTCGAACAGAACCACTGACAGTAGAAAGTTCGTAGGGTTCGACTTTCTTAAGAGGGGGCCTATGTAGCGAAACGCCAGTGGTCCATGTCCTTATGCATTCTTTTATTTTGGGTAGACAGGGGGGAACGGCTTTCGGAAGCTCTCAGTTCTCTTGTTCTCTCAAATCTCCATGAAAGATGGTTCTTTGGGTTATCTTCCTATCACAATCTTTACATGGAGCAAGTAGCCAATGTCTTTCACATCGGGTAAACCCGATGAAGCGCCTTGCGCCAAATGAGCGCTGGTGCGGCTGCTAAGCAATTCATGGCCGTGTACACACCTACCGTTGGATAGTGGCATCTTGTCAAGTCGATTTGAAGATTGGGACAGAGATGCAACCTCCTACTGAAGTGGTGAAGAAAGGTAGGGCTTGGGTTGTGGGTACTCCAGCCAAACATGGAGTTATAAATATACCATGGGTTGAAGGGGAAGATGAATTGGCGAAAGGCCAATCATAACCAATGACGAGTTGGGTGACCGTTAGCCGATTTGGCTGCACGTCTTGTCCTTGGCATAGCCGGGGAAGTGAATCTGAACCATATATCTCCCAAGAGGATTTCATTTGTTCTTGGCGTCAGATGAGCTGTTGCTGTCTTTCTATCTACGGCTTGAATTGGACAGATTGTCATCTTTCTGTTGTATATACTCAGTGGGTATTTTGGGAATGGGGTACACCAATCTCTGATCTATCTTCTTGAGCCAGAAGAGGCTATTCACAGGACTATCTCTTTCATCTGTTACTAGATGGGATGATGTAGGGAAGTTAATGGACTTCTGTATCTCATTTAGAGAACCTGCATTCCGCTGAATCTATGTGTTCTGTGGGGCACTGCTGGTACATTGCGGCGACCGCTCAGACAAGAGCGGAGCCGGGAGGGGGTAGGATCTTCTTTCCTATTCTTGCAGGGAGTGGGGAACTACAAAGCGTGCCATACAACCCCATTACTATACTATGAGTTAATGAGATGTAACACACGGCTTACTGGGCGCACCACACCACAAGATCTTGCGGGTGAGAAAGGCATGGTTGCAAGTGAGAGGGAAGCATGGGAATGAATGTGCCCAATCATAATAAAGGCTTGGTATGAGTGTGGAGGGTGTGTCGTGTGGCCAAAAAGACAACCGGACTTCGTCCAGCTGGAGGTCTACTCAAACCCGGACGTGGCCAATCCAGGGGCTACCTGACAGGTCAGGCCTGGTCAATCAGGTATTAAATATAGTGTATTTGTGTGATACATGAGTCAGCCCAGTCGCTCAGGTTTTATTTATCATCTCCAGGGTCCTCTTCTATGGGAAGTGACTATGTCTTCGAAGGGACATTATCACCGGTGCTTCTAGGCTAACGTAAATATGTCCAACGAGGCCAACTCAAGGCAAGGTGCAGGTCTTGAAGCAAGGACATTTTGTATGACTGGTGCATTGCCGGTTTTGTTTTAACAACATACGCCTGAGAGCAGTTGTTGTCCGGAGGGAGCCTAAGAGTGATTTTCTGGCATACCCATTTTATCCCGGACATTAAAAGGACCCAACCATTATCCTTCACAAACACCTCACCTTATCGGCAACACTAAAGCTTTTCATAGGTCAGTGAAGACCTAGTGCCGAACTAATTCAGATGACAATGAACAGAAGTCCTCAACACACCAGTCGCTTGGATTCTACAAAAGCCGGTTGAACCTACACCCAGTTGTTGGAGAAGGAAGGAGATTCGGACATCTTTGGTGAGAAGTGTGTGGACAGATCAGACAGTATCTGAAGCTGGATCTGTGACTGTGGCGACTTGAGGCTCTGTGTTAGAATTTACCAGTGTAGTGTCTGTGTAGATCTATCTATTTATCTGCCTTTATGTGTTCCTGTGCTGTTCTTGATTAGGTTAATAAAATTACTTCCAAGTTGTTCTGACGACTGCCATGTTATTTATGCGTCAGCCAGAAGAACACTGCAGGAAATAGGTCCCTAGGTCGAAAGGAAGCGTGACAGTGTGTCCAGGGAAAACGGAGGAGGGTTGGCAGGTAAAGACCTATCTAAGCCAGGGCTATAGAAGATATTTGAAATATTGTGACCGGGCTATTTGGGACCCTCCACGTAGCATGTTACAGGCCCTCAAGGGAAGGCAGGGGCAGACCATGAGCATTCCATCGCTATCCAAGGAGGCTTCCATAATTGCAGAGCCGGCACATATTGCTCTGTGACTGGGCTCACCCGAGGAGTTGCCACGTCCTGCTCATGGCTGCTTTAGTTCCTCACTCCCATGTGTTGGGCAACTCGTTTGCCACTGATCGCTCAAGCACACACCAGGGACGGTCAGACTGCAAGCGACACCCACTCGGTAAGCTTTTGCTTTTGACTTCGGACCACGCAATAGGTTCGCTCGCCGTGCGTTCCATTTTGCGTCATTGAGACGTTCTTCCACTTTTGTCTACACTCTCTATGATTTAGATACAGTTTTCGCAGCCATTTTCTTCGACTGGAGCACTTTTTTGACTTTTTGTACTCGCTCACGAGGTAGGCTACTTGTGCTGCCGACTCAGCACCTTACCTTCGTGCAGCGGTGAACGAGAAACGGCCTGGCCCTCTCATCCGGGAATCTCTCATATCCCCCAGCTGAGAGCCTTCGAACTTCTATCAGACCTGAGCATGTAGCTTGCTCAGTATCACGCCTTTATTTTTCGAAAGGTGGCTATCGGCCCGGCTCTCAGGTCCGAGGGTTTGTGGCTTAGAGGCGTTCAGCCACAGCCCTCGACAGGGAGCCTTTAGTGTTTTGTCCGGACCAAGAACTTCTGCCTTCGTGCGCCTGATTTAAATTTTAGACTGCTATCCTCAGTCTCACCTGCAGAGCAGCAGGTTGTGTCTCTCTTAGTCTGGTCCCTATCCCATAAGCTGTCCGATATGTAGTTTTTCATCCATCAGCAAGCAAATGGGGTCGATGGGACACGCAAGCTCCCCCACCACGTCAAGGTGGAGACACATCGGGGGAGAACATAGGATTAATAAACATGAGATCAATAAACATTGTGATCAATAAACATTCTAATCAACAAACATTAAATCAATAAACATAAGATCAATAAACATGAGATCAATAAACAATGTGATCAATAAACATTGTGATCAATAAACATGAGAACAATAAACATTGTGATCAATAAACATGAGAACAATAAACATTGTGATCAATAAACATGAGAACAATAAACATGAGAACAATAAACATAAGATCAATAAACATGAGATCAATAAACATTGTGATCAATAAACGTGTGATCAGCAAACATTGTAATCATTAACCATTATGACAAATAAACACGAGATCAATAGACATTGTGATCAATAAACATGAGATCAATAAACATTGTGATCAATAAACATAGTGATCAATATACATTATGTCAATACAAAAGAGATCAATAAGCATTTAGATCAATAAACATGAGATAAATAAATATGTGATCAATAAAAATGATATCGATAAACATTGTGGTCAATAAACATGAGATCAATATTCATGAGATCAATGAACCTGAGATCAATAAACATGAGATCAATAAATATGGGATCAATAAATATGGGATCAATAAATATGGGATCAATAAACATGAGATCAATCAACATGACTTCAATAAACACTAGATCAATGAACATGAGGTCAATAAAAATGAGGTTAATAAAGGTGAGACCAATGAACATTATGATCAATAAACATGAGGTCAATAAACATGAGAACAATAAACATGAGAAATATAAACATAAGATCAATAAACATGAGATCAATAAACATTGTGATCAATAAACGTGTGATCAGCAAACATTGTAATCATTAACCATTATGACAAATAAACACGAGATCAATAGACATTGTGATCAATAAACATGAGATCAATAAACATTGTGATCAATAAACATAGTGATCAATACACATTATGTCAATACAAAAGAGATCAATAAGCATTTAGATCAATAAACATGAGATAAATAAATATGTGATCAATAAAAATGATATCGATACACATTGTGGTCAATAAACATGAGATCAATATTCATGAGATCAATGAACATGAGATCAATAAACATGAGATCAATAAATATGGGATCAATAAATATGGGATCAATAAATATGGGATCAATAAACATGAGATCAATCAACATGACTTCAATAAACACTAGATCAATGAACATGAGGTCAATAAAAATGAGGTTAATAAAGGTGAGACCAATGAACATTATGATCAATAAACATGAGATCAATAAACATGGGATCAATAAACATTGTAATCAATAAACATGAGATCAATAAACAGTGAATGTGTGTCGGCAAGACAGAAAAAATTCAATGGTTATGAAGAATGAGAATGATATAATAGTGGCATTTAGACTCATGTAGATGTTTTCATGTAAGTATTATGATTGTTGTGACCAGAATAGTCACATATTACTTTTATAATGCATAGGTAACTAATGACTCTTGGGTTTTCTGTCGGTGTGTCACATGTACAGATATATCCTCCTTTCTGAGTCGGTTGTCAAGTGTATAGACTCAATAGACTTTCTTGTTAGGGTGAGTGGCAGGTTTTTAGTCAATCGAGGTATGGTGTCCGCCTCGAGTGCTAGAGGTCCCGGGTTCAAGCCCCGGTGAGGGCCGGGATATTTTCACGTGGATTTCTAGTAACAAAATTGCCCCTGGTCTCTGGATAGTGAGATCGGACGCCCGTGTGTATTGTTGCGCACGTAAAAAAATCCCTTGGCAGTTGGACATCGAAAAAGAGTAGCCTAACGGCGCTGCCCGGGCAACATTTCGAGTTAAAAATCTACCCAGAGTATTTCAGGAACCTCGCCGGTGCTACGGAGTTCGTGCACTGAGCTGAGATTCTCCGGACGTGTTCCGTGATGTTGATCCGCCGACTAAACTAAACTAGTAATTGAACGCTTTGTTCACGCTTGGCACTACCATTAGATCTACCTTCTTATAGCTAGGTGAAGGAGTGGTATAGTGGGCAGGTATTCAGTTGTACACGGGGTACATGAATAATCCGTCGTGTGCAGTTTTGGACTTGACCAGTGGTTCTCGCCATTTATGGCCCATGCACCCCTTCACCATATTTTCAGAACGTCATACCACCACCCCTTTCGTATTTCCTCCCTATAAATCCCCCACCCCACCCAACCACTACACAATATACGTAAAACTGGAAGCTAAATTTAATAACGCATACTAGAACAAGTCTAGAAGTCTATATAAGACATGATTTGCGGGTCTACTTACGTTATAACATGAATTTCAGAAGGGAAAGAAGTACAGAACCGTAAAATATGGAGGGAAAAAGAATGTCAAGTAATCGGTTCTTGTTTTAACGCGATCTTGAAATAATCTTAATTCCTCCTCCCCCCCCCCCTCCTCCCGGAAACCCTAAAATCCCCCACTGGTTGAGAACCACTGGCCTAGACGGAGTGCAGAAGTCTGGTACTCTGATAGAGACCACCCATCATCTTTAGTGTGTAAGTAGCGGTTTGGTTAGCAACACTTATCACTGATTTACAAGTGTGTTGTTGTGGCTGTGTGTTTGTGCGGACATATGTTGTCCATGATACTGACAGAGAGAGAGAGAGAGAGAGAGAGAGAGAGAGAAGAGAGAGAGGAGAGAGAGAGAGAGAGAGAGAGAGAGAGAGAGAGAGAGAGAGAGAGAGAGAGAGAGAGAGAGAGAAAAACAAGAATGTAATTGATCACTTTTTTTTTTCAAATTGCAGGAAGCCGGGGAAGCGCAATGATTAGGGCACTTTTCAGCCCGCCACTGAATCTGGTGTTTGAGTCTCTATCTAAGCGGGGATGCTTCTTTTTTTTTTAAATTAATGCGTTGTCAGTTTAATCAGCTTAACGTGTATACAAGGAAATGTTATGGAAAGTAATTACGGTGATATCAAGCCGATCACACACTGAATGCCGGTTGATTTAAATAGAGAAAGTACTTTGAGCATCTTAAAACGAAAATGTGGTCATAAATAAAAGTAACCGACATTTGTAGCCACAATAATCCGATTTACGGCGATCGAAGTCATACATACACGTAGAATAGAAACGCATACACATGTTAGCAAGTTAATTGCATTGTAGTTTATTGAATAACACGCAAACAAACAGGAAAACAAACACATAAAGTTTGCATTCACATTTGTTTCAAAGAACGGTAACTCGAAACAGGGGATACAATAACTTCTTTAAAAAACCGGAATGTAACATTGAAAATATTTCTTCACAAACGGAAGTTTAAAGGTGAAGAGTAGAACATAGAGCATACGAGTTGGTACTGATATTATAGGGGAACATTAACATTTATGCTCATGTGTTGTTCTCGTAACAGAGACAACTTGTAGCGGGTTGTCATTTTGGGCAATTTGAGGACAGGTCAAGACATAAGTCAACGGGCAGAAGTCAAAGGACATAGGGTCAAACGACGGAAGCCAGGACATAAGTCAGAAGACAACGGTTCCGGATCAATACAATTCCCAAGAATATAATAGAGGTATATCCAACTATAATGATGTGATGCACTACTCAATTAGCCGAGTGAATCAATATAACAGTGTGAAAAGGCAGAGAAGAGAATTTGTTTTATCCCCAGAAGAGATACTTAAACTGATGAGATCTTTGACAAAATTGGACAGCCAATTTTTCAGTGACCAATACGTGTTACATACAGGAGTTAAACGGTTGTAACACTATGTCATGGGAAAACTGCAGTTTAGTGATTCCTTGATAACTTACATATAAAACTACAATGTAGGAGGAGGGTTAACAATCGTGTACTTCAGTCTGAGAGGAGGATAAAGGAAAGATCATTGACCGACGGATATAAAAATAGGATACAGGTGTTCACAGAGGTCATTGCCTGACGATCTGATTGGACGGACACGGGAAACGGGGAGATCCCGTTGTGGAAAAATAAACGGAGAAAGGCGATCAACGGTTCGAACGCTTTGAAGTATTAGCGTAAGGGGAACCCAGGGAAACGAGCAACTAGCCACTACGTGATTTCACCGCCTTTTGATGTACAGGATACGTCAAGAGACGAGTGTTGAGGTATGAACATCAAACAATAACGGAAGAACGGGAGGCCCACTATAAATAGTAGAAACTGGGTTTTCTGTTTTAGTATGTGTTCCCAAACTGGGCAGAAATCTCTATGCCTCCTGTAGGTGGAAAGAAATACACATCCCTGATTGTTGAACGAAGATGAGATATTAGTGTGTTATTCGCTAGTGTATTTCAATTCAGGGAATCCGATAGAGTATATAAGGTATTATAATATTAGAGTAATATTAGCATAGGGAAATATATGTTGGTGCATAGCGTTTACCATTGCTTTCTATTAGTGAATAGTTTAGACTTTGGTGAATTCATATGTCTTATGTTAGTGTTTACTTCGGAAGCCTTTTCATTACGGCTGGAGAAGGGCACTTACATAAGTAGTATTAAGTGGCAGAATCATATCACTTGATTTACTATACATCTCACAGGTTCCAATTCTCATCCTGACATATCAGAGAAGATAGACACATACGTCTTGTGTACAGAAACAACTTTGTTGATAAACTCAAGGCATTTCATTTGAGGGGAGATCAAACACCTCAATAAACCAAGGAAGAACATAGACAGGGTCAAATAGGGAGACGAAATAAAATATAGCCTTAAATGAACTTTGAAAAAGAAGCAAAGGATATCCAGATAACCAAAGTAACAATGAAAAAGGAAGATAATCTGGCGGAAAGCAAAGCCAAATAAAACTACATACGTTTACACTGTAGACTCATAGTGGAGAAACAATAGACAAGTCAGAACATTGTTAGTCGATAGAGACAATATGCTGGACTGTGGTGATGTGGTTTTTTTCCGCTGTTGGATAATTAACTTTGTGAAGCAGACTCTGGCGAAGTCATAGACTTACTGGAATATTATTACTTTACGGTGATCCAGTGGAACAGTGTTTTTTCGTTCAATAACGGATTTACCTCCGGACTCAAGCATACGGAACATCCAGGGTGAGACCTGTCCTGTTATATGTTTGCTGTCATGTGATTTGGCCGTGAAACTGGGCGAGAGGTGATACAGAGACTAGACATTCTGAGTTCATTCATGCACCCACAATAGAAGATAATACCATCTGCATATACACAGTCCATCCATACACCAGACATAGTTTTATTTTTTTAATAAATATGTTATTAATTGTTGAAGGAAACTGTTGTCGGAGTATGTGATGAACGAATAAGAGAGAGAGAGAGAGAGAGAGAGAGAGAGAGAGAGAGAGAGAAAGGGATAGATATATGGAAGGGAAGACAGAAGGGAGGAGTGTAGACAGAAGTCAGTCAATAATCCCAAGGAAGAAGAAGTAATAAGGTGTGCTTGTTCATTCCACGTTCCTCCCGGGACAACAAGCTACACACTACACACAGAGGAGAGGAGCGTGTCAAAGCTCTACACAGGAGCTTAGAGAGTTAAGACGGAGCTATACAGAGAACACCAGACAGGAGAGACACAGGCACTATATTTAGCTTGACAACAGGACACACTCGTGTCAGCTAAGAGGTCATTGAGTACTTATGAGCGAGGGTTTCCCAAGAGTATAGGGAACTCGCCTCTCGACGAGTAACTGGAGAATACCAGTTACTTGAGTTAACTGACCAAGCGTGCTGGGACTCTACGCACGCAAACTCGCCAGCGCACGGAGGATTGAATGTCCGTGGTTCAACGCGCAACCAGCAGCGTGCCTCAGACTGGGACAAGGACAGATAGAGAACAGACGTGTTCGCTAGGAACCTTATATAGTTTATCAGCAATAGTGTTAGCTAGGCTTTAGATTCCAATTAGTTAATAGTATCATTAGTTTCACCTCTTCAATGCATCTGTGAAACATACTATGTTGTTGATTATCCATGAAGTATTCCGCTCGCAGAGCTTGTGTGTAAATAGCTCTAAATAAAAATGTATCCTTTTGTAAACCACACGAGTTATTGATTCGTGTCGTGCAAAAGTAGGGAGTCCTGAAATACCTGTCGCAAGTAGGTTGCTGACAGGCAGGACCCATTTGGTGTCAGAAGTTTTCTGAACCAACGTCTAAAGACTCTAAAATTATTTTGTTGTGTTAAAATTACCCAAACGTGAATTATGTATTATATAAGGTTTGAAATAGATTGTTTTTCGAAAATGAACACCAAAATACTTTAAAAAGTACCATTTGTGGAGCTTGAGCCACAATTAAAAGAAAATAATTTAGAAATTGTGTAATTCTGTGAAAAGTGATAGCAAATGTTGATGAATTTGGTTAAATGAATATATGTACAAATATGTTGCAAAGTTATCCAGCACACCATCGTACATTTAATTTAATGTGATACAGCCATCAATGTCAACATTCATCACATTTAAGAGGATATTAGCTACTAAACGGAATCAATAGAGCGTAGTATACCAACCAGAAGGAAAGTGAAGACAAGACGACAGTGACACTCATATGACGAAGTATCTTACAAATCATGACAATCATTGATACTATCATACCATTCATTCATTAACATCATTATCATTATTCAAATCACATTTGTTATTGATCAGCCGCATGAAAGATGGATATGTATTGATAGTATATACATGGTTTCTAAAGTATTGATGCTCTACTAAACAGAAGCATCAGTTCTCCAATCAAGTCAATCGTTTTATGTACGGAAGTCAGCGGTGGAACATCCCAAGTGCCAAGTATTTCCAACCGATTAGATTAGTATATTTTCGAATAATTTTGATACTGACCATTTTAACGATGCATCTTATTTTCAGTGACAATGTAAATAACTAACATATAACTGTACAACTATTGTGTGAAATTGAAATAGTATTATTGTAAAATAACATAAAATCAAAAATGGCATCGTTAAATGACTGCATCCAGGCAGGCAAAGCACTAGGCCATATTGGAGAGGCATTAGAGAAATGGGCGAATGAAAGATACAAAGAGGAAACTGCTCGAGAGAGAGACGAAAGAGCATTAGAAAGACAGCATCAAAAGGAGTTGAAAGAAGTAGAAGAAGCCACTAAGGTAAAGATGAAAGAGTTAGAGATAGAGTCAAACATTCAAATAGCCTCTAGTAAACAAAAGAGCCAGGAGGAACAAAATAAATTTTCCAAATATAAAGGCCTTATCAAGCCATACAGCGTAGGCGATTCCATTTTTGCATGGGCGGAGAATATAGAGTTTTAACTTAAGACTCATAAAATACCTTTGAGCGATTGGGCAATGATGTACATGAGAAATCTCAGTGGTGAGCCATTAAAAGTGATAGAATCAATACCTACAGAACTTAGGGGTGACTATCAATACATCCACGATAGAATCATGCAACACTTCTTACTTGACGCTCCAGGTTATCAGATTCAATACTCACAATTAAAACCCAAACCTACTGAAACCTTCCTAGATTACGTCTCTAACGTGCAAAGTACATTTAACAAATGGCTTAAAGCGGCAAAAGTGGGGAAAAACTTCGATAAACTGCAAGATCTAATGGTAATGGACAAGGTAATATCTACGGTCCCTACCCCGTTTGCAAATATCCTCCAACAGGCAGACATAGAATCCATTCAAGAGCTAGAAAAACGTGGGTCTGCTTACTTTTCTGCAAATCGTGATATCTTTAAAACCACCATTCATGATACTGAGATCACTGCCTTTGTGAAAAACGAACCTAATAGATCGTATAGGCAAAAAGAGTATCGTAAGAAAGACCAGCCCTATCAAAAACCTCCACGTTGTGGATATTGCAATTTACATCATCCCACTTATTCTATGTGCGATAAGAACCCAGCATATCCATCTCATTTAGAAACAGTCATAAAGAAGCAAGAGAATAGAAGAAACTCGTTCAAACGTGCTATCAAATGTTATTTTTGTTCGAGCTATGGACACTATTCGGCAAAGTGTCTGGGCAGACAAAGGATGAAGGCAAACAATGCTATGCTCATCGATACGTCATCTGACTATGTTAGTGTGATAGACTCTGAACTTGAGAATGTGCTACCAGAGAATGTGTGTGAAAGTGTGGCAGTAGCTACTGATATACTTGATGTCAATAAATATGATACATGTAACAGGTTTCATGCGGATGGAAAATAAAATGTGGTCACGTTATTCCATATTCCATCGAAGATACTAGCGCAGCTAATGCCTCCAGGGGTAAATTGAAGTTCTACGATGCACTGGTAAATAACCAACCATGCCATTGTTTACTGGACAGCGGGAGCACTTTACTTGGCCTGAGAAAAGAACTGGTGAAACCAGAAGATTACACGGGTGAATTTGTCAAATTCCGTACTTTCTCCGGAACAATTGAGAAATACCCACTGGCAAAAGCGCATATAAATACCCCGTTCCTTACCGGCACATTTACGTGCGCAATCCTGCAAGACCCTTGCACGGATCTTATTTTAGGATGTTTAGACTCATTAAAGAAATGTACTGACGATGATATATTAGCCTGGAAGGAAACGAACCTGGCTAATGCTGTAACAAGGTCAGAAACGCAAACACACTACACTGACCTGCAAAACGAGATGTTACAGCTTTTAACACCTTGCGGTGCTACTAATAATAATACTCGACAAGAATTTATCGAGGCACAGCGCACCGACCAAACTATCGCACCTTATTTTAAATTGTTAGGTGAGCGAGCGAAAGTGACCAAAAATGCATCTTGGTATTTTAGAATACACAACGGAATTCTCATGCGTTATTACACAAATAACAACCATGAAATTCAGCAAACGGTGTTACCTGTAACATACCGACAAACTGTGCTGAAAATCGCACATGAGTCACCGTTTGCTGGACATTTGGCCTATGACAAAACCAGAGCCAGAATTTTGTCACACTTCTACTGGCCTAAATTCTGTTCTGATATAAAAAAAATTCTGTCGTTCATGTACTATGTGTCAACATCTTGTAAAAAAGGGTAAGCATGTCACGGCCGAAGTTCAACGGTCATTATTGGCATTAAGACCAGTTGAGTGTGATAATGCAAATAAGGGTGCTAAAACAATACACCTTGAACCGAATCAGAAAGTTCTGCTTTTACTACCAGATAAACGTAATTTGTTACTAACATCTTGGCAAGGGCCATTCAACGTCGAACGTAAAATATCAGATGTCGACTATGAAATATCGATAAAGGGAAAATTAAAGATATTTCTTATCAACATGCTGAAACCATATTTCTCACGACAGGAACTACCGACAGACGAACAAAATGCACCCACACCAATCAATCGGACGACAGACATACACAACACAACTACACTAGGTAGGTCGACACACGACAGCGACATCGCAAACACACTTAGCCAGGTAACAGCACACGCAGCTAATACCACAACAGTACTTAACCAGACAGATGACGACGGAATAGAATTACCAGTCCCTACTGTAGACACGACTGGGACCATCGACAGCATACGGATAGAAACCAAACTTACGGACGAGCAACGACGACAGATGATAGATTTAGTGACAGAATACAAGGACATTTTCTCCGACATCCCAGGAAAGACAGACAGAATAGAGCATTCCATCATTCTGACTGATAACACCCCTATCAAATGTCGACCTTATTCCATCCCTCTAAATTATAGGGCAAATCTCGACAAAGAAATACTATCTTTTGAGTCGAGTGGAATAATTCAAAGATCACAGTCAGAATATTCCTTTCCTATCGTTCTTGTCACCAAAAAGGACTCAACAATTCGCCTCTGTGTCGATTTTCGACGTTTAAACAGAGTGACAAAGATCGATGCTGAGCCAATTCCAGCATGCGAAGATTTGATCCTAGATATGTCCACATCTCGTATATTTTCCAAACTCGACCTCAATCGAGGTTACTGGCAAGTTCCGATGGAAGAAAACTCAATTCCTTTGACAGCTTTTTCTACACCTCTAGGACTCTATGAGTGGCGCTTTCTCCCTTTTGGCCTTCGTAATGCTCCTGTCACTTTTGTACGTCTTACTAGGGATCGTCTCCACGGGGTGACCAATACTTCTACATACATAGATGACATGTGTGTTCATACTGAAGACTGGACGTCACACCTACTGAAACTTCGACATGTCTTCGACAGGTAGCGATTATTCGGTCTTACCGTCAAACCAACTAAGGTAGAGTTGGGCATGGAGGAAATTGACTTCCTAGGCCATACCATCTGCAGAGGCCAACTCAAAACAGACGAGAAAATAGTCACGAAGATTCTGAATTTGACTATGCCAACGACCAAGAAACAGGTCCGAAGTCTACTTGGTCTTGTAAACTACTATAGTAAATTTATTCCCAATCTGGCGGAAATCACCAGTGTTTTTTCAAATATTTTGAAAGCTTAAACTAAATTAGATGTACAAGATGCAAAGTTAATTGGCTCATTATCAAAGTTGAAATATTTATTCAGTGTACACCTATTTTGCGATTACCTAATCAAAATCTTACCTATTTTCTTCGCACAGACGCAAGTGCGATTTCCATATCCGGTATATTAGGCCAGTTTTACGACGGGAGGTTCCACCCTGTGATGTATGTAAGCCGTAAAATCAGCCCTTCTGAATCAAGATACTCAGCTTCTGAATTGGAGGGCCTCAGCGTAATTTATTGTGTGAGAAAACTGCATAGGTTTTTGGCAGGTACAGAGTTTTTAATCCAGTCCGACAACTCTCCCCTGGCAGTAATGCAGTCTGGCATCCCTCAAAACAACAGGATCTACAGATGTTCCTTAATATTGGCAAACTATGCCTTTACAATCCAGCATTTGAAGGGATCATTGAAATCTTTGGCAGACATTTTAAGTCGACCTTCAAATATAGAAATACCTGAAGTACAGGAGAAGAGCGAAGATTTATAACCAGAAACAGTGAAACTGTAGTTATGAATTAAATCAGTGCCGTGTGTGGTAAAAACTGACACTTTGAGAGAGAGAGAGAGAGAGAGAGAGAGAGAGAGAGAGAGAGAGAGAGAGAGAGAGAGAGATTTAGCGGAATTTTTTTTTCTCCGCGCAAATCGTCTTATTATGACTTGTCTGTGTCAATCTGTGTAACCAAGGTGTTGTTCAGTTTACGTGTGTAACTGCTATACTTTAGAAATAGTAGTAGTAAATAAGGAAAGTACTTTGAGCATCTTAAAACGAAATTGTGGTCATAAATAAAAGTAACCGACATTTGTAGCCACAATAATCCGATTTACGGCGCTCGAAGTCATACATACATGTAGAATAGAAACACATACACATGTTAGCAAGTTAATTACATTGTAGCTTAATGAATAACACGCAAACAAACAGGAAAACAAACACATAAAGGTTGCAGTCACTATTTATTTCAAAGAACGGTAACTCGAAACAGGGGACACAATAACTTCTTTAAAAAACCGGAATGTAACATTGAAAATATTTCTTCACAAACGGAAGTTTAAAGGTGAAGAGTAGAACATAGAGCATACGAGTTGGTACTGATATTATAGGGGAACATGAACATTTATGCTCATGTGTTGTTCTCGTAACAGAGACAACTTGTAGCGGGTTGTCATTTTGGGCAATTTGAGGACAGGTCGAGACATAAGTCAACGGGCAGAAGTCAAAGGACATAGGGTCAAACGACGGAAGCCAGGACATAAGTCAGAAGACAACGGTTCCGGATCAATACAATTCCCAAGAATATAATAGAGGTATATCCAACTATAATGATGTGATGCACTACTCAATTAGCCGAGTGAATCAATATAACAGTGTGAAAAGGCAGAGAAGAGAATTTGTTTTATCCCCAGAAGAGATACGTAAACTGATGAGATCTTTGACAAAATTGGACAGCCAATTTTTCAGTGACCAATACGTGTTACATACAGGAGTTAAACGGTTGTAACACTACACACAGAGGAGATGAGCGTGTCAAAGGTCTACACAGGAGCTTAGAGAGTTAAGACGGAGCTATACAGAGAACACCAGATAGGAGAGACACAGGCACTATATTTAGCTTGACAACAGGACACACTCGTGTCAGCTAAGAGGTCATTGAGTACTTATGAGCGAGGGTTTCCCAAGAGTATAGGGAACTCGCCTCTCGACGAGTAACTGGAGAATACCAGTTACTTGAGTTAAATGACCAAGCGTGCTGGGACTCTACGCACGCAAACTTGCCAGCGCACGGAGGATTGAATGTCCGTGGTTCAACGCGCAACCAGCAGTGTGCCTCAGACTGGGACAAGGACAGATAGAGAACAGACGTGTTCGCTAGGAACCTTATATAGTTTATCAGCAATAGTGTTAGCTAGGCTTTAGATTCCAATTAGTTAATAGTATCATTAGTTTCACCTCTTCAATGCATCTGTGAAACATACCATGTTGTTGATTATCCATGAAGTATTCCGCTCGCAGAGCTTGTGTGTAAATAGCTCTAAATAAAAATGTATCCTTTTGTAAACCACACGAGTTATTGATTTGTGTCGTGCAAAAGTAGGGAGTCCTGAATTACCTGTCGCAAGTAGGTTGCTGACAGAGATCAATAAACATTGTGGTAAATAAAAATGAGATTAATAAACATGAGATCAATAAACATTGTGATCAATAAACACGAAATCAATAAACATAGGATTAATAAACATGAGATCAATAAACATTGTGATCAATAAACATTCTAATCAACAAACATTAAATCAATAAACATAAGATCAATAAACATGAGATCAATAAACAATGTGATCAATAAACATTGTGATCAATAAACATGAGAACAATAAACATTGTGATCAATAAACATGAGAACAATAAACATTGTGATTAATAAACATGAGAACAATAAACATAAGATCAATAAACATGAGATCAATAAACATTGTGATCAATAAACATGTGATCAGCAAACATTGTAATCATTAACCATTATGACAAATAAACACGAGATCAATAGACATTGTGATCAATAAACATTGTGAAAACAAACATGAGATCAATAAACATAGTGATCAATACACATTATGTCAATACAAAAGAGATCAATAAGCATTTAGATCAATAAACATGAGATAAATAAATATGTGATCAATAAAAATGATATCGATAAACATTGTGGTCAATAAACATGAGATCAATATTCATGAGATCAATGAACATGAGATCAATAAACATGAGATCAATAAATATGGGATCAATAAATATGGGATCAATAAATATGGGATCAATAAACATGAGATCAATCAACATGACTTCAATAAACACTAGATCAATGAACATGAGGTCAATAAAAATGAGATCAATAAAGATGAGACCAATGAACATTATGATCAATAAACATGAGATCAATAAACATGAGAACAATAAACATGAGATAATAAACACGAGATCAATAAACATTGTAATCAATAAACATGAGATCAATAAACAGTGTATGTGTGTCGGCAAGACAGAAAAAATTCAATGGTTATGAAGAATGAGAATGATATAATAGTGGCATTTAGACTCATGTAGATGTTTTCATGTAAGTATTATGATTGTTGTGACCAGAATAGTCACATATTACTTTTATAATGCAGAGGTAACTAATGACTCTTGGGTTTTCTGTCGGTGTGTCACATGTACAGATATATCCTCCTTTCTGAGTCGGTTGTCAAGTGTATAGACTCAATAGACTTTCTTGTTAGGGTGAGTGGCAGGTTTTTAGTCAATCGAGGTATGGTGTCCGCCTCGAGTGCTAGAGGACCCGGGTTCAAGTCCCGATGAGAGCCGGGATATTTTCACGTGGATTTCTAGTAACAAAATTGCCCCTGGTCTCTGGATAGTGAGATCGGACGCCCGTGTGTATTGTTGCGCACGTAAAAAAATCCCTTGGCAGTTGGAAATCGAAAAAGAGTAGCCTAACGGCGCTGCCCGGGCAACATTTCGAGTTAAAAATCTACCCAGAGTATTTCAGGAACCTCGCCGGTGCTACGGAGTTCGTGCACTGAGCTGAGATTCTCCGGACGTGTTCCGTGATGTTGATCCGCCGACTAAACTAAACTAGTAATTGAACGCTTTGTTCACGCTTGGCACTACCATTAGATCTACCTTCTTATAGCTAGGTGAAGGAGTGGTATAGTGGGCAGGTATTCAGTTGTACACGAGGTACATGAACAATCCGTCGTGTGCAGTTTTGGCCTTGACCAGTGGTTCTCGCCATTTATGGCCCATGCACCCCTTCACCATATTTTCAGAACGTCATTCCCCCACCCCTTTCGTATTTCCTCCCTATAAATCCCCCACCCCACCCAACCACTACACAGTATACGTAAAACTGGAAGCTAAATTTAATAACGCATACTAGAACAAGTCTAGAAGTCTATATAAGACATGATTTGCGGGTCTACTTACGTTATAACATGAATTTCAGAAGGGAAAGAAGTACAGAACCGTGAAATATGGAAGGAAAAAGAATGTCAAGTAATCGGTTCTTGTTTTAACGCGATCTTGAAATAATCTTAATTCTCTCTTTCCCCCCCCCCCCCCCCCCCCACCTCCGGAAACCCTAAAATCTCCCCCCCCCCCCCACTGGTTGAGAACCACTGGCCTAGACGGTGTGCAGAAGTCTGGTACTCTGATAGAGACCACCCATCACCTTTTGTGTATAAGTAGCTGTTTGGTTAGCAACACTTATCACTGATTTACAAGTGTGTTGTTGTGGCTGTGTGTTTGTGCGGACATATGTTGTCCATGATACTGAAAGAGAGAGAGAGAGAGAGAGAGAGAGAGAGAGAGAGAGAGAGAGAGAGAGAGAGAGAGAGAGAGAGAGAATGGAGAGAGAGAGAAGAGGGAGAGGAGGAGGAGGAGGAGAGAGAGAGAGAGAGAGAGAGAGAGAGAGAGAGAGAGAGAGAGAGAGAGAGAGAGAGAGAGAGAGAGAAGAACAAGAATGTAATTGATCAATTTTTTTTTTTTTTTAAATTGCAGGAAGCCGGGGAAGCGAAATGGTTAGGGCACTTTTCAGCCCGCCACTGGATCTGGTGTTTGAGTCTCTATCTAAGCGGGGATGCTTTTTTTTTTTTTTTAAATTAATGCCTTGTCAGGTTAATCAGCTTAACGTGTATATAAGGAAATGTTATGGAAAGTAATTACGGTGATAGCTGAATGCCGGTTGATCTAAATAGAGAAAGTACTTTGAGCATCTTAAAACGAAATTGTGGTCATAAATAAAAATAACCGACATTTGTAGCCACAATAATTCGATTTACGGCGCTCGAAGTAATACATACGCGTAGAATAAAAACGCATACACATGTTACCAAGTTAATTAAATTGTAGTTTATTCAATAACACGCAAACAAACAGGAAAACAAACACATAAATGTTGCATTCACATTTGTTTCAAAGAACGGTAACTCGAAACAGGGGACACAATAACTTCTTTAAAAAACCTGAAAAGCTGAAAAACATCTGATGGCTGTGGAAATGTGGTTTCTGAGGAGAATCCAAAGAATACCAAGGACAGGCAAATAAAACCAATGACCAAGTCCTGCAAGAAACAAATGAAAACCTTAAACTGATTAGAGAAATTAGACGTAGACAGTCACGTTATGAGAAGAAATAAATTGGAGAACTTGATGACAGCTGGCAAGATCGAGGGGAAGAGAACAAGGGAAGGGCAAAGAAGTAAATACCTGGATGGCGTGGTCACGTTGTAGGGTCGAGACAAGAACACTGAGTTGATCCACGACTCTGGTGATCGAGTGAGATGGCAAAACATGACATCCCACGCTTACCGGCATGGCACATGATACTGATGCTGAAATCGAATCTAATATTAATCTTCAATATCACAATCTTTATGAAATAGGACCATATGAAGATGTTACAGTTTGACCTGTTGAAGCAGACAAATCTAGCCCTCCCCGGAAACAAACAGAGGAGCGAACAAAAGGATATGTGCGTCTTTTGTTGAGTGTCTTCAATCTGCCCCAATCAAGAAGTCTGCATTGGCAGTGATATATCATGGTAGATTATAAACGGACTCGTCATAAAGTACAGACATTTATTATTTTAAAATAGTTAATCTTTAAATCTATGCAAAACAAAAATACAGGGATATGCTTGAAGCTGTGCTAAACCCTAGTGATATCTTTGTGATTGTGGCTTTATCATCAGTAAAACGAAATGCTCCTCATATCAAGGACAATATGTTGAACATATATGAAAAACATGACACCTGTTTTGAAGATGATAATGTGTATTGAGTGTACGACATGAAGCACAGACAAGACAGAAGAGAACTGGATATATGCTCTCCAGCCACAACCGATAGTGCACTCATGTTTAGGGAGGAAATTGGCACAATTAAAGGGTCTTGGACAGCACTGATCTAGGCCAGTCTTGTTAAGCTGTTTTAAGTGCAACAACTGTGCTCTAGACATGATGCTGAATTATAATGAGATCAATAAACATTGTGGTAAATAAAAATGAGATTAATAAACATGAGATCAATAAACATTGTGATCAATAAACACGAAATCAATAAACATAGGATTAATAAACATGAGATCAATAAACATTCTAATCAACAAACATTAAATCAATAAACATAAGATCAATAAACATGAGATCAATAAACAATGTGATCAATAAACATTGTGATCAATAAACATGAGAACAATAAACATTGTGATCAATAAACATGAGAACAATAAACATTGTGATCAATAAACATGAGAACAATAAACATAAGATCAATAAACATGAGATCAATAAACATTGTGATGAATAAACATGTGATCAGCAAACATTGTAATCATTAACCATTATGACAAATAAACACGAGATCAATAGATATTGTGATCAATAAACATTGTGAAAACAAACATGAGATCAATAAACACAAGATCAAAAAATATGAGATCAATAAACATTGAGATCAATAAAAATGAGATCAATAAATATGAGATAAATAAATATGGGATCAATAAATATGGGATCAATAAACATGAGATCAATCAACATGACTTCAATAAACACTAGATCAATGAACATGAGGTCAATAAAAATGAGATCAATAAAGATGAGGCCAATGAACATTCTGATCAATAAACATGAGATCAATAAACATGGTAACAATAAACATGAGATAATAAACACGAGATCAATAAACATTGTAATCAATAAACATGAGATCAATAAACAGTGTATGTGTGTTGGCAAGACAGAAAAAATTCAATGGTTATGAAGAATGAGAATGATATAATAGTGGCATTTAGACTCATGTAGATGTTTTCATGTAAGTATTATGATTGTTGTGACCAGAATAGTCACATATTACTTTTATAATGCATAGGTAACTAATGACTCTTGGGTTTTCTGTCGGTGTGTCACATGTACAGATATATCCTCCTTTCTGAGTCGGTTGTCAAGTGTATAGACTCAATAGACTTTCTTGTTAGGGTGAGTGGCAGGTTTTTAGTCAATCGAGGTATGGTGTCCGCCTCGAGTGCTAGAGGTCCCGGGTTCAAGCCCCGGTGAGGGCCGGGATATTTTCACGTGGATTTCTAGTAACAAAATTGCCCCTGGTCTCTGGATAGTGAGATCGGACGCCCGTGTGTATTGTTGCGCACGTAACAAAAATCCCTTGGCAGATGGAAATCGAAAAAGAGTAGCCTAACGGCGCTGCCCCGGCAACATTTCGAGTTAAAAATCTACCCAGAGTATTTCAGGAACCTCGCCGGTGCTACGGAGTTCGTGCACTGAGCTGAGATTCTCCGGACGTGTTCCGTGATGTTGATCCGCCGACTAAACTAAACTAGTAATTGAACGCTTTGTTCACGCTTGGCACTACCATTAGATCTACCTTCTTATAGCTAGGTGAAGGAGTGGTATAGTGGGCAGGTATTCAGTTGTACACGGGGTACATGAACAATCCGTCGTGTGCAGTTTTGGCCTTGACCAGTGGTTCTCGCCATTTATGGCCCATGCACCCCTTCACCATATTTTCAGAACGTCATTCCCCCACCCCTTTCGTATTTCCTCCCTATAAATCCCCCACCCCACCCAACCACTACACAGTATACGTAAAACTGGAAGCTAAATTTAATAACGCATACAAGAACAAGTCTAGAAGTCTATATAAGACATGATTTGCGGGTCTACTTACGTTATAACATGAATTTCAGAAGGGAAAGAAGTACAGAACCGTGAAATATGGAAGGAAAAAGAATGTCAAGTAATCGGTTCTTGTTTTAACGCGATCTTGAAATAATCTTAATTCTCTCTTCCCCCCCCCCCCCCCACCTCCGGAAACCCTAAAATCTCCCCCCCCCCCCCACTGGTTGAGAACCACTGGCCTAGACGGTGTGCAGAAGTCTGGTACTCTGATAGAGACCACCCATCACCTTTTGTGTATAAGTAGCTGTTTGGTTAGCAACACTTATCACTGATTTACAAGTGTGTTGTTGTGGCTGTGTGTTTGTGCGGACATATGTTGTCCATGATACTGAAAGAGAGAGAGAGAGAGAGAGAGAGAGAGAGAGAGAGAGAGAGAGAGAGAGAGAGAATGGAGAGAGAGAGAAGAGGGAGAGGAGGAGGAGGAGAGAGAGAGAGAGAGAGAGAGAGAGAGAGAGAGAGAGAGAGAGAGAGAGAGAGAAGAACAAGAATGTAATTGATCAATTTTTTTTTTTTTTAAATTGCAGGAAGCCGGGGAAGCGAAATGGTTAGGGCACTTTTCAGCCCGCCACTGGATCTGGTGTTTGAGTCTCTATCTAAGCGGGGATGCTTTTTTTTTTTTTTAAATTAATGCCTTGTCAGGTTAATCAGCTTAACGTGTATATAAGGAAATGTTATGGAAAGTAATTACGGTGATAGCTGAATGCCGGTTGATCTAAATAGAGAAAGTACTTTGAGCATCTTAAAACGAAATTGTGGTCATAAATAAAAATAACCGACATTTGTAGCCACAATAATTCGATTTACGGCGCTCGAAGTAATACATACGCGTAGAATAAAAACGCATACACATGTTACCAAGTTAATTAAATTGTAGTTTATTCAATAACACGCAAACAAACAGGAAAACAAACACATAAATGTTGCATTCACATTTGTTTCAAAGAACGGTAACTCGAAACAGGAGACACAATAACTTCTTTAAAAAACCTGAAAAGCTGAAAAACATCTGATGGCTGTGGAAATGTGGTTTCTGAGGAGAATCCAAAGAATACCAAGGACAGGCAAATAAAACCAATGACCAAGTCCTGCAAGAAACAAATGAAAACCTTAAACTGATTAGAGAAATTAGACGTAGACAGTCACGTTATGAGAAGAAATAAATTGGAGAACTTGATGACAGCTGGCAAGATCGAGGGGAAGAGAACAAGGGAAGGGCAAAGAAGTAAATACCTGGATGGCGTGGTCACGTTGTAGGGTCGAGACAAGAACACTGAGTTGATCCACGACTCTGGTGATCGAGTGAGATGGCAAAACATGACATCCCACGCTTACCGGCATGGCACATGATACTGATGCTGAAATCGAATCTAATATTAATCTTCAATATCACAATCTTTATGAAATAGGACCATATGAAGATGTTACAGTTTGACCTGTTGAAGCAGACAAATCTAGCCCTCCCCGGAAACAAACAGAGGAGCGAACAAAAGGATATGTGCGTCTTTTGTTGAGTGTCTTCAATCTGCCCCAATCAAGAAGTCTGCATTGGCAGTGATATATCATGGTAGATTATAAACGGACTCGTCATAAAGTACAGACATTTATTATTTTAAAATAGTTAATCTTTAAATCTATGCAAAACAAAAATACAGGGATATGCTTGAAGCTGTGCTAAACCCTAGTGATATCTTTGTGATTGTGGCTTTATCATCAGTAAAACGAAATGCTCCTCATATCAAGGACAATATGTTGAACATATATGAAAAACATGACACCTGTTTTGAAGATGATAATGTGTATTGAGTGTACGACATGAAGCACAGACAAGACAGAAGAGAACTGGATATATGCTCTCCAGCCACAACCGATAGTGCACTCATGTTTAGGGAGGAAATTGGCACAATTAAAGGGTCTTGGACAGCACTGATCTAGGCCAGTCTTGTTAAGCTGTTTTAAGTGCAACAACTGTGCTCTAGACATGATGCTGAATTATAATGAGATCAATAAACATTGTGGTAAATAAAAATGAGATTAATAAACATGAGATCAATAAACATTGTGATCAATAAACACGAAATCAATAAACATAGGATTAATAAACATGAGATCAATAAACATTCTAATCAACAAACATTAAATCAATAAACATAAGATCAATAAACATGAGATCAATAAACAATGTGATCAATAAACATTGTGATCAATAAACATGAGAACAATAAACATTGTGATCAATAAACATGAGAACAATAAACATTGTGATCAATAAACATGAGAACAATAAACATAAGATCAATAAACATGAGATCAATAAACATTGTGATGAATAAACATGTGATCAGCAAACATTGTAATCATTAACCATTATGACAAATAAACACGAGATCAATAGATATTGTGATCAATAAACATTGTGAAAACAAACATGAGATCAATAAACACAAGATCAAAAAATATGAGATCAATAAACATTGAGATCAATAAAAATGAGATCAATAAATATGAGATAAATAAATATGGGATCAATAAATATGGGATCAATAAACATGAGATCAATCAACATGACTTCAATAAACACTAGATCAATGAACATGAGGTCAATAAAAATGAGATCAATAAAGATGAGGCCAATGAACATTCTGATCAATAAACATGAGATCAATAAACATGGTAACAATAAACATGAGATAATAAACACGAGATCAATAAACATTGTAATCAATAAACATGAGATCAATAAACAGTGTATGTGTGTTGGCAAGACAGAAAAAATTCAATGGTTATGAAGAATGAGAATGATATAATAGTGGCATTTAGACTCATGTAGATGTTTTCATGTAAGTATTATGATTGTTGTGACCAGAATAGTCACATATTACTTTTATAATGCATAGGTAACTAATGACTCTTGGGTTTTCTGTCGGTGTGTCACATGTACAGATATATCCTCCTTTCTGAGTCGGTTGTCAAGTGTATAGACTCAATAGACTTTCTTGTTAGGGTGAGTGGCAGGTTTTTAGTCAATCGAGGTATGGTGTCCGCCTCGAGTGCTAGAGGTCCCGGGTTCAAGCCCCGGTGAGGGCCGGGATATTTTCACGTGGATTTCTAGTAACAAAATTGCCCCTGGTCTCTGGATAGTGAGATCGGACGCCCGTGTGTATTGTTGCGCACGTAACAAAAATCCCTTGGCAGATGGAAATCGAAAAAGAGTAGCCTAACGGCGCTGCCCCGGCAACATTTCGAGTTAAAAATCTACCCAGAGTATTTCAGGAACCTCGCCGGTGCTACGGAGTTCGTGCACTGAGCTGAGATTCTCCGGACGTGTTCCGTGATGTTGATCCGCCGACTAAACTAAACTAGTAATTGAACGCTTTGTTCACGCTTGGCACTACCATTAGATCTACCTTCTTATAGCTAGGTGAAGGAGTGGTATAGTGGGCAGGTATTCAGTTGTACACGGGGTACATGAACAATCCGTCGTGTGCAGTTTTGGCCTTGACCAGTGGTTCTCGCCATTTATGGCCCATGCACCCCTTCACCATATTTTCAGAACGTCATTCCCCCACCCCTTTCGTATTTCCTCCCTATAAATCCCCCACCCCACCCAACCACTACACAGTATACGTAAAACTGGAAGCTAAATTTAATAACGCATACAAGAACAAGTCTAGAAGTCTATATAAGACATGATTTGCGGGTCTACTTACGTTATAACATGAATTTCAGAAGGGAAAGAAGTACAGAACCGTGAAATATGGAAGGAAAAAGAATGTCAAGTAATCGGTTCTTGTTTTAACGCGATCTTGAAATAATCTTAATTCTCTCTTCCCCCCCCCCCCCCCACCTCCGGAAACCCTAAAATCTCCCCCCCCCCCACTGGTTGAGAACCACTGGCCTAGACGGTGTGCAGAAGTCTGGTACTCTGATAGAGACCACCCATCACCTTTTGTGTATAAGTAGCTGTTTGGTTAGCAACACTTATCACTGATTTACAAGTGTGTTGTTGTGGCTGTGTGTTTGTGCGGACATATGTTGTCCATGATACTGAAAGAGAGAGAGAGAGAGAGAGAGAGAGAGAGAGAGAGAGAGAGAGAGAGAGAGAGAATGGAGAGAGAGAGAAGAGGGAGAGGAGGAGGAGGAGGAGAGAGAGAGAGAGAGAGAGAGAGAGAGAGAGAGAGAGAGAGAGAGAGAGAGAGAGAGAAGAACAAGAATGTAATTGATCAATTTTTTTTTTTTTTTAAATTGCAGGAAGCCGGGGAAGCGAAATGGTTAGGGCACTTTTCAGCCCGCCACTGGATCTGGTGTTTGAGTCTCTATCTAAGCGGGGATGCTTTTTTTTTTTTTTAAATTAATGCCTTGTCAGGTTAATCAGCTTAACGTGTATATAAGGAAATGTTATGGAAAGTAATTACGGTGATAGCTGAATGCCGGTTGATCTAAATAGAGAAAGTACTTTGAGCATCTTAAAACGAAATTGTGGTCATAAATAAAAATAACCGACATTTGTAGCCACAATAATTCGATTTACGGCGCTCGAAGTAATACATACGCGTAGAATAAAAACGCATACACATGTTACCAAGTTAATTAAATTGTAGTTTATTCAATAACACGCAAACAAACAGGAAAACAAACACATAAATGTTGCATTCACATTTGTTTCAAAGAACGGTAACTCGAAACAGGGGACACAATAACTTCTTTAAAAAACCTGAAAAGCTGAAAAACATCTGATGGCTGTGGAAATGTGGTTTCTGAGGAGAATCCAAAGAATACCAAGGACAGGCAAATAAAACCAATGACCAAGTCCTGCAAGAAACAAATGAAAACCTTAAACTGATTAGAGAAATTAGACGTAGACAGTCACGTTATGAGAAGAAATAAATTGGAGAACTTGATGACAGCTGGCAAGATCGAGGGGAAGAGAACAAGGGAAGGGCAAAGAAGTAAATACCTGGATGGCGTGGTCACGTTGTAGGGTCGAGACAAGAACACTGAGTTGATCCACGACTCTGGTGATCGAGTGAGATGGCAAAACATGACATCCCACGCTTACCGGCATGGCACATGATACTGATGCTGAAATCGAATCTAATATTAATCTTCAATATCACGATCTTTATGAAATAGGACCATATGAAGATGTTACAGTTTGACCTGTTGAAGCAGACAAATCTAGCCCTCCCCGGAAACAAACAGAGGAGCGAACAAAAGGATATGTGCGTCTTTTGTTGAGTGTCTTCAATCTGCCCCAATCAAGAAGTCTGCATTGGCAGTGATATATCATGGTAGATTATAAACGGACTCGTCATAAAGTACAGACATTTATTATTTTAAAATAGTTAATCTTTAAATCTATGCAAAACAAAAATACAGGGATATGCTTGAAGCTGTGCTAAACCCTAGTGATATCTTTGTGATTGTGGCTTTATCATCAGTAAAACGAAATGCTCCTCATATCAAGGACAATATGTTGAACATATATGAAAAACATGACACCTGTTTTGAAGATGATAATGTGTATTGAGTGTACGACATGAAGCACAGACAAGACAGAAGAGAACTGGATATATGCTCTCCAGCCACAACCGATAGTGCACTCATGTTTAGGGAGGAAATTGGCACAATTAAAGGGTCTTGGACAGCACTGATCTAGGCCAGTCTTGTTAAGCTGTTTTAAGTGCAACAACTGTGCTCTAGACATGATGCTGAATTATAATGAGATCAATAAACATTGTGGTAAATAAAAATGAGATTAATAAACATGAGATCAATAAACATTGTGATCAATAAACACGAAATCAATAAACATAGGATTAATAAACATGAGATCAATAAACATTCTAATCAACAAACATTAAATCAATAAACATAAGATCAATAAACATGAGATCAATAAACAATGTGATCAATAAACATTGTGATCAATAAACATGAGAACAATAAACATTGTGATCAATAAACATGAGAACAATAAACATTGTGATCAATAAACATGAGAACAATAAACATAAGATCAATAAACATGAGATCAATAAACATTGTGATGAATAAACATGTGATCAGCAAACATTGTAATCATTAACCATTATGACAAATAAACACGAGATCAATAGATATTGTGATCAATAAACATTGTGAAAACAAACATGAGATCAATAAACACAAGATCAAAAAATATGAGATCAATAAACATTGAGATCAATACAAATGAGATCAATAAATATGAGATAAATAAATATGGGATCAATAAATATGGGATCAATAAACATGAGATCAATCAACATGACTTCAATAAACACTAGATCAATGAACATGAGGTCAATAAAAATGAGATCAATAAAGATGAGGCCAATGAACATTCTGATCAATAAACATGAGATCAATAAACATGGTAACAATAAACATGAGATAATAAACACGAGATCAATAAACATTGTAATCAATAAACATGAGATCAATAAACAGTGTATGTGTGTTGGCAAGACAGAAAAAATTCAATGGTTATGAAGAATGAGAATGATATAATAGTGGCATTTAGACTCATGTAGATGTTTTCATGTAAGTATTATGATTGTTGTGACCAGAATAGTCACATATTACTTTTATAATGCATAGGTAACTAATGACTCTTGGGTTTTCTGTCGGTGTGTCACATGTACAGATATATCCTCCTTTCTGAGTCGGTTGTCAAGTGTATAGACTCAATAGACTTTCTTGTTAGGGTGAGTGGCAGGTTTTTAGTCAATCGAGGTATGGTGTCCGCCTCGAGTGCTAGAGGTCCCGGGTTCAAGCCCCGGTGAGGGCCGGGATATTTTCACGTGGATTTCTAGTAACAAAATTGCCCCTGGTCTCTGGATAGTGAGATCGGACGCCCGTGTGTATTGTTGCGCACGTAACAAAAATCCCTTGGCAGATGGAAATCGAAAAAGAGTAGCCTAACGGCGCTGCCCGGGCAACATTTCGAGTTAAAAATCTACCCAGAGTATTTCAGGAACCTCGCCGGTGCTACGGAGTTCGTGCACTGAGCTGAGATTCTCCGGACGTGTTCCGTGATGTTGATCCGCCGACTAAACTAAACTAGTAATTGAACGCTTTGTTCACGCTTGGCACTACCATTAGATCTACCTTCTTATAGCTAGGTGAAGGAGTGGTATAGTGGGCAGGTATTCAGTTGTACACGGGGTACATGAACAATCCGTCGTGTGCAGTTTTGGCCTTGACCAGTGGTTCTCGCCATTTATGGCCCATGCACCCCTTCACCATATTTTCAGAACGTCATTCCCCCACCCCTTTCGTATTTCCTCCCTATAAATCCCCACCCCACCCAACCACTACACAGTATACGTAAAACTGGAAGCTAAATTTAATAACGCATACTAGAACAAGTCTAGAAGTCTATATAAGACATGATTTGCGGGTCTACTTACGTTATAACATGAATTTCAGAAGGGAAAGAAGTACAGAACCGTGAAATATGGAAGGAAAAAGAATGTCAAGTAATCGGTTATTGTTTTAACGCGATCTTGAAATAATCTTAATTCTCTCTTCCCCCCACCCACCTCCGGAAACCCTAAAATCCCCCCCCCCCACTGGTTGAGAACCACTGGCCTAGACGGAGTGCAGAAGTCTGCTACTCTGATAGAGACCACCCATCACCTTTAGTGTATAAGGAGCTGTTTGGTTAGCAACACTTATCACTGATTTACAAGTGTGTTGTTGTGGCTGTGTGTTTGTGCGGACATATGTTGTCCATGATACTGAAAGAGAGAGAGAGAGAGAGCGAGAGAGAGAGAGAGAGAGAGAGAGAGAGAGAGAAACGAGAGAGAGAGAAGAGGGAGAGGAGGAGGAGGAGGAGAGAGAGAGAGAGAGAGAGAGAGAGAGAGAGAGAGAGAGAGAGAGAGAGAGAGAGAGAGAGAAGAACAAGAATGTAATTCATCACTTTTTTTTTTTAAATTGCAGGAAGCCGGGGAAGCGCAATGGTTAGTGCACTTTTCAGCCCGCCACTGGGTCTGGTGTTTGAGTCTCTATCTAAGCGGGGATGCTTCTTTTTTTTTTTTAAATTAATGCCTTGTCAGTTTAATCAGCTTAACGTGTATACAAGGAAATGTTATGGAAAGTAATTACGGTGATATCAAGCCGATCACACACTGAATGCCGGTTGATCCATACAATATGGGTAGTACACCATATGCACAATATGCCTTCAGGCGTGTGCAAGTGACCTTTGCTTTATTCTTAAAACTATAAATCCATTAGACCTCAATGAATGGGAATTGGTGATTTACTTTTTTTTTCGGAAATACTTATACGATTATACGTTTGACGTATCTGTTCACGTTAGTTCTGGTTTCAAAATAGAGAAATACTATAAAAGAATATTTGTCTTTTATAGTTTGTTATTGGTGTGTCGAGACTCGTGTCTGTTTCACTTTTCGCATGGGTACAGTGTGGAGCATTTTATGTGATATTCACTGGCACAGGAACGGAGCATAATGGGGGTGATCCTTTTCTGTGAAGTTGGAACCCTAACTAACTAACTAGCTAACTTATATTTTATAATGTAATTCTTATTAGCTCCAAGGTAATATAATATTCCAAAACAGTTTTTATTATTAAATACAAGAAAATTATTCAATTGGATTTTACTGCAGGGCTATTAGCAGCGAAATGTTGCAACATATAATTATGATTAATACTTCATGTGGTCCCAATAGGGCTGAGACAAGTTTTTGTGTTATCAAGTTAGTGTGTGGTTATGTGACACGATCCACTTTCAATTCCATTGGATGGATAATGAATACGTGACTTTCAGGGAATGAGTCTGAAATAGGGCTACGATTTAACCATGGTATGAATTATAGGATAACACAGGAACTTCACGACAGTCATCGTAAATTGAAATTCTACGGAAGCCTGCAAGGATCGCAAAAGACAATGCAGTTCAAGGAGGGAAAAACAAAACTGCTGATATATTATCATTTAAAATTAACGAAACGAAGAGTAAGACCAAACAACAACAAAATATAATATCGTCTCTGAAAAGTCACCAATTCAGGATGGTTGTTTTCTATTGGAAAAGGCTGAGCAGGTTCGTATTTTTACACTGTACAGGAAATAACATACTTAATAATAAACAGATGCAAACACGGCAAAAGATACGATTATACAGCAATGCGTACATTCAGGCAAGCATCTCACATTGCAGAACATATACTACAATATTTTAGAAGATACAGCTTACAAACTTATATTCTATGGCCTGATAAAACACCCCTCAGATGACACATTTTACGGAAGTCTGCAAGATCTGCAGAAGACAGCACAGTTCATGCAGTAAACAAAACTGCAGACATGGGCTGATTACCGTCGTCGAGGAGAAGAAAGAGAAATATCTCACGTATGCCGTGATCTAGAAAATGTCAAGACCTAGTGCCTGATAAGCCACCGGCACAGTCTGCACACTGACTACCATTTGTTATCGTTACAGACAGGAGAACAGATCGATGGAAGGGTGGATGGATGGATGGATGGATGGATGGATGGATGGATGGAGAACAGATTGAGGGATCGAGAGAAGACAAATAGACAGGTATATAGGGGGGTAGGCATTCAGACAGACGGATAGACAAATGGATGGATGGATGGATCGATCGATCGATCGATCGATCGATGGATGGATGGATGGATGGATGCATGGATGGGTGGATGGATGGATGGATGGAGGACAGATTGAGGGATCGATAAGACAAATAGACAGGTATATAGGGGGGTAGGCATTCAGACAGACGGATAGACAAATGGATGGATGGATTGATGGATGGATGGATGAATGGATGGATGGATGGAGGACAGATTGAGGGATCGATAAGACAAATAGACAGGTATATAGGGGGGTAGGCATTCAGACAGACGGATAGACAAATGGGTGGATGGGTGGATGGATGCATTGATGGATGAATGGATGGATGGATGGATGGATGGATGGATGGATGGATGGATGGAGGACAGATTGAGGGAACGAGAGAAGACAAATAGACAGGTATATAGGGGGGTAGGCATTCAGACAGACGGATAGACAAATGGATGGATGGATGGATCGATCGATCGATCGATCGAACGATGGATGGATGGATGGATGGATGGGTGGATGGATGGATGGATGGAGGACAGATTGAGGGATCGATAAGACAAATAGACAGGTATATAGGGGGGTAGGCATTCAGACAGACGGATAGACAAATGGATGGATGGATTGATGGATGGATGGATGAATGGATGGATGGATGGAGGACAGATTGAGGGATCGATAAGACAAATAGACAGGTATATAGGGGGGTAGGCATTCAGACAGACGGATAGACAAATGGGTGGATGGATGGATGGATGGATGGATGGATGGATGGAGGACAGATTGAGGGATCGATAAGACAAATAGACAGGTACATAGGGAGGTAGGCATTCAAACAGGCTAGCGGACAGACAGACAAATAAACAAACGGACGGATGGATGCATTGATGGATGGATGGATGGATTGGTGGATGAATGGATGGATGGATGGATGGATATATAGGCAGACAGACAGACAGGCAGACAGACAGACAGACAGACAGACAGACAGACAGACAGACAGACAGACAGGTAGGTTGGTTGGTAGGTAGGTAGGAAAGTAGGTAGGTAGGTAAAGTAGTTTCTTAATCAATAAGGCTCTTGGAACAACTTAGCCTACTAAAGTGGGTTCCGGGTATTACAAACGTTATAGTGATGTTGTCTGAGAATAAAAGGCTTGAAAAAGATATGCAGTCATCTCACCTCCTATTACCATGTCCTAGTATATGTAAAGACGGTCTCTCTGGCCGAGGGGTTACAACACTTTCTCCGTAATCCCGTTTATCACGCAGAGTCTCGTAGCGGGCGAGAACTGGGAGCGGTTCGTCCCCCGCTGGTGACTTGCGGGATAACTGAGCCGGCCGCTCAGAAATCAATGGCAAACTACTGAGCGTAATCTTGCCAAGAAATCAACAGACAGCTGAAAGATGCTGTTGTTGACAGCGATGTCCTGTAAAAAGATATGCGAATTGAAAAAAAAAAAAAAAAGTATATGTTAAAGGGTAATACCTCATCTACGAAATGAAGTATCTCTCCTTAAATAACCATTTGATATGTTGGAGTTACATGAAGGGTGTAGCATAGGTGGGAGCGCAAGCGCAATTGAAATACCACTACATTTATCGTTTCTTTACTTATTCAGTCTCTCGGTAGAGATTTGTTCGCAGCAGACGAGCAAATCTCCGGCGGGCCTATTCTCGCTGGTCGCGAGATCCGCACAGTGGAAGTATGGGAGATTTGCTTGCAAATAGACAGGCAATATCTCCTGCGGTAGCTATGGCGGACCTATTCCCGCTGGACGCGGGGACCGCTATAAGTCAGGTGGGGAGTCTGACGATAGTACACGCTTTACACAGGTCCGGACACTTGTGATTGACAGATGTGCGCGCCCCCATGGTCCGGGCTCGTACAGGGCCCTCACCTGTGGGACATGGCTGAACGTCTCTAAGCCGGGTCCCTTGGGTGTCAGGGTCTGGCCAAAACTCGCCACCGGCTCGTGGTGGTGAGGTCTCGGTGGATTGACGCTGAGCCGCCAGCGTCTGCAGCCTACCTTGTGCCAGACGTATTGGTTACCCATTCCTCTGGAATACACAAGACTAGGCCGAGGGAGGGGTCATGTCGTTTGGGCATCACATGATCTCTGAAGCTCTGCCCAGACATTGTGATGGAATATTGGCCACATTCCACTCACATACTTTAGTCTGTCAAGACTGCAAGGTGTCTACTATGTTGGAGTTAATTACTATACTGTGCATAGAATTAATTTGTGGTTTGATGATATCGATCACACGCACGGCAGAAAGTGACGTCACAATATCGCATATATAGGAATGTTCTAGATTTGTTGCTGGATTTACGGAAACCTTATGCAAGACGCATACCCATATTATGTGTGCACGTCTGACACCGCGGCTGTCTCACTAGCACCCATCGGAAAGCTAGTGCTCGCTTTCGCCAGGTTTATAAATGTCTTCCAGTATCCGTTGGAGCTTTTCCTTGGGGTTTGCTGGTGTGTTTGGAAACGAGAGGGCGGACAAATTGGCTAGATCTTAACCGCCGGGTGGGGGTTGGTTCATGATAAGGCAGGTGTGGTCAAAGCCGTTTAGGATCATGTGTTTGGTATAGACAAACAGGTGCTGGATCATTGTCTCGTGTGGCAGAGAGGGACCAGGGCATCTGGCCGACATCCTGTACTACCAGGAAAGGCCATGCGGACACATAATCTGATTGCAACCGGTACCATCAGTGTTGGGACTCTTCGCTGGTTGTTGGAAATGAGGACAGAGCACGTATGGACATACCCCTAGTCTGTGATGTCGGTTCTTGACAGTTTCAGTCTGATTATGAGTCCGTTTGCGCTTTCTTCGGAGCACTGATCGTAGCCTGGCACACAACTCTCTCCAGGCATGTTGACTTGTCTGTTCTTCTACACTGTATGCACGGTCCCAGAGAGTCTTGACCACATCTGCCTTATCATAAACTAATACCCCAGCCAACGGCGCAGACCCAGCCAACGGCGCAGACCCAGCCAACGCGTCCGTCTGCTCGTTTCCCACCTCACCAGCATGTCCTGGCGAAAATATCCGACAGATATTTGAGTTTTTTCTTTGAGTTTTTAATTAAATTGCTTGCCACTCTACACTGAACCAGAACATAAAGTGTCCCCTCTACATTAATAGAAGACTCCTTGGAATGCGGGAACTGTCCATGGTATGCCCTTCCATTGAGGACCGAATGGCTTGCTTAGGGCTCTACTGTATGATCTTATTGAAACGCATTACGTGTACATAAAACAAATGTAGATGTTTTGAAGGTCTTTAGACACTGTTACCCGGTCTACAAATCTACACATGACAGGGGGAAGTAGGATGAGCAGATCGAACGTAGCTGCTCTTTCAACGAAGCGGAAAGCAGACACAACTTAGTTACGGTCCAGTAATTAATCAACAAGCACACCAGCAGAATAAAGACGAGGAAGAATGAGTTTAACATTCAAAGCTTGTTGCATGAGCACACAAATGAGGTTACAGTGTTCTCTTTCTCTTTGTAAAACTGGTAAATTTAATGCATGTGATATCATTAATTAGATGTTTAAATTATGCCAGAAATCCTTACTTCACAATCACCAACATTAAAATAGCCCGAAGCAGTTTCTTGCCATGGGTCTATGATGTGATAACGCAGTCACAATATGCAGATCTGGATGCACTGCGGTATAGGTGGCCAACCTGACCCTCACTTTTGCAGGCGGCGAACCCAGGCGTTGAAACCGCGTCATGATGCCATCAGCGCAGTTCGCTAGCAACTGCGCTAACACGTCCTCTTACTTTCACAATGCTCTTTTGCAAATAGTCGACTCTGTTTTAAATAAATGCTCGCAGAAGGTAAATAATTTGGCCAATTCCACGTAGTAAGGGAAATAATCAGGAGTATTTTTGAATTTAATAAAAATTAGACATGGTTGTCTCCCGTACCACTCTGCATTAATGTCCCATTCATTACACAAGCTGTAGGCCAGCATAGCCAAATAGATAAGAACGCGTGTTCTTAAACATCCGGTGTTACTGCCAAGGTAAGGGGTTCAGTCCCTACACCGGCCAGTTGGACTAAAATGTTGACCTATCGCCCATGACGTGGGGACGTAAATTACAAGTACTTCACATACACAAGTCCGACTTATTCTGGCCTCTTGCAACAAGGCACACACACACACACACATAAACACACACACACACACACACACACACACACACACACATATATATATATATATATATATATATATATATATATATATATATATATATATATATCATGTGCCATACCGGGAAGCGTGGGCGGTCATGACTCGCCATTTCACTCGATCACCAGCGTCGTGGATCAGCTCAGTGTTCCTGTCTCGTCCATGCCATGTGGCCAAGCCATCCAGGTATTTTCCTCTCGGTCTTCCTCTTGGTCTGTTCCCTTCGATCTTGCCAGTTGTCACTAAGTTCTCCAATCCATTTCTTCTCATAACACGTCCAAAAAATTTTGACTGTCTACGTCTAATTTCTCTAATCAATTTACGATTTTCATTTGTCTCCTGTAGTACTTGGTCATTGGTTTTTCTGTCTGTTCATGGTATTCTTTGCATTTTCCTCAGACACCACATTTCTGCAGCCATCAGATGTTTTTCAGCTTGACTGCACATTGTCCAAGTTTCACATCCATACAAAAGAACAGGCTCTATGTACCCCCCCCCCCCCCCCCACCCCCGACATTCTTTTTCTCGTTTCAATTGATATCTTTTTATTGGTCAGAATGTTTTTCATCTTGCTAAAGGCTACTTTCGCCACGGCGATTCTTGTTCTAATCTCTTCAAGGCATCTCCCATCAGATGTTATGATTGTTCCGAGATAATTGTACCGATTTACTTGTTGAAGAATATTCCCATTAACTTGTATATTACATTTTGGTACTTCGTTCTTCCTAGTGACGACCATAATCTGTGTCTTCTAACAATTTAATTCCAACCCCAGCTGCTCACTGTGTACAACTGCGTCTACTAATTGTTGTAGATCTTGTGCATTGTCTGCATCAATACTGTTAGTTAGTTAGTTAGTTAGTTAGTTAGTTAGTTAGTTAGTTAGTTAGTTAGTTAGTTAGTTAGTTAGTTAGTTAGTTAGTAAGTTGCGGTTCCAACTTCACGGCAAAGGGTCGTCCCCATATTGCTCCGTTCCTGTGCCAGTGAATATCACAAAATGCTCCTCACTACCCCATGTGAACAATGGAATAGACAGGAATGTCGGCAAGCCGACAGCCCGCTCAGGTACACTGTGCATAATGCCGCCGCCAGAATGCCAACACAAAAGTCCTCCACGAAAAATACAGTTCATCGTTGATGAAAACAGCAGTCACCAGAAAGACTTCATTGACTGGGGTTTATCCCATATGGTATCATCTGCATATCTAATGTTATTGATGTTTCGTCCTCCAAAGCTGATTCCATTTATATCTTATATATATATATATATATATATATATATATATATATATATATATATATATATATATATATATATATATATATATATATATATATGTTAGGGCTGCGACCGATTAATTTAAATTTAACAGTTAACTTTTGAAAACTTAACGATTAATTAATAGTTAATTTTGATTAAAGCAAAACATTTATAATCACATAACTCACATTATAGTCGTATTTGTCAAAAATCGAAATAACACTGGATTGTCTTGTTCATATGTCATCTAATAACCAACTATGCAAACAGAGAGTATATTTGACACTATTTGGTTCAAGTGACGAGCGCGTCTTATTAACAATATAACCAGAAGAACTGAACAGTCATTCACATGGAACTGAGGTAGCCGGTATGCACAGATTGGTCTTGGCAAGGAATGCCAATTTTGGATATCGATGTTCATTAAGTTTCCATCATTGTCGAGGGTCAACCGATTCAGCAACTTACTTCTCCAAAACAGACTCCATTAGCTTAATACGCTTTTCATTTGGCTCACATATAGTTTCTTCTTCTTCTTTTCATTCATCCGGAGTGTTTTTTCAGATGTGATTGCGGTGTGTCTGTTATGCGCCCTTGGGCCGAAACCCGTAGGCCAACACATCGACTTTAGCGTGCTTTTTTGACCAGGTAGCATTCCTGGGAGACTCTCACTTTTTTGGTGCCATCTGCAACCATGCTGGCCAAGGTTGAATGGTCGAAGACAACGGTCATCCCTCAAAGGAAGGCAGGGACAGTCCATAGCATTTTCCGCCATCCAAGGTTGCTTCCATAGTTGCAGGGCCGACACATAACGCCCTGGATCTGGGCTCACCGAGGGAGATCGTCACGTCCTGCTCATGGCTGCTTTAAATCCTCACTTCAATATATTGGTCATTTCGTTTCCCCGGGTCATTCCCGCACAAACCAGACAGGTTTGTAGACGGCATCCACTCAGCGAGTTTTCGGACATGTGCTTGTCGTTGCACCCATCAGAGCTTTTCCAGGCACAACAGACATTCGGAAAACTACCCAGTCAGAGCTGTTCCGAACAAGAGCGGCATTCGGAAACTAGGTAGTCAGAGCACATATAGTTTCATTGTCAATTTCAGTATCATTCGTTGCAGCAGTCTCCATCTGCTCATCATGAACATCAACTGCTATTTGTTGTTCAATACGTCACCAAGTTCGTTCTTTTGCATCTTTTGACAAACACTTCAGGTATTTGTAGCGTGGATCAAGTACTGTTGCAATCTGTAGTATTTAAATACTTGTCATATTAGCTACATGTTCACTGAAGTCATTAATACATGCTGCCTTAAATTTAGCTATGTAGCCCGGATCATCATAGTGTACAGTCATCTGCTTTGTCAACGATGATAGCAGTGGCAATACACAACTACATGAAACAAAATCTTGACCGCCAAGCAGGACCGTGGTCTGACAGAATAAGTCCAAAGCGTTGACATATTTCGAAATCTTCTCCCAATCCAATTCTGGCAGTTTTGGACCTTTGTATTGCTTCTTTTCATCTGACATGTAGACAGTTAATGCTTCTCTGCCTGTAGAAGACTCTGTAGCATAATGAACATACTTTTTCATCTTGTTGGTACATCTTGCTGCAGCTTACACAATGGTGACTCAGTACAATTTTTCAACTCGGTTGTGTTTGCAGCACAATGTTTAAAATATCCGACAATTTTTCGACATCGGGTTCATTTGTATAAGTGATGGGAGAAAAGTTTTCGATTAATGGTTAAAAAAAAAATTAATCGTTATAAACAATTAACGATTAATCGATTAATTAATCGTTAACTTCCGCAGCGCCCTAATATATATATATATATATATATATATATATATATATATATATATATATATATATATATATATATATATATATATATATATATGTGTGTGTGTGTGTGTGGGGGGGGGGGGAAGCACATACAAAATAACGGCCTTATACAAGCATTATACGAGTGGACTTCAAATGAAAACCTTAAAAGTGTGATAGAAATTACAATAATCTTGTCATTGTCTTGTAACCTGTCAATATTGTTGTTAAGCATGTCGAACGTGTTAAGCATGTGATATCACGGTGTAGACGAATACTGTGACTTCATAACGACAGTTTAAAAATGGCCACCCAATTTTTGACATGCACCATAGAGTAGCAGCGTTCTGTTATTCGTTTTTTCTTTCACCAGGGAAAGAATGAAACCTATAGAAATTCATAGGCCAATTAAGGTCCAGTATGGTAATGCATACCTGTCAGTCCAGGAAGTGTATGAGTCGAGTAGGAAGTTTCACAACTGCTTGACTTCTGTGACAGACTGTTTACGACCGGGTCAGACACACCGAGCAGTGACCCTAGAGTCGATTTTCCTACAGGAATCCAAACAGGTTGTCGGCGCTAGAGGAATTACATTGAACTCTAATACACAAACAAAATACATTCCAGCACTGCAAGAAGTAGTGTGTGTGGACAACGCTTGAGTTCAAAGCCAGCCAAAAAAACATAAAACAGGATTTAGTCCGACAATAGATACTGGGCCAGTGATCTGAAATGACAGGATTAATCAGACAGCAGATACTGGGTCAGGGAGCTAAAATGACAGGATTTAGTCCGACAATAGATACTGGGCCAGTGATCTGAAATGACAGGATTAATCAGACAGCAGATACTGGGTCAGGGAGCTAAAATGACAGGATTTAGTCCGACAATAGATACTGGGCCAGTGATCTGAAATGACAGGATTAATCAGACAGCAGATACTGGGTCAGGGAGCTAAAATGACAGGATTTAGTCCGACAATAGATACTGGCCAGTGATCTGAAATGACAGAATTAATCAGACAGCAGATACTGGGTCAGGGAGCTAAAATGACAGGATTTAGTCCGACAATAGATACTGGGCCAGTGATCTGAAATGACAGAATTAATCAGACAGCAGATACTGGGTCAGGGAGCTAAAATGACAGGATTTAGTCCGACAATA
>OY992889.1:53585100-53620100 GCA_963921405.1 Cepaea hortensis | reverse complement strand
CCTCACTGCATCTGTCTCTTACTCTCTCTTTCTTTCCACCTGTCTCTCCTTATCTCTCTCCTTCTCTCTCTCTCTATCTCTCTCTCTCTCTCTCTCTCTCTCTCTTTCTTTGTCTCTGTGTCCCTCACTGCATCTGTCTCTTACTCTCTCTTTCTTTCCACCTGTCTCTCCTTATCTCTCTCCTTCTCTCTCTCTCTCTCTCTCTCTCTCTCTCTCTCTCTCTCTCTCTCTCACTCTTTCCGTCTTTTAATCTGCTTGTGTGTGAATGTGTGTGTGTCCCTCACTGTATCTGTCTCTGTCGTTTTCTTCCTGTCCACCTATGTCTTTCTCTCTCACTCCCTCTCTCGCTCTCTCTCCTTCTCTTTATCTGTGTGTGTGTGTGTGTGTGTGTGTGTGTCCCCCTCACTGCATCTGTCTGTTACTCTTTCTTCCTGTCCACCCATGTCTCTCCTGTCTCTCTCTCTCTCTCTCTCTCTCTCTCTCTCTCTCTCTCTCTCTCTCTCTATCTATCTATCTATCTATCTATCTATCTATCTATCTGCGTGTGTGTTGTGTGTGAGACTCACTATGCCTGTCTCTTTCTTCCTCTCCACTATGTCGCTCTTTCTCTCTCTCTGTGTCTCTCTCTCTCTGTCACTCTGTCTCTTTATCTGCGTGTGTGAGTGTGTGTATGTGTGTGTCACTCACTGTAACCGTCTCTGTATCTTTCCTCCTGTCCACCTCTCTCTCTCTCTCTCTCTCTCTCTCTCTCTCTCTCTCTGTGTGTGTGTGTTTGTGTCTGTCTGTTTCTTTATTTATGTCCACCCATGTCTCTCCTTCTCTCTCACCCTCTCTCTCTCTTCTCTCTCTCTCTCTCTCTCTCTCTCTCTCCCTGTCTGTCTCGTTATCTGCGCGTGCGTGCATGCGTGTGTGTGTGTGTGTGTGTGTGTGTGTGTGTGTGTCGCTCACTGTCTCTGACACTGTCTTTCTGACAATCTATGTCTCTCCTTTTCTCAATTTCTCCCAGTGTCACACTCTAACCATTTAAGTAAAGTAACGGCATTGGCGTTTCACATACTGTCGTTGGGGTGTGTAATAATAGGGCATCACATATACTAGTTTCTTCACCGTTGCATTTCCTTCCCAGTTCCCAGAAGATTCTGAAAATTGGTTGGTACCCATTTAAATTAAGCCTACAGAGCCATATGAGAAAACCCGGGTCAGTGATGTCCTTCTGGTGACTGCCGAATCCATCGACGATGAACTGTGGTATTCGTGGATAAATTTTGTGTTGGCATTCTGACGGCGACATCATGCACAGTGTACCTGTGCTAGCTTGTTGGATTGCCGAGACTCCTGTCTATTCCACTTTTCACATTGGACAGTGGGGAGCATTTTGTGTGATATTCGCTGGCACGGGAATGGAGCATAATGGGGAAGACCCGTTGCCGTGAAGTTGGAACCTCGACTAACTAACTAAATTAAACCTGACCGACCACAGAGACGTACTGTAAATTGAAAAAAAAATCTGCCACACCTAAGAATTGAACCAGACCTCCCAGCTTAGTAGGCAGGCGCTAGGTAAGTCAGCTGAAATATAAATCATTAAGGCCAGGCGAGTTAAGTCAAGATGCGGCATCGCAACACTTGACACATTCCCATTTACGCCCCACCCTCATCTATAAAAACCAGCGAAGAGTTCCATTACTGGTAGTTTATATAGCATTAGGCCCATACAAACGCTACCGGACGGCACAAACTGCTTTGTACTGTTACTATCTCATCTCCCACGTTAATTGTCCCTAGGACATCTCTTACACATTATATATAGATGAATGGATTCTGGCGTGGTACTGTTATTGAACAGAATCTTGCAGCTACTGAGGTTTGAACTCATACCTATTGCTTTGTTACGGAAGTGTACAGATAGATATAAACTGTCGCACGACTCATCTCCTAGGGTAGCCTTACCTTTCAATCTTACATATAATTTACATGATATCAAAGCGAGATGTCGGCCTAATTAAATTGACACAATATATGAGGTGGGGGTGTTGCATGCATATCTTGTGATGTACACATGACCGTTATCTGTAGGTTAGCCAGGTGAATTATCCTACACACAAAAGTCGATTGTCATTGAGGGACGTGTGCGTTGAGTTCACAGGTTAGCCAGGACAACTTCACTCCGAGTTCTCAACAACCACTATGGATTTTAGGAGGTGTGTGTATGTTGCATTTACTCCTTTGTCGATGCTACTGAGGCTCGTCGAGTGGTTCCTGTTTTTCCTGGTAAGGTGCACCTGGAGATAGTACGCAAATTTATTTTTTATGCTTAGTTGCATATCCTATACAGGACATCGCAGTCAACCCCAGCAGTTTTTGACTGTAATCTTTGGCAAGTTTACGTTCAATAGTTCGCTATTGCTTTCTGAACCATCGGCATTCATACCATTGTATGAAAATCATACGCCAGGCGGTCTGCTGCCAAATCGCCCGCAGTTGTGTTTCGAACGCAGTATGCGGGATTACGAATTGCGCCCGTAACCCCTTCTCACAGCCAGCAATTGGTAGATTACTAGTGTGAATATATAAATGTGATCACCATGTAGTACCATCCTTACAGAACGTTGCTCTCATTGTAATTAGACGCTCGTCTGCCTGAACATTTAATTATTACAGTTATCTGAGAGGCCATTGATACTTACAACGACACTTTAAAATGCCTTAAGCCGCATCCAGAATACGATTCTAGACTCATATAGGGTGTCTTTTTAATGACAATATTGCCGGTCCAAGTTTTGTATTCACATTCTGTAAAGTTCATGCAACATAATAGGTAAATAAAAAAACTTGGACTGGTAATATTTTGAAACACTGCACACTCATTAAAACTACACACGGCATGTAGATAATTAGAACAATCGGCACTCGATGGGTGATGTGATCAGTATCAGGCCGATCTCGTTTATTTCCCTAGATATTTTCTGGTACCCATTTTAGACTGGGTCGAACTTGAAACCCAGGTCAACGTTAAAAATCCATCTCGATGCAGATTGGAACCCATGTCCACAGTGTCCGGCAGGCTACCGTGTAGCCACTAAACTGTCTCTGCTCTACACAGGTTATTTACTCTGCTGAAGTAACTTGAGTTATAAAAAGTCTTAAAAGTCGAGAGGACCGACTTCATTGCACCGGGTTTTATTCCCATATGACTCGGTCTCTTTCCGCCGGGTGGTCTGCAAAAAGCTTCGCACAAAGCATGAACTTGGTAGCTCCAGCGACGACCCCCAGCAGTCTACTGAGAAAAATGCACTCGTGAAACTAAAGACGTAGCCCGGAATCAAACCAACAACCTTCTAAGTACGAGGCAGATGGCTTGACCACTTCGTCACATAGACTCGGAGACTATCAGAGACGTGAGTTTTGTGTGTTATAGTAAGTTACCACGCACGTCACATAGACTCGGAGACTATCAGAGACTTAAGTTTTGTATGTTATAGTAAGTTACCACGTTGACACAACACATTGGAAGTGGGTCATGCGTGCACAGTACTTCAATGCAAGAGCCATCCCAAATTATCACTGCTCGCATTTGGCTGACGTATGTAACACCAAGTTATCCAGATGCACAAGAAAGCGGGTTGTTTCCCCACGCTCTCTTAAGTCAGACTGATCGAGGGGTTAGAAGGCCACACACTCCTGCCTAGCATGTTGTAATGAGGCAGAAATAGACTGAAGATGCCGACTGACATTGAAATCCTTATTAAAATGTGATATGTGGATTACATTATTGTTGTTAAAATCCACTATCCATCCATCCATCATGTGCCATGCCGGTAAGCGTGGGCGGTCATGTTCTGCCATCTCACTCGATCACCAGAGTCGTGGATCAGCTCCGTGTTTCTGTCTCGACCATGCCACAAGGCCAAGCCATCCAGGTACTTGCTTCTAGGTCTTCCCCTTGGTCTGTTCCCCTCGTTCTTACCAGTTGTCACCAAATTCTCCAATCCATTTCTTCTCATAACATGCCCAAAAAATTTTGACTGTCTACGTCTAATTTCTCTAATCAATTTACGATCTTCATTTGTTTCTTGAAGGACTTGTTCATTGGTCTTTCTGGCTGTCCATGGTATTCTTTGCATTTTCCTCAGAAACCACATCTCTACAGCCATCAGATGTTTTTCAGCCTGACTGCTCATTGTCCACGCTTCACATCCATACAAAAGTACAGGTTCAATGTAGCATCTCAACACTCTTTTTCTCGTTTCAATTGACATCTTTTTATTGGTCAATATGTTTTTCATCTTGCTAAAGGCTACTTTTGCCATGGCGATTCTTGTTCTAATCTCTTCAAGGCATCTCCCATCAGATGTTATTACTGTTCCGAGATAATTGTACCTGCTCACTTGTTGAAGAATATTCCCATTTACTTGTATATTACATTGTGGTATTTCGTCCTTCCTAGTGACGACCATAATCTGTGTCTTTTTACAATTTAATTCTAACCCTAGTTGTTCACTGTGTGTAACAATCGCATCTACTAAATTTTGCAGGTCCTGTTCATTGTCTGCAATCAAGACTGTATCATCTGCATATCTAATGTTATTGATGCATCGTCCCCCAATGTTGATTCCTTCCATATCTTCAATATTTCTGAAAATACTTTCACTGTACAGGGAAAACAGATCTGGAGACATTACACATCCCTGTCTCACACCCCTTTTAATAGGCTGATATTGGCTTACTTCATTATCAACTCTTATGGCAGCTTGTTGTTTCCAATATATGTTTTTTACAAGTCTAAGATCTTTTCCCTCAATTTGTAGATCTTCAAGCATCCTTATCATGTTGACATGTCTCACTTTATCAAAAGCCTTAAATCCACTATACTGTATTAAATTCGCTGAATTGTGACGTTCATAATCCGTAGACAAAGACGAAGCACGTAGAAGAGGAAACATCAACTCATTATATTGCCGTTTTCATTGCCGAGAGACACTGGTAAACGGGAACGCTAATTTACACGCAAACTTCAGACCAGACGTACTATGGACTACGCTTGGGTTCAGAGCGAGCGAACGCGCCCGCACACACACACACACACAGACACAAAGAAAGCGTATAGTAAAACATCTATACATCTATACATCATGTCCTTGTGTCCTCAGGTTGAATGCTACGACGCCTACATGTACAGCCCTCTTCAGACGGCCCTCTGGCCAGTGGTGACCAAGGTTCCTAGGACTGTAGTGGTACACGGGGCACCACGTACAGTGTTTACAGCAAATATTATCTCCTGGGGCAGAACGTTGCTGGTTGTACCTGTAGCCATTTCCCTCAAGTAAGTCTAATCGAAGACACTAGTCAAACAGCATACACAGACGCAAAATTAAATTTAAATACTACATTGGTAGTATCACTCATGTTTAGAATCATAGAGCGGTGGTACTACACATTGGTAGGACCATTCATAGACAGTATCACACATTGGTAATACCATTCATGTTTAGAATCACAGAGCGGTAGTACCACACATTGGTAGGACCATTCATGTTTAGAATCACGAATTGTTAATACCACACATTGGTAGTATCATTCATAGATAGTATCACAGATTAGTAGTGTCACTCATGCGTAGTATCACACATTGTCTGTATTTATGTACATTGGCATTGCCACACAATGGTAGCTTTACACATTGTTAGTATCACTCATTAGAAGTATCACGCAATATTAGTACCATAAATTATCCACCGTTTGTGACGACATAATCCCAGTGACCACCACGTACTTCGGCTTCCGCTCCAGGTACAACTTCTACTGGACAGGGTTCTGCTGTGTTGTCCTTCACGACTTCCTGGACCACCTGGATGGCATCGTAGCTAAAGTTCACAGACAGTTGTATGGAGACCTTGATGATCCAATTCTAGGCGGATTCATGGATGCCTTCTGTGACAAAGTCGGTAATTTTTTTTTTCTCCTGTGTGTTTGTTAGCTTGTACTTGTGTGTTTGTCGATACAAGAACATAGAGCTGATTCACGACTCTGGTGCTCGTGCGAGATGCCGAAACATGACCGCCCGCGCATATCAACATGACACATGATGATGGCAGTGATATATGTGCGTAATCCTTCACTCAGTTAAGCCACGTTTTAAACTTTGTAAAGACATTGTCCGTGGGTCAATCCACAACTCGAGCAGGATGTTATGTTCGGAATAGGAATGGACTCTGTCAAGTAAGATTATACCAGCTAATTTTCAGAATTGTATCAAAATTATCTGGGAAGGAAAGAGAAATGGTCATTCCATCTCATTATGCCGTTACCGAGACGATGTGAATATCATACAAGTCACACCACAAAGGTCTACTTTACCTGTATACGTTCTATACTGTATTTATTGTAAATTTATTAAACGACAAGAGAACAAACCAAATCTAGCCAGCAATAAATAAAAGCTGAAGAAGACTGGTCAATGAGAAAACATAACATTGAGGAAAACGGGCACATAAACAGATAAGAAAGTCTAGAAAAGATATATATCAGTGTTTCTCAACCGGTGGGGAATTCCTCCCCGCCCCAAGGGGGGAATTTTAGGGTCTCCAGCGGGAGGGGGGAATTAAGATTATTTCAAGATCGCGTTAATACAAGAACCGATTACTTTATATTGTTTTCCCCTTCATACTGTACAGTTATGTATGTCTCACCCCTACTAAAATTCAATTTATAAAGTAAGTAGACCCACAAATCATGTTTTATGTGGAAGTCTAGACTTGTTTTAGTATGTGCTATTAAATTTAGCTTCCATTATTACGTATACTGTGTAGGAGCGGGGCGGGATTTTTAGGTAGGAAATACGAAAGGGGGGAATGACGTTCTGAAAATATGATGAAGGGGGGCACGGGCCAAAAAAGGTTGTGAACCACAGATATATATGGATGGATGTGTACCGTGGAGGCCGAGAAGTGGGAGTCCATAAAGCAGATGAATTCAGGATGTGATTGATAATTATACTGGAAAGCAATAGAGGTAGAACATCTTGCTTTTGATAGAGAACAATAGAGGTAGGACATCTGGCTTTTGATAGAGAGCAATTAATTAAAATAAATGTATGTTTGTAAGTTTTCTTAAACCTTCTATTTCAACATACCTTTAACAAGGACGATCTTTTGCAATGTATATTTTTTTAACAAGGGTGACCTGTTGTAATGTGTTTTTAACAATGGTGGCCTGTTGCAATATGTTTTTAACAATGGTGACCTGTTATAATGTATATTTAAGAAATGTGACCTGTTGTAATGCGTTTTAACGAGGACGACCTGTTGTAATTTGTTTTAACAAGGACGACCTGTTCTAATGTTGTTGTTGTTTTTTTTTTACTATGGTGCCCAATTGTGTTTTTAACAAGGGTTAGTTAGTTAGTTCGCGTTTCCAACTTCACGGCAACGGGTCGTCCCCATTATGCTGCGTTCCCGTGCTAGTGAATATCACACGAAATGCTCCTCACTGCCCAATGTGAAAAGTGTAACAGCCAGGAGTATCGGCAAGCCAACAGCCCGCACAGGTACACTGTGCATAATGCCGCCGCCAGAATGCCAACACAAAAGTCCTCCACGAAAAATACAGTTCATCGTCGATGGAATCGGCATTCACCAGAAAGACTTCATTGACCCGGGTTTTATCCCACACGACTCGGTCTCTTTCCGCAGGGAGACCCGCCGAAAGCGCCATACAAAGCACGAACTCCGTAGCTCCAGCGACGACTCTCAGAATTCTCATGAAAAATGCACTCGTGAACCGAAAAGGCAAACAAGTCAATTCAACGACAGCTGGCCATTGTTCCGAACATGCAGTTCATTGTGCAAACAACAGCGGACAGATGTAAAAGCATTCCACACGAAATTCACAGCTCACAGTGTCGCGCCACGCACTCACTCAGTAGCAGGGCGACGGAACCATGTACTACAAGTCCAACATGAGGAAAATGTGAATGCAAACCGTAGCCACAAGCATAAACATGCCAGAGGCCTTAACGGTTGAATGCCTAACCACTATGTTGGGGACCGGAAGTCCTAACAAGGGTAATCTATTGTAACGCGTTTTTTTTTCCCCACAAGGGTGACCTGTTGTAATTTGTTTTTAAAAAGGGTGACCAGTTTTAGTATGTTTTTAACAATGAGCCAGTGTGTTTTTAGCCTCAGTCTGTGGTCCCTTCAATTTAAAAGAAAAACAGTATTGTCTATTTCAGATTGTGAACGTCCTAACCTTATGGAGCGTTCTAATGGTAACTGACTTCACATATATGTCGTGGCTCCAGACCGTACTTTACGTGTCTACTTGTGTGCTTGTCATTGGTTACGAGTTCACGCTAGGAGTAGTCCGGGTGCAAGACTTTTTTATGGCTTACTACTTCCGGTGAGTATGTCAATTATAAAAAAGGCTAGGTTGAAATTGTGCTATTTTGTGTTATAATTATGGACATTAAATTAAGTTTTTTTGGTGTGCTTTGATATTTTCACAAAATAATAAACCCCTGAAGCGAGTTATTCCAATTCTAATTCCAATTCCAATTTTCAAAACAAAAATTCCAAATTCGGCCTCGTTCAACCTGCGTTTTTCAGCTGTGGTTATTGTTGAGGTACGTGGTTTTTGTGAGTTCATTCACCCTAACTCTTGTCTTGTGAGTCCTATCTTGGACTGATTATGTTGGATTGTGTTTGTGACGTCAGCTGGAGGGTCGTTCTGCGGCTATCCTTTGTCCTCGTCTTCTCTTGTGGTTCTCTTTGTGTGTGTAGGCTTCTGGCTCGTCTGGGTACAGCTCTTTTAAGGACTTTCTATTTGGTCTTTTTGTCTCCTTTTTTGTGTAGTTTCTGTAGGAACTTTTCGACGTTTCCATTTTCCTCCCCTCGCCTGTTTTCACTTTCGAGTTTGAGTTTCTGCTGCCTTTCGATTTCTTCCTCCGCGGTCATCCATGGTTTTCTCTCTCCGTCTTCTATGTAGTACGAGTGGTCAGGGTCATACTCATATTCATACCATACATCTGGGTAGTCTACCGGTCTCCTGAGTTTCTTGGGTTTCTTCTTTTCTCTTTCATCCCAACACCTTTTGAATTCCTTGCGCCTGAGTTCCTCCACTCTTGCAACTGCTAGTAGCTCCTCCAAGGTAAGTTCCTGTGGTCTCTCCGTGCCGTCATCAGGATGCCCTTTCTCGGTTTTCTTCGGATGTCTGGCGAGATATTGGTTTCCATTTGTCTGCCTCGCGTGTCGCGGTTGGTCTGCTGGCTGTAGCTTGTGGTTCCGGCTCGGTCTCTTGGTTTTCATCTTGCGGTTTCTCTGCGAGTTCTTGTGTGGTTTCTGTTGGTTTGTTTTGGAAGAGTTCCATTTCAGCTCTATGCAATTCTCTTTCGGTCTTGATCATTTGTAGGATTTCTTCGTTCTCCTTCTTTATCTCGGCCATGCGCTCCATCTCTTGTTTGATGTTTTGCTGTATCTCCTTCATTTCAGCAAGCAGTTTTTCATTGTCGCTGGTTTGTGGACGGTGTTAGGAGTAGCTTGATTTGCTTCTTTTGCTCGTCTATTTGGCTTTGCAGTTGGGCTCTTTCCGCTTGTGAGCAACCCGTGGCTGTCTCGCACCTCCGCATTGCTTCTGGTAGCACGTCTCTGTGTCGTTGCAGGTACGGAAAGCCCAAGTATCTTGAGCTACATGTTTGCCCTGGCAGTTGGCGCACTTTATTTTGTTGTTGGGTGCTCGGAAGTCCGTGTCCAGCTTGGCCAGCGAACACTCCTTGAAGGCGGGATCGGTGCAGTAACGGCAGATTTCCGTCTTACTGCGACATGCTGTTTTTCTGTGGCCGGCCCTCTGACATCTGGAACATTGGGTGATCCTTGGAATGAATCTCTCTGGCTGCTGCATTCTCTTGTTGATTGATATTGTGGTCGGCATCTCGCTGTCCTCTGTCGTTACCACCGCCAAGGTTGTAGATATCTTGGAGTAGGCGAGGAGCCGCTCCGCCTTCAAGAATCGGATGTGTTGATTCTCTTCTCGAAGCTGCTTCATGATTTCTTCGTCTGATAGCTCCACTTGGATACGTTTGACAACCCAATTGGTTGTCGGTGAGTCGGTGTTTCTGACTCTGGTGTCTTTCTCTTCTCTCTGCTTCTCCGTAGATTTGGCTCTTGTATGTGGTGGGATGTCGATCTTCTCCCTCGTGGTAGCTTCAGTAGTAGCTGTAGTTTCAGGGTCTTTGTTACAGCTCGCAGGTAGCCTCTCCACGTTCTTCTTCTTGTCGGCTCCCACGCTGCACGTCTTGGCTACCGCGTGTTTCTTGTTGCTGGACCTGCAACGTGACATTCCCCCCCCCCCCCCCCCGCGTATCAGGCTTCTTGACTGGTTAAGGCGACTTGACTTGTTAGCGCTCGCAGTGCGAATGACGACAAAAAGGTGAAGCAAGTTAAAGAATTAAACTATCTGTATAATATGCTCACAGCCGGTCTCCCTGGCCAAGGTGTTAACGACGTTGTTCGTAATCTCGTATATCCACGTGGGGAAAACAGCTGCGTGAGATTCGGCAGCTTATCGCGCCGCGCTGGTAACTTACGGGGGTTTGTGAGCCGGTCGTTCAGAAGCAATGGCAAACTACTGACAGTAAAACCTTTCTAGTACAATAACAGCAGCTGAAAAATGCTGGTGTTGACTGCAACGTCCCGTAAGGAATATGCAACATTTAAAATATGATCACAGCAGATGACAAAATAGACAGGGAAATCAAAATCAGATGTCAAAAAGTAAGTGCCTTTATATATCCGCTATCACCCATATTGAAACATTCAAACATACCTATAAGAGCAAAAAGACAGATAATAAATAGTATATTCATACCAACCCCTATGTTACCAATCTTAAACGTAGGCATTATTCAAATCACACTTACATAAAATCAACATCTGTGAAATGAGATGCTTCAGGAGGGCTGCCAATTGAACTATCCGAGACCGAATAAGCAACGATGTTATCAGACTGACAGTGGGATCCACACCTTGAGTCACATACATTGAAAGACAGTTGATCATGTGGTTCTATCATTTCGTCAGAATGCAACACCTTCAGTTACAGTAGCGCTACATCAAAGAAGATCTGATATGAGAGCAACACGAAGCCCGAGAAGACAATGGAATGACAACATCAAAGATATTATACAATCACACGGAATAACACGATCCAGTGCCACCCATCAGGGGGTGGTAAGCACCTTTTCCTCTCCACGACGCTTGGCCACAAAAGTGGAAGATGGTGATGATGATGGTACGTTCACATATTTACACTTTTGTGATGCGTATTATTCTACAGTATTAATTGCAGACAATGCGCAGGACCTGCAACAATTAGTAGATGCGGTTGTTGTACACAGTAAGCAACTGGGGTTAGAATTAAATTGTAAAAAGACTCAGGTTATGGTCGTCAGTAGGAAGGAAGAAGTGCCACAATGTAATATACGAGTAAATGGAAATATTCTTCAACAAGTGAATCGGTACAATTATCTTGGAACAGTTATAACATCTGATGGGAGATGCCTTGAAGAGATTAGAACAAGAATCGCCATGGCGAAAGTAGCCTTTAGCAAGATGAAAAACATTCTGACCAATAAAAAGATGTCAATTGAAACGATAAAAAGAGTGTTGAGGGGATACATAGAGCCTGTTCTTTTGTATGGATGTGAAACTTGGACAATGAGCAGTCAAGCTGAAAAGCATCTGGTCGCTGCAGAAATGTGGTTTCTGAGGAAAATGCAAAGAATACCATGGACAGACAGAAAAACCAATGACCAAGTACTACAGGAGACAAATGAACATCGTAGACTGATTAGAGAAATTAGACGTAGACAGTCAACATTTTTTGGACATGTTATGAGAAAAAATGGGTTGGAGAACTTAGTGACAACTGGCAAGATCGAGGGGAACAGACCAAGAGGAAGACCGAGAGGAAAATACCTGGATGGCTTGGCCACATGGCATGGACGAGACAGGAACACTGAGCTGATCCACGACACTGGTGATCGAGTGAAATGGCGAGTCATGACCGCCCACGCTTTCCGGCATGGCACATGATTGATTGATTGATTGATTATTCTACAGCCGTCTCCCTGGCCTAGGGTTTAGCGACTTTCTCCGTAATCCCGTTTATCTACGTGAGCAGCAGCTGCGCGAGAATCGGTAGCGATTCTCTCCGTGCACGATACTTATGGGGTATGTGAGCCGGCCGCTCAGAAAGCAATGGCAAACCACTGAGCGTAATCTTGCTAAGAAATCAACAACAGCGGTAAAATGCTGGTGTTGACAGAGCTGTCCTGTAATAGGATAAGCGAAAAAAAATTATTCTACAGCACTATATTGCGCGGAAGACTGTCGAATAGAGGTCCTGGAGATGTGGATATACAGACGAATATGTCTGGAAAAAAAACAAAAAAAAAACCAAAAAACAATCAAATACAGAGGGAAAGATGAAAGAAAAGAAAAATAAAAGAGGCAAGTGAAGTATTTCGGCCATGTTAAAAGACATAACTCTCTTTAAAAAACCATACTGGAGGGCAAGATTGAAGGCAAACGAGCAAGAGGTAGACAACGATACAAATGGGAAGATGACATTAACAATTGATAAACAGCAATATGACAGAATGTACAGTCTGGGCGAGAGACAGACAGTGTTGGAGATCCATTGCAGATAACCTTCATTGTGGAGACTTCACCTGATTGATTGATTGATTGATTTACTGATTGATTATTCTACCTCGAAGGTAAAAGATACATGGGTAGACCAACGATGTTTGATGGTCTAAGATAATAATCTAAAGAATTATCTGTTGAAAGACACGTTAGCCCCATTTCACGAAGTATACAATGATGATGATGGTGATGCTGATAATATCACAACTGTTCGACATCCCTACGATTTACAAATTATTTTTTTTTTTTATTACGAGGGCTCATTCTGTCATATCATATTAAGACAATTCTTCAAGTATAAAGTAAGCATGCTTTTATTATTGGTTGAAAGCTTTTTTGACACCGAGGATGTATTAACTTTATTAGAGTGAAAAATAAGTGCACAGGTATTGATCGGGTAGGCCATTTGGAAGCAGACAGCCTTGCGTTGGTTTCCCATACAAAAGTATGAGTGGCGGTCGTTCAGAAAACAATGGCAAACTACATAAAGTAAACTTGCCAAGACATCACAAACAGCAAAAAATGCTGAGGTTGATTGCGACGTCCAGTAAAGGATATGCAAGTAATTTTTTTTTAATTGATCGGCACTCATAGAGTTAGTTGAATATCCTTTACAGGACGTTGCACTCAACACCAGCATTTTTTGTTGTTGTATTCTCTTGGTAAGTTTACGTTCAGTAGTTTGCCATTGCTTTCCGAACGACCGGCACCCATACCATTTTGTCAGAAACCAACGCAACGTGGTCTGCTACCGATTTTGACTTATGGTTGGTTGATATGAATTTCGACATTGCCCTTTTGTCTTTGTTATAAAAACCGCACCCACTTGTTTACCTCTTACCACAGATCCATCAGCAGTGAATGTACTCACAGATTTGAGAATAAAATAAAATATTATAAGCGTGTGAATGGTCGATTGGCACATACATATTGACTCACTATTGACAAGGACCTACAAGAAAATATGAAAGCAGGATCCCATACCGACGCCAAAGTCCTCACTCCTCTGCAAAGAAAAGAACAAACATATTCTCAGACACTCTGGCTTAGATACAATGATAGACAGACATACAAATACAGACAGAAACACAAATATGTTGGCAGAAGGGTAGACAATGTGACGGGACAGCCCCGGCAGCATCATAATTACACAAGTTTTCAAGGAATTACAGAGCCCACAATATTTTTCTAAAATTCTCTAAAAGAATAAACGTTCCCCAGAAGAGGATAAAAACGTAAGAGAAAAATACAGAGTCACTTAGAGCCCGCACTATCATTTTTACTACATTGGTAGATCAAAGCAACGTCTGGTCTCTACATCTAAGAGATTTTCCCTTTGATGTTCTGATCAACCAGACATCGCGGAGCCAGTCAGTTGAGATTGACGTGTTAGTTTACAATTCTGTGGTTGGTATAGGGACAGATACCTAACACCTTAGTTCAACAGGACCTAACGTGTGAACCAGCCACGGCAGAATGGGAGATAAGAGGGTCAGCCAGACCCGTCTGAAATAACACATGCGGTAAAAGTCCAGACTTTGGGGAGACGGGACAACGTCTGTAGTTGCCACTCCAAAGGAGTGCAATACAGCGGCAAAGTAGGAACACATGGCTGACACATTTCTGACAGCAACCGGGAAGGCTTGTGTTAACCACAGATTGGTATGTAGTTATGACGCAACGTCTATTGCATCGCTAGCGAAGCATGTTTTATTGTTTCAGGCCATGGTGGGGCATCGGTCAATTTGATTGACAGATGAAACTACCCTTCACAGGAAAGGAGGAGGGGTGAGAAGAGTTTGGGACTTAATCCATCCCGTCATAGTACATGTGGAAAATAGGTGGAGTTAATTAATAGGGGATATATTAATTAGCCAACGTGAAAACTAGCCAGGGCTGAAGAGAATAAAACTACATGCATGGCCAGCAAGACTTCAGACGCAAATTTACAATAGCATTCTTAGGATACCTACTGGAGAAATATTAACATTTCGTTCTGTTGGACTTCTGTACGAAGTCGTATGACAGGATTTCCTAGCTATAACCCAGGTAATACCATTACTCTGATTAGTTTGTCTGCTAGTCTGAAGGCTTGGTAGTTTCCTGTTTCTACATATTCTCCCAAACTTTACACTCGTTGATTTTCTTTGTACTTAATGTTCCAGTTTCTAGATTTACTATTGTAAACTTTACTACTACTGTGAACTTTATCTTCTTCTTTCATTCACTACTTGGTTGTCTGACTTGTTGTGTGACAATTTGGAGAAATCCATTATCCAAGCTACATGAGTGTGTGGCTTATTCATGTACAGGAGATGCATTTAGATTCATCCTGTATGATGTTAAACATTGGGGAGACTGACTACTTAGGAGAAATTCCTGAGAGCTACCAGTCTCTTGATAGCGTCCAATTAACATTGATTATTTGGACCAACACTTTGAGTGCCTACCAAGATTATGGTGAAACCACTTGGTTTGAGGAATGGCACCAGTTCACCTTGTCTGCATGATGTCTGCATGAGGACAGACATGACTTAGGACATTCAATATCCCAGACAGATTCAGGGAAGGCATTTAATGTTCGACAGGACTGTGCGACCAGCCCTTCCGACAAGACAGTATGAATGAATCAGAAAGGGAAAGAGTAAGTGAGGTGAACTTATATGGGAAACACTCCATTACACAAATGTATATGAATATGTATGTTTTGAGCTATAGATGTTCTAAATAGTTTTATTAATATATACATATATATTTATTTATTTAGAACTGATATATGTTTATGTAACATGCCATCATATATATCATCATACCATCATATATTATGACTTGAATGTATGTTTATATGAATGTATAGACATATGTGTTTTGAGATGTGTAGACGTAGATACTACCCATCTCCGTTCGTTTCATTCCAGATCTCTTAGGAGCAATGGACAGTCAACAACCCATATCAGGAAGTGACTTAGCCTTGTGAGGGACCAATTTGGACTCCTTCAATCTGACAGTGAACTGCGTCTCACTGGGGGAAGCATGATCTATGTGACCTCATAAGTTACGTATACCATACCATAATCATCATCATCATCATCATCATCATCATATGATCATCAATAGCAATAATAAACACAGTTGTTGTATTTTAAAACTCAATTTGTCCGTATAATTCTAAATGTTTATAAATGTTTGTGTAGCGTAATCAAGTACACACATTTTGTATCATTTAGTGGGGGTTCACACATATTGTCCAGAAGTGGGAATCTATGTCCGGGAGGTACTTTGTCTATGCAGTCATAAGTAACCAGATTACGTTGCATGTCTTAACTCCTCCTTTCTCACTTCTGGTGATACCAAGTACAGCCAAAACTATATAGATATATTCTATCTTCAACGAGCCACTTCTTCGCTGTTTTCTTGAGTATCAGGGACAGTGTCTTAAATCAGCATAACAGACATTTGTTCCACGTTTTCTCTCTGGGATCTGGGGTGTTAATTAGTCCCTTCTGACAGAGTTAGGGGATCTTAAACTGCATCCAGAACTAAACACCAGTAGAAGAAAATGATTTTGGCTGAGTGGTTGCCCATCTGGGATCTAACCCCAGCCAGTTGGTGAAATATTGGTCTGCTCGTCCGCTATAGAATCCGGGAGTAAACCCTGGAACACTTTGGTTCGCTCGCAAGGAACGAACCTATTTCAAATCTGTTAGTCTGGTATTATTCCGGTCTTGCCCATGGATAGAACCTAGTTCATTCTCACTTACATTCTTAGCAGCATTAGGTAGTTATAATTTATTTCTAATGTAACAGCTTGCTTGATTGTAGGCAAGATTTTGACACATTAGGACTTCTCATCCATGATAGAATCAGAGAATAAATTCTAGACTATTGATTTTCATAAACCATTCTTTCATTCTTCACCCATTACGTTTGCTAAGTATTAACTTAGGAATTTGTTTCTAGGGAAGTCTGTAGAATTTAAATAACTTGTTAAAAAGTTAATAACGGATAATATATGAGTTAATATACATCATTCACCACTGTAGAATTAATAATCACATTAATTAGTGATATTAATTAGTTTATTGATGATTTACTTGATGATTTTTTGATTACATGCTTTATCATTTGATTTAATCATGAATAATTTGATAATGCTTAGTTAATTCAGTGTATGACGGACTGCTTTGCATCAACTTTCTCACTCAAATTCATTACTATCATTCTTATAGCAGTGTCTGTTCCTCTTGTCACTATCCTGCTCTAGCATAAATCTGACTAGCTCTCTGTAGGGTAATAATATAATTACTTACCTGAGTTTAAGCTTAGAAGAGATCATGGATGCACGCACAGATTTCTTAGAGTCCGCTAGAGGATGGGGCATAAGGCTCGGCTTAGTAGGAGAGAAGCTAGAACTATTTATTAGAGATGAAATGGATTGGTGGGACAAAGAAGATGAACAGATGATGAAAAGACTTGCAGAATTAGAAGCAGATATGCGTCACAAAGCTGAAGAAGATGAGATTAAGAAGAAGCAAATTGAAACACTGAACATGGAGGAATCTACCAGCTCGATTGAGGAAAAGCCAATCACTCAAGCCGAAACTCTGATAGAAAGCAGGGAAGCTGACCGTCACAAAGAAGAGGCATGCATTCCTTTGCAAATCCCCATGGCTCAGAAAAACAAAAACTTGCGCACAGAAAGGCAGATGCTTCCCTCGCCTATTCCTAAAAATATTAAAAATAAACGGAATAGGAATAAATGTACCAAGCGTTCGGTAAACAGTCACAAACGTGATAAATGTTTACACCGCAATGAAAGCGGATTAGCTGGCTTGGCAACCCAGCAATCTCAGTAGCTTCCTAAGACTTCCCAAAGGAGAAAAATCCAGGAGGAGGAGGACCTGAGGAAAACTATTAAAGAGATCGAAGGCGAGACCTTACCCGACTCTTTTATTCCCTTCAGTTCAGAGAAACTAGGAGTGGAAACGAATTCAGCTGAGACCGGAATTGATGTAAAACAGGATTCCATTGTTTCTCCTGGTGTGGCCACACAAGATGAAACAATTATCAGTATGAATTACTTATCTCAGGTGGGAGATGACATTGAAAATGACACCCCACAACATTCACTTCTATTGGATTTGGCACAAGAAAACCAGACCAGGGAGAGAATACCTCAATTGGACTTGGCACAAGAGAGCCTAGCCATGGAGGACAAACAAGACACGGAGGAGAATTCTTACGATGTCAGTATCTTGGAGTCTTTCGAAAAGGAAACTCAAGATACACAAAGCATTCATGTAGGTTATACCACGGACTCTGATTCAGGGACGATAAACATGTCTGCTAATAACAAAGAAGAAAATACTTCTTTGGACAGGATGAAGGTAATACCTATCATCAACACAGCTGAAGCTAACAGGGGATCACAAATGATGGACTCTGCAGCGGAACAAAACCGGAGCTGTTGGTATACTCAACACTCAGGACCTTGTTTACCTTTCACTTCAACCAATGTTGGATGGGGAGAACAGCTGTTTATGTATACTTCTACAAGGAGTGATACAAATTCACAGTTCTTGTGGAACAACATGATTTCTCAAAGCTGGAAAACTTCTACTAGCCTTATACTTTCAAACACAGATTCAAAATGGAACTCTGTTGAAGAGGAACGCACCTGGATAAATAATTATCGAGGGAAGAAAACTCTTAAATCAGGAGGGAGTAAACGGACGCCCTACCAAGAAAGAGGCAAGTATGAATTGAATGCACATCATAAAATTATGATGTTTAGCAAATTTCCTGCCAAAAGGAGGAGATTAAAGGATTTTATTATGATCTTTGGCCGACGGAGGAAAAGAAAATGGAGCAACATTACTGCGACCAACTCTTTTAAGAAAACACTGATGGCACTTCCTCTGCTGATAGGACAAGGGCCAGAAATTGAGTGGACAATAATAGTCTCTCTGCGGCGCAGGAGAATCTTGTTATACATTTTGCAATTTCCCGGCTGGGAAAAAGTAAAACCTCCAGAGGACAGGACATTACCGAGCAATAGCACGGAAATCCAACATAAAACCAGGAGAAAAGATTTGCAAGATTTATCCTGGGAGGATGGACATAGGATATTTCTTTTGACTCATAGAACATCCCACTGCCACAAAGAATATTGGGAACCCAGACTTGGAGGCAGTTGGAGAACGGAGAGAACTTAGATACATTCTTGAATGCTGCCGAGGCTCTGTTATAGGCTTCATTAATGAACCTACTTAAATTGGAGAGCTATGTGACGGGACAGCCCCGGCAGCATCATAATTACACAAGTTTTCAAGGAATTACAGAGCCCACAATATTTTTCTAAAATTCTCTAAAAGAATAAACGTTCCCCAGAAGAGGATACAAACGTAAGAGAAAAATACAGAGTCACTTAGAGCCCGCACTATCATTTTTACTACATTGGTAGATCAAAGCAACGTCTGGTCTCTACATCTAAGAGATTTTCCCTTTGATGTTCTGATCAACCAGACATCGCGGAGCCAGTCAGTTGAGATTGACGTGTTAGTTTACAATTCTGTGGTTGGTATAGGGACAGATACCTAACACCTTAGTTCAACAGGACCTAACGTGTGAACCAGCCACGGCAGAATGGGAGATAAGAGGGTCAGCCAGACCCGTCTGAAATAACACATGCGGTAAAAGTCCAGACTTTGGGGAGACGGGACAACGTCTGTAGTTGCCACCCCAAAGGAGCAATTAGGACCAGATACTTAACACCTCACTGCAATACAGCGGCAAAGTAGGAACATATGGCTGACACATTTCTGACAGCAACCGGGAAGGCTTGTGTTAACCACAGATTGGTATGTAGTTATGACGCAACGTCTATTGCATCGCTAGCGAAGCATGTTTTATTGTTTCAGGCCATGGTGGGGCATCGGTCAATTTGATTGACAGATGAAACTACCCTTCACAGGAAAGGAGGAGGGGTGAGAAGAGTTTGGGACTTAATCCATCCCGTCATAGTACATGTGGAAAATAGGTGGAGTTAATTAATAGGGGATATATTAATTAGCCAACGTGAAAACTAGCCAGGGCTGAAGAGAATAAAACTACATGCATGGCCAGCAAGACTTCAGACGCAAATTTACAATAGCATTCTTAGGATACCTACTGGAGAAATATTAACATTTCGTTCTGTTGGACTTCTGTACGAAGTCGTATGACAGGATTTCCTAGCTATAACCCAGGTAATACCATTACTCTGATTAGTTTGTCTGCTAGTCTGAAGGCTTGTGTAGTTTCCTGTTTCTACATATTCTCCCAAACTTTACACTCGTGGATTTTCTTTGTACTTAATGTTCCAGTTTCTAGATTTACTATTGTAAACTTTACTACTACTGTGAACTTTATCTTCTTCTTTCATTCACTACTTGGTTGTCTGACTTGTTGTATGTGACAATTTGGAGAAATCCATTATCCAAGCTACATGAGTGTGTGGCTTATTCATGTACAGGAGATGCATTTAGATTCATCCTGTATGATGTTAAACATTGGGGAGACTGACTACTTAGGAGAAATTCCTGAGAGCTACCAGTCTCTTGATAGCGTCCAATTAACATTGATTATTTGGACCAACACTTTGAGTGCCTACCAAGATTATGGTGAAACCACTTGGTTTGAGGAATGGCACCAGTTCACCTTGTCTGCATGATGTCTGCATGAGGACAGACATGACTTAGGACATTCAATATCCCAGACAGATTCAGGGAAGGCATTTAATGTTCGACAGGACTGTGCGACCAGCCCTTCCGACAAGACAGTATGAATGAATCAGAAAGGGAAAGAGTAAGTGAGGTGAACTTATATGGGAAACACTCCATTACACAAATGTATGTGAATATGTATGTTTTGAGCTATAGATGTTCTAAATAGTTTTATTAATATATACATATATATTTATTTATTTAGAACTGATATATGTTTATGTAACATGCCATCATATATATCATCATACCATCATATATTATGACTTGAATGTATGTTTATATGAATGTATAGACATATGTGTTTTGAGATGTGTAGACGTAGATACTACCCATCTCCGTTCGTTTCATTCCAGATCTCTTAGGAGCAATGGACAGTCAACAACCCATATCAGGAAGTGACTTAGCCTTGTGAGGGACCAATTTGGACTCCTTCAATCTGACAGTGAACTGCGTCTCACTGGGGGAAGCATGATCTATGTCACCTCATAAGTTACGTATACCATACCATAATCATCATCATCATCATCATCATATGATCATCAATAGCAATAATAAACACAGTTGTTGTATTTTAAAACTCAATTTGTCCATATAATTCTAAATGTTTATAAATGTTTGTGTAGCGTAATCAAGTACACGCATTTTGTATCATTTAGTGGGGGTTCACACATATTGTCCAGAAGTGGGAATCTATGTTCGGGAGGTACTTTGTCTATGCAGTCATAAGTAACCAGATTACGTTGCATGTCTTAACTCCTCCTTTCTCACTTCTGGTGATACCAAGTACAGCCAAAACTATATAGATATATTCTATCTTCAACGAGCCACTTCTTCGCTGTTTTCTTGAGTATCAGGGACAGTGTCTTAAATCAGCATAACAGACATTTGTTCCACGTTTTCTCTCTGGGATCTGGGGTGTTAATTAGTCCCTTCTGACAGAGTTAGGGGATCTTAAACTGCATCCAGAACTAAACACCAGTAGAAGAAAATGATTTTGGCTGAGTGGTTGCTCATCTGGGATCTAACCCCAGCCAGTTGTTGACAGACAAAAAAAGAGAAACAGACAGACAGGCATGTAGACAGCCAGGAAAGCTAGCAGGCAAAGAGTTATAAAGATCAAATCTATCAACAGTATTAAAATATAGGAACAGCAAGATGAATTGTTTAAGAATCTTCTGTATATAAAATATCAGTGTATACTTTCTGCTTATCGTCATTTCGAATGATTTTTTCCAGAAAATTCAAGAAGACAGATGTGATCTCATCGAAGACAAGTACAGCTTCTGCAATGGAGGGGAAGCTGAAAGAGAAGCTGGAATCTGTGGGACTGGCAGCGCTCTGCTTGGCCCAGGCTAATCCTGTAGCCATTGCCAGTTGGTGTAAGTTGAGAGAGAGATATTATCGGAGGGATGTCGTGACAGGGGAAGCGTTGGTACCGCAGTCGATAGCATGCTTGCCTGCCGGCCCGATGGCCATGTGTTCGAATGTCCCACTCAAGGTTTTCATTTCTTAAAATGTATTGTTTCCAGGCAGACACGACTTAACATGGGTGAGAGGAATTGTTATGAGAAGTAAAGGCGGTCGGATTGATATTAACCACATGGATGGTCTTTAAATATATGACACTAGTACAGTTATCCATATACGCTTCATTGAGAAAAGGCCTTTTCCAACATTTTACTTTGGTATCTTGGCGAGAGAAGAAAATTAAGAAAGGAGTATTACAAAACCTGTCATTGAAGTAAACATTACTTACTGAGGTGAAGAGAGGGTGATAAAAGTAATTCCGAGACTTAAGCAGACACATCATCAGCAGCAGCAAGTAAGTGCCCTGCCAGCTGTCAGGCATTCATATTTCTCCACAGATCGTGGTGTTCTGCATCACCTCTGGTGATTATATACCTCCAAGCCACTGTCTCAGTCCATTAATTATAATGTATCTTATTCTACCTCTGTCTCTCTTCCCCTTGATCTTTACAGTTGTCACGATGTTATCCAATGCGCCTCTCTTCTCATCACATAACCAAAGAAAGTCGTTTGTCTCTTTACTATTGTTGTATATAATGTTCTAGTTTCATTAGCCTCTTTCAGGCTAGCGTTGTTTGTTAGTTACACTGGTATATTTCATGGAATTCGCAACATTCATCAAGAGAACCACATCTCCGTTGCTTCCGAGGTCTTTCTAGTTTATTCCATCTAACAGCATGTGCTGAAGTTAAAAATTTAAGGGATACGTTCAAGAGAAAGACAACGCTGCATGTGGGTAGACAACAACAGTAGGGAAAACAAAGTTACATGTGGGTAGACAACAACAGTAGGGAAACAACGTTATGTGGATAGCCAACAACAGGCGGAAAACAACGTTATGTGGATAGCCAACAACAGGCGGAAAACAACGTTACATGTGGGTAGACAACAACAGGAGGAAAACAACGTTACAAGTGGGTAGACAACAAGAGGTGGACTACAATAAGTATGTGGAGTGCACAGTAAAATCACAGGACAGAAGGCATTAGAGACTCACAGTCGACATGCAATAAGAAGATGATAACCTATGGTGATGTCTAATGATGAGTTGATGTTTTCATATACTGTTTTGTACCTGATGTGCAAACTTTTTGTATGCTTCCTGTATGCTAATTACAGGGATACTGTCTACACTGCAAAAAAGGGAACTGGGATAAACGCTAGAAGAAACATCACCAGAATAAACATGATTATAATGATCATATTACACACACACACACACACACACACGCGCACGCACACACGCACGCGCGCGCACACACACACACATATACACACACACACACATTCACGTCTTTTCTTCGCCTCAATACGTATATAGTATACGGTGATGGTCTCATATATTTTTACACCAATCTGCAAGCGAAGAGGGATGTGGTATGTATCACCCGGACCGCCCTCACTTCCAATGATATGTTTGGTACCCATTTTAAGGCTGTGTTGACCTATGAGCCCAGGTCAATCTGAAACATATTCCCGCGCCGAGGAGGATTCTAACACAAAACCACCGGCCCACGTAGGTATAAGTGTTGGCCATTGCACTGCCTCTGCTCCCGTGTTCTCTTGTACCTGTTAAATATAAGTTGAAGTTAGTTGCATATCCTTACCACATCATGGCAATCAACCTAAGCATTTATAGGGAGTTTGTGATTTTCTAGGCAATTGTACGTTCAATAGATTGTCATTGCTTTCTGAACGGTTGCCGATTTTGAAAATCCAACGAAAAGCAATTTGCTCTCAAATTTATTTCGGCTGTCTTTGAACCAAGCATGTCGGAAAGTGAATCTATTAAATGTATAATTTTAAAAGTGTCTGGTATGTAAACTTGATGTCACCTAGAGTATTGATAACCCGCTTACCAACACAACCCCATATTAGCAGTACCTTGTTTCTGGTAAAGGCAGAGACTGAAGTTACATCCAACCTATTCTAGCTCTGGGACCACTCAGTCAAAGTTACGGTTTGTAATCACCGCTACCTCATGCTAGTTCTGGAGTCACCACTGTATCTGGTAGTTCTGGAGTCACAACTATCTCATGGTAGGTCTTGAGCCATCTGAGTCTTATGGTAGTTCTGTAGTCACCACTGTCTCATGATAGCTCTGTAGTCACCACTGTCTCATGGTAGCTCTGTAGTCACCACTGTCTCATGGTAGCTCTGTAGTCACCACTGTCTCATGATAGCTCTGTAGCCACCACTGTCTCATGGTAGCTCTGTAGTCACCACTGTCTCATGGTAGTTCTGTAGTCCTCACTGTCTCATGATAGCACTGTAGTCACCACTGTCTCATGGTAGCTCAAGAGTCACCTCTATCTAATGGTAATTATGGAGTCACCTCTGTCGCGTGGAAGTTCTCGAATCATCTCTACCTCATGGCATAATGTCGTAAGGAGTGAAGTGTTAGGCCGTCAGAAAGTCTGCTCCTAGTTTGCGGCATAATTAGAAGAGATGACTAGTTTCCTCTTTCGCTGCTTTTAATTCCTAGACAATTCCTGGAATATTCATAAAATTTACCCTTTTAATGAGGCTGATTGGCGCCACGGTCGCTGAAAAAAATTCGTTGCTGCTGCTTTGAATTAAACCCGGGTCTTGGTAACCAAGAACACAAAAAAATCTGCCTTCGTGTCTACACACTTTAGCTGCGGATAAATAAGAGTCTTTTCTCAGAAAGAAAGTTTGTGAGGAAGGAAACATCACTTCGTCGTGTTTTGACATGATCATGTGTATGTGATTCCCTAACACTTTACACCCAAGCAGCATTTTCTACCTGCAAAGTTCGCGGCGACTGCACTAGCCAGGCGGCCTTAATTCCTCAGACTCAAGACCTCCCTGTTGCAAGGTATTATAGGCAATAGACGTCAGTCACATGTGTGTTTTCACTATATATGAAACCGTTTGTCTGAGATCATTGCAACGTCTTTTACCATTCTGTGCTCCCATCACAAACTAGCTGGCACCGTAGGCATCTGCTGTTTGTTGCTATCCATCCGACTGGCTCATTCAAGTCTTGTCAGCAAGCTCAACGCTCGTGCCCCACAGATCCGGAGCCAAGCTCATGCTTCTGATGACGAAGATGAAATGAAGGATGAAAACAGTTCATTTGTCACTTCCAAGGTAAAGTAATCACGAAATGCAGTTAACCATTGATTTAAAAGACCAGACGTGACTACGGAAAACAATTATAATTAAGTATCAGTTTAAAATAATTATTTCAAATTTAAAACGTAAGCCAGAATGTTAGATTTTTATCCATTGTTACATCGTAACGCTTTATTCTTAAAAATGAGGTGACATTACCCACTTGACCAACCGACTTCTTTCATTGGCCTACTTAATACATTATATTAGATAGCTGTAACAACATTCTAGGATATGAACGAACGAACGAACGAACGAACAAACTTTATTTTAAAAGGGTAACAAATTGGGCACGCAGGCCCGTCTTACATTCGGCCCTTTCGATCACTCATCTTTCAAGTAACAAGCATAGGATCCCTTTAAACACTTAGAGGAGTATTAGGTATATGGTGTTAAACCTTTACTTATACATCACTAGACACTCGTCGGGTGCTGTGCTCAAAATCAGCTCGGCTGCCTTAACTTCATAGACGATTTTCTGGTACCTAATTTAGGCCGGGTAGACATGAGTTCATGTCAATTACCTGAACAGTTTGGATCCTGATGGGGAATCGAAGACATGACCCAACTGGCAGGCAACCTTGCTAGCTTTGCGCTACCGCGACTTATTCATTCGTAGCAAAATCAGCTTATATATCGGAATGATACAATGCAATAATAATATTCTTCTTCTTCTTCTTCTTCTTCTTCTTCTTCTTCTTCTTCTTCTTCTTCTTCTTCTTCTTCTTCTTCTTCTTCTTCTTCTTCTTCTTCTTCTTCTTCTTCTTCTTCTTCTTCTTCTTCTTCTTCTTCTTCTTCTTCTTCTTCTTCTTCTTCTTCTTCTTCTTCTTCTTCTTCTTCTTCTTCTTCTTCTTCTTCTTCTTCTTCTTCTTCTTCTTCTTCTTCTTCTTCTTCTTCTTCTTCTTCTTCTTCTTCTTCTTCTTCTTCTTCTTCTTCTTCTTCTTCTTCTTCTTCTTCTTCTTCTTCTTCTTCTTCTTCTTCTTCTTCTTCTTCTTCTTCTTCTTCTTCTTCTTCTTCTTCTTCTTCTTCTTCTTCTTCTTCTTCTTCTTCTTCTTCTTCTTCTTCTTCTTCTTCTTCTTCTTCTTACAATTTTGCGACAATGCTCACGACAATCGTCACTGTATGTGTGTGTAAAGTGTGGGAGTTTGATCATAATAGTAGGTCGGGGGATCGGAGGATGTGTGTGTGGGTGGATTCTTGATGTGTGTGGGTGGGCTCAGGATGTGTGGGTGGGAGGGGTGGGTTTGTGTGAGTCGGTGGGGGATTGTGTGTGGGTGGGTGGGGGATTGTGTGTGGGTGCGTGCGAGATGTATGGGTGTATGGGGAGATGTGTTTGTGGGTGGGGATGTGTGTTTGTGTAAGTGGTTGTGGGTGAGTGGGTGGAGGAGGATATGTTGGTGGATGATTGATTGTGGGTTATGGGATGGGTGGGGGTATATGTGTCTGTGGGGAGATGTGGGTGTGGGGATATGTGGTGGGTGGGAGATGTGTGCAGGTGGGGGTGGTTGTGGGTTTGGGGATGTGTGTGTGGTTGAGGGATGTGTATGGTTGTGGGATGTTTGGGTGGATGGGTGGGGAGTGTGTGTGGGTGAGAGATGTGTGGGTGAATGTGTGTGGGGAGTGTGTGGGTTGGGGGAGGGGTGCGTGATGGGTGTGGGTGATGGATTTGGAGATGTGTGTGTGGGTGGGGGTATGTCTGGCTGGGTGGGGGTGTGTGTGGCTGAATGAAGGATGTATGTGTGGGTAGTGAGGGTGATTGTAGTTGGGGGATGTGTGGATGGGTAGGAGATGTGTGGATAGATGTGTATGTGTGTGGGTGTGGTATTGTGTGGGAGGGGAGCTGGGTGTGGTTAAATGATGTTTGTGTGGGTGGGTGAATGTGTGGTTGGGTTTGTGGGTGGGTGAAGGATGTGTGTGAGGGTGGGGGATGTGTGCTTAGATGTGTGGTTGGGATGTGTGAGTGTGGGTGGGTAGATAGGAGATGTATGTGTTGATGAGTGGGTAAGGGATGTGTGTGAGGGTGGGGGATGTGTGCTTAGATGTGTGGTTGGGATGTGTGAGTGTGGGTGGGTAGATAGGAGATGTATGTGTTGATGAGTGGGTAAGGGATGTGTGGGTGTTAGTGGTTGAGGGATAAGTACGTGTGTCTAGGGATGTGTGAGGGGATGAATGTATGGGTTGTGTGTGCGTGGATGGGAGGTGTGTGTTTGTGAATGGGGAATGTGTTGGTGGGTGGGGATGTGTGTGAGGGATGTTTGTATGGGTGGGGAGATTGTGCGTGGGTGGGGATGTGTGTGTATATGGGTAGGGGTGTGTGGTTAAGGGATGTGTGGCTGAGGGAATGGGTGGATGGGGGATGTGTGGTTGGGTGGATGATGTGTGGTTGGGTAGAGGATGTGTGGGTGGGTGATTGTATATGAGTAAGGGTGTGTGGTTAAGGGATGTTTGGTTGGGGGATGGGTGGGTAGAGGATGTGTGGGTGGGTAGAGGATATGTGGGTGGGTGAGTGTGTGCAGGTTAGGTGATGGTGGGGGATGTTTGTAGGTGCGGGCACGGGATCTGTGAGTGGGCTGGGGGAGATGGGAGATTATGTGGGTGAGTGCGGAATTTGTGTGTGGGTAGGTGCGGAATATGTGAGTTGACGGGGAGACATGTGTGTGGCTGAGGAATGTGTGTTTGGTTGGGTGGTTGGAGGTGTGTGGGTGGAGGAGGATATTGGGTGAGTGATTGTTGGTGGGAAATGGGACGGGTAGAGGATATGTGAGTGGGTGGGGAGATGTGTGTAGGTGGGGGATGTGTGGGTTATTGAATGTATGTGTGCTTGGGGTGTGGGTGGATGGAATGTGTGGTGGGTGAGAGGTGTGTGTGGGTGGGGAGATGTGTAGGTGTAGGGATGTGGTGGATGGGTGGGGGAATGTATTGTATGTGTGTGTGGTTGGGTGGGGAAGTTGGAGTGAATGGGGGATGTGTGGGTGGGTGGTGGATGTGTCTCATAACATAGTAATATGCATTGTTTATGTTTACAAAATTCATGTGACAATGTTTTTTTCCTATGCACTGTTGATGAAAGAAAGATGAATGATTGGAAGGGCCGAATGTAAGACGGGCCTGCGTGCCCAATTTGTTACCCTTTGAAAATAAAGTCTGTTCGTTCGTTCGTTCGTTCGTTCGTTCGTTCGTTCGTTCTTCTTCTTCTTCTTCTTCTTCTTCTTCTTCTTCTTCTTCTTCTTCTTCTTCTTCTTCTTCTTCTTCTTCTTCTTCTTCTTCTTCTTCTTCTTCTTCTTCTTCTTCTTCTTCTTCTTCTTCTTCTTCTTCTTCTTCTTCTTCTTCTTCTTTCTCCTTCTCCATCTTCTTCTCCTCCTCTTCCTCCTCCTTCTTCTTCGTCTGCCGCTGCTACTGCAGTTTTTTTTTCAAAATGGACCACTACCCCTCAACCATCTCAAGAAAAAGTAAAACTCACCTGTCCTTGTCCATCCCACCCAGCTCCCTCCGTGTTCTCTGCATGTTGTGAATGTCTGTCTCCGGGTTTGTTTTTTTTTTTTTTTGTATTTTAGTTATCTCTCTGTTTCTTTAGCTTGCGTATTCCATGGAAGGACTATTTAGCTATGAGGACATAGAAAATACAAAGCCTAAGATTGGAATTTCTGTTATCTTTGATTTTCATTGACAAATTAACAGTTGCTTTGCTTGGTTATCCTAATTTGATATTGCTGCATTATTTGTAGTCTACCTTCTTGTGTTCACATATTTTTTATTGTTGTTATGCCTTTCATATATAACACATAAAACATCTCACACTGCAGGAGTTGGTGTGCCAACAAACCCAGACAGATTTAATCAGGACTCACTCATCTGACAAGTAAGTGTAAAATACCATGTATTATTATCTAGCAGCATTCATACCTGTCTCGGTTTAATTCTCGAATTCATGTAAACAAGGGTTTAAAAGGCAAGAGGGTCGACTTCATTGCACCGGGTTTTATCCCATATGGCTCGATCTCTTTCCGCAGGGCAGACTACCAAAAGCGCCACACAAAGCACGACTTTCCGTAGTTCCATCGACGACTCTCAGTAGTCTTCAAGAAAATTATACTCGCGAACCGAACGGCGTAATCCGGAATCGAACCCACAACCTTCGGATCCAGAGGCAAGCAGCGTAACCACTTCGCCACGGAGACTCTCGTTCCTGAGTTAGTATGTGTAGGGAAAAAAATAAACATTCGGCCCCTTTCAATCTGCTTCTGCGGCGTCATTTATAATTGAGGTCCGTTTGTGTGTGTGTGTGTGTGTGTGTGTGTGTGTGTGTGTGTGTGTGTTTGTTTGTTTGTGTGTGTCTGTGTGTGTCTGTGTGTGGAGGGTGGGGGAGGGGTTGATATTCTTTCCTTTCTTTGTTCTCTTTCGAGTTAGTCCTAAACAGGACTGGTTACATTTACATTTCCTCCTCTCTGCTGTTCGGTTTCGGTTGGGTTTTATGGGACTGACTCTGACTGGCATTTTCCTAATCGCGTTGAAATTGTCCTGATGAGGACCGGTCCTTAGGAGGACCTGCCAGATTAAGTTCCCACCCCCTCCTCCAGTCGTTTGTTGCTTACTCTAACATGACTGGCCTTGAACTCTTTTAGTCCTACACTACATAAGGGCTGCCATAGTCTCACAAGGACTGGTGTTGAACACATTTTATCCTCATATGGACTGGGACAGTCCTCACAAGTACAGGGTCAACACCGAGTTAGCGCGCTTAAATTCCAATACAAGGGTTTGATTCAATCCGGAGTTAGTGTGGGCTACACGATTGGTTTAAATCAATTCTGAGGCTAATAGTCCCAGTAAACACGAGAACTGGATCACTTGCAGCTGTTGTACATTTTATTTTAATTGAGTCACGTCACCCGATTATGCGTGGCATAGTATATACAGCAAAATTACGTTCAACAACATACATTAGCTTGTTACCTGTAAAGAGCTAAGTTATGATTTACATGAAAGGTGATTAAGGGTTTCATTTAGTCCTCATTATTGAATGCTGCAGAACCACGGAGAATTAGTAAATAATATGAGGGTCACATAGATGCCATCAACAGTTCTGATACAGACGAATAGGCGGAGTATCAAGGCCGGAGAAGAACAAAAACAAAGAAATGTATATACATGGGTTTGAAATAATTTTGCTGAATTATAGCAAAGTCAGATATGCAACACATACAATAGCAACTGATGCTAAGAAGAGACTCATATCTTGGAAAAATATTTTGGATATGAGCTTTAAGATTTTTCAAACTTCTGACAAAGTTTGCACACTAGTATTTGCGACTGCGTAGTCAGCGTCGGACAATAAGAGCATTTCTTTGCTGATTCGGCAGCTTCTTCAGCTTGTCTTGTTCCAGTTATATTGATGTTCCTTTTCTCTGGAGTAAACTAGGCAGACCGAGAGAGGGATCACACTTCATGGGCTACACATTGTCTATACAATTCAACCCAGGCATTGTGCTATGAAGAGGTTATTATACCTAGTTTGAAGCACAATGTAACAACTATCGTCTGTCAAGACGGCAAGCTGACGGTAGTACTAGAAGTCAGTATAACGTAGGGAAAATGATAAAAAGGTGCAATTTTGCAACTATACGGGAACAGTCATTACATCTTGCAGTCGATGCCTCCATGCCTCCATCGTATAAAAGATACTTATTTTATATTTAAAACAAACAAGTCTCCATGGCAAAAGTTGCCTGTTTGCAAGTTGGAAAACATACTCATCCTTCTATCTGAATTAGAAAAAAATGGCTAAAGTGCTATATAGAACCTATAGTTGTGTAGCCTAGTGATACTTGGGCAATAAACTGACCAGTCGAGAGACATTTGACGGCTGTGGAAATGTTTCTGAGGCAAATGCAATGAATAGACATAACGACACACAAGGCAGTCTTTCCAAGAAGCAGACGAAAACCGCAAACGTATTATAGATATTGGATGTACATAGTGAACATTTTGGAGAAAACTATGATGAGAAATACGCATGAAAACGTTATGACAACTGGCGCAACTGACGGGAAAAGAGCAAGAAGAAGACAAAGTTAGAAATAAATAGATCGTTTTGCCAAATGTTACGTTCTGGACAAGAACACAGATGTGAACAGAGACGCTGGTGAGTGTTTGAACTTTAATAATGATGTGTGAGTGACTGACCAGGGGGAAAAAAAACCTACACAAATTGCAAATAAATAAGTCGTCAAATATAATAAACTATACCTGTATATCATTATACTCCAGCTTGGAAAACATTCTGGACACTGATCACAAAGAGAAAGGGGAATCTTATGAAATGTTCTCTGCTATGACCCGATGTATGTCTCTGAACGACACAAGTCGGGAGCTGATAGCTGAACGTGTGTACACCGTTGGCTGCTTCGACTTGTTTCATTATGGACATGTGAAATTATTGAAGCAGATGAGAACGTTTGGGAAGAAGGTTAGCATGTCTTATGTTTATGTTCTTATATATATTATAAGTGAAATACTAACATAAGACAGACGGACAGACAGACGGACAGACAGGCAGACGGACAGACAGACAGACAGACAGACGGACGGACGGACGGACGGACGGACGGACGGACAGACAGACAGACAGACAGACAGACAGACAGACAGACAGACAGACAGACAGACAGACAGACAGACAGATGGGGATGGATGGATGGATGGATGGATGGATGGATGGACGGACGGATGTCTGTTTGTCTGTTGGTCTTTCCGTCTGTCTGTCCGTGTGTCTGTCTGTTGGTCTTTCCGTCTCTCTGTTGGTCTTCTATTTGTTTAGTCTGTGTAGATGGCATTTCAACCGTGTCGTCATCCATTTCCTTGTCCTTTCAAAGGTAACGCAAGCATTATTCCACACCTCATATATTGAAGGAGCCATGTCCAGTGGCAAAAAGTTTTCGCCTCGAAGGTTCTTCGAACACTTGCTGGCCACTGCTTCACCCCGGCTTGCCCTCAATATAGGGAAACCATTTGTTACAGTTTACCTGACCGCAATCCGAAAATTGCAAATAGGCCGCATACTTTTCTTCTGTAATCTCTAGCACGTGACACAGAAGACTGTTACAATGGGTCAGCAATTTTCGTACATGATTGCCAGCCATTAACCTTTCGTCACGGAGTATATTTCCAGTTTTGATCGATGTTTTTAGGTCAGATTTTGTGTGCATGTAAATATAATCATTGATGACACATTGTAGGTCTCATAGTTGTGCATGTAAATATTCTTCTTGATAATCATTTTAGGTCATCGTTGATGTGCATGTAAATATTCTCATCTTATATATAAATTAGGATGTGTGTATCTCTGTATGTATTTATGTATCTCTGTCTGTATGTATGTCCTTTATGCGCTCGCGAACGGCCCATCCGATTGAGATGAAATTTTCTACACGCCTTCCTTTCATTCCAGAGATGCCAACTGTCGTAGTTTTTTTTTCTTCTTCTCCTCCTCCCTCCCTCCCTCCTCCCCCTCCCAAAATACGTACGTCCAGGAATGGTCTTCTACATAGACACTTCTCTCTGAGGTCCGCGATAACATATTAACCTGGTGGGATGGCAATCATCATCCTACTACCTCCTCCCTCCTCCTCCCTTCTCCCTCTTCCTCCCTCCGCCTCCTCACTCCTCCTCCCCCACTCTCTACTCCTCCTTCCTCCTCCCTCCTCCTCCTCCCTCTTCCTCCCTCTTCCTGCTCCCTCCTGCCTCCTCCCTCCGCCTACTCTCTCCTCCTCCTCCCCTCCCTCCTCCCCTCCCTCCGCCTACTCCCTTCTCTCCTCCTCCTCCTCCCTCCTCCTCCCTTACCTCCTCCTCCTCCCTTTCTCCTTCTCTTCCTCCTCCCTTTCCTTCCTCCTCCTCCTCCCTTCTACCTCCTCCTCCCCCTACCTCTTTCCTCCTCCCTCCTCCTCCTCTTCCACCTCCTTTCCTTCCTCCCCTCCTCATTCTCCCTCCTTCCTCTCCCTCCTTCCTCCCTCCTCCTCTCCTCCCTCCTCCTCCTCCCTCCTCCTCTCCCTCCTCCATCCCTCCTCCTCCTCCCTCTCCCTCTTCTTCCTCCTCCCTAACCCTCCACTCCTCCCTCTTACCTCCCTCCCTCCACCCTCTCCTCTTCCTTCCTCCCTCTCCCTCCTCCCTCTTCCTTCCTTCCTCCTCCTCCTCCTCTACCTCCTCCCTCCTCATCCTCCCTCCTTCCTCTCCCTCCTTCCTCCTCCTCCTTCCTCCTTCTCCCTCTGCCTCCTCCCTCCTCTCCTCCTCCTCCTCCTCCTTCCTTCCCCTCCTCCTCTGCCTCCTCCCTCCCTACTCCTCCCTCTTCCTCCTCCTTCCTCCTCCTCCTCCCTCTTCCTCTTCCTCTTCCTCCCTCTTCCTCCTCCTCCTACCTCCTCACTTCTCCTCCTCTCTCCTCCTCCCTTTTCCTTTCTCCTACTCCTCCCCTCTACCTCCTCCCTCCTCCTCCGTCCTCCACATCCCTCCACTTCCCTCTTCCTCCTCCTCCCTCCTCATCATTCCTCCTCCTCCTCCTCCCCCTCCTTCTCCTCCCTCCTCCTTCTCCCTCCTCCTTCTACCTCTTCCTCTCTCCACCTCCTCTCTCCTCCTCATCCTCCTCCCTCTCCCTCCTCCTGCGTTCTCATCCTCCCTCCTCCTCCTCCTTCTTCCTCCTCCCTCCTCCTCCCCCTCCCTCCTCCTCTCTCCTCCTCTTCCCTCCCCTCCTCCTTCCTCCTCCTCCTCTTCCTGCCTCCTCCTCCTCCTCCTGCGTTCTCATCCTCCCTCCTCCTCCTTCTTCCTCCTCCTCCTCCTCCCTCTCCCTCCTCCTCTCTCCTCCTCTTCCCCTCCCCCTCCTCCTTCCCTCCTCCTCCCTTTTCCTCTTCCTCCCTCCTCCTCCCTCCTTCCTTCCATTTCTTCTCCTCCTCTGCCCTCCTCCTCCTCCTACCCTCTTCCTCCTTCCCCTCCTCCCTCTCCTCCTCCTCCATCCTCCTCCTCCCTCTTCCTCCCCTTCCTCCTCCCTCCCTCTTCCTCCCTCTCCCTCCTCCATCCTCCTCCTCCCTCTTCCTCCTCCTTCTTCCATCCTCCTCCTCCTCTCTCCTCCTCTTCCTTCTCCTCCTCCTCCTCCCTTTTCCTCCCTCCTCCTCCTCCCTCTACCTCCTCCCTCCTCCTCCTCCCTCCCTCCTCCTCCTCCCTCTACCTCCTCCCTCCTCCTCCTTCTTCCTTCTCCTCCCTCCTCCTCCCTTTTCCTCCCTCCTCCTCCTCCCTCTACCTCCTCACTCCTCCTCCTCCTCCTCCTCCTCCTCCCTCTACCTCCTCCCTCCTCCTCCTTCTTCCTTCTCCTCCCTCCTCCTCCCCTTTTCCTCCCTCCTCCTCCTCTCCCTCTACCTCCTCACTCCTCCTCCTCTCCTCCTCCTCCCTCTTCCTCCTCCTTCCTCCTCCTTCCTCCCTCCTCTCCCTCCTTCCTCCCTCTACCCTCCCTCCCTCCTCCCTCTTCCTCCCTCCTTCTTCCATCCTCCTCCTCCCTCCTCCTCCCTTCTTCCTTCTCCTCCCTCCTCCTCCCTTTTCCTCCCTCCTCCTCCTCCCTCTACCTCCTCCTCCTCCTCCACCTCCCTGTTCCTTCCTCCCCTCCTCATTCTCCCTCCTTCCTCTCCCTCCTTCCTCCTCCTCCTTCCTTCTTCTCCCTCCTGCCTCCTCCTTCTCCTCCTCACTCCTCCTTCTCCTCCTCCCTCCTTCTCCATTCTTCTCCTCCTCTCCCCTCTTCCTCCTCCTACCCTCTTCCTCCTCCTGCCTCCTCGTCCCTCCTCCTCCTCCTACCTCCTCCCTCTTAGCTTCTCCATCCTGACTCCTTCCTCCT
>OY992889.1:53440028-53584900 GCA_963921405.1 Cepaea hortensis | reverse complement strand
GACTGCTTTGCGTTGATTTCAATGGTTTGAGGCGTCGGTCGCTCAAATAGCAATGGGAAAACTACTCAACGTAAAAATGTTATGAAATTCACAGTAAATAAATGCTGCGACTGATTGTAATGTCCTGTAAAGGATATGTTATTAACTGATTTTTCCCCCGTAAGTTTGCCATTGCTTTCTGAACAACCGATGCTCATACCAGTGTGAACATCACCAAACACCGATCTGTTTCCAAATTCCCTGCAGTTGATTTTGAACCCGATGTGCGGGATTGGTAAACCGCGGTCACTGCCTTTACGCCGTAAACGACTGCATCATGGAAATACACCGCAAGAAGTAATTGGAAACGGTAGTATGGTGGACGCAGTGTAGGCAATGTTTGTGGGTGGAAATCTCTTACAAACATTCATTTTGTTTTGGCGCTCGATTGCTCTCTTTTGAACTCACGCGTAGTAAGTTCAAAATATTTCAGATAGCATTGTACTGAATTTTACGTGTGGATTAGCTTTCCCTATTACCAGTGTCCCTCGCCATCAGGCATACCCGCTCCGACTTCAGAGGTACTTGTAATTTTGTTGAGTTGAGTTGAGCTAGGAACCGTCATCACTGCACTCTTGACATTCCCATACGCGCTCCGTCCCCTCGGTCAACAGCCAGCGAAGAGTCATACTACTAATCGTTCCCACAGCTATCTGATTTACAGCTCTCCTGGTCTTCCCTTTCAGTTTTGATATTTCGACGTATTATTTACGTCCCCAAGTTAAGGACGAGAAGTCAACATTTTAGTCCAACTTATTGGTGTAGGGGGTTAAACCCCTTACCTCGGCATCAGCATACCGGATGTTTAAGAACGCCCGTTTTTATCCATTCGGCCATGCTGACCTCTACAAACAAGCATTAACTGGTGCCTCCACAGAATAGTGGAATTAACATGGTTTGACAGAATCACCAATGTGGAGCTCTTGGAGAGAATTAGACAAATACCTATGAACTAAGAGATGAGGAAAAGACACTGGCAGTGGACAGGACACACACTGAGAAAACCTGAGGAGAGTATAACTAGAGAAGTCCTCGACTGGAACCCACAAAGGAGAATGAAATAGTGGACAACACGCGGTGCACAGATTTAAAGACAGGCATGCATCGGGAAGATGGAGGAGACAGGGAGGGTAGAATGGCCCGGCCTGTGCCTGTGAGGGCTAATTCCCCACTGGGATTGGGGGGTGGGGGGAGAGAGAAAGGGCGAAACAGAAGAAAAATGAACCTTTGTTTTCGTTCACTCACTTTGAAATCAAGCGTAGTCCATTCATGTGTTATTACTTCTAGTGCCCCGGAGTGATTTTTGCGTAACGATTAGCTTTCCGTATAACCAGTGTCCCTCGTCATCAGGCGAACCCATTCCGACTTCTGAGGTAGTTGTAATTTACGTTCCCAAGTGTCAAGGACAAGAAGCCAACATTTTAATTCTAATAACCTGTAGGGGGGGGGGGGGGGTTACTCCGCTACCTCGACAACAGCTCACCGGAAGTTTAAGTGATCAAGCCGTCTGACTCGGGATGCGAAGGCTGTGTCCGATTCCGGGCCGCGTCCTTCGGTTCATGAGAGCATTTTTTTTCGGAAACTCCAGGGCGTCGTCGTTGGAGCTACGGAGTTCGTGCTTTGTGCGACGCTTTCGGCAGTTCGCTGCGGAAAGAGACAGCCTTATGGGATAAACACGGGGTGCAATGAAGTCGACCCTGTCGACTTTTAAGCGACTTTTTAAAAAATAAACCCTAAAATACACCCCCCGCCCTCCCTATACACACACATGCACGCTGTTACTATTCAAAACTCAATGGGTCTCTTCGTCTATTGAACTGGTTTAATACTTATTCTAATGCGCGCATTTGTGCTTGCAATTATGCAAGAGTGTGTGTATTCAACAGCGCATGAATAGGTGTATGTATGTATATGTATGTGTGTGTGTTTGTGTGTGTGTGCGTGTCTGTAGGAGTGTGTGTATTTAAAAGCGTTTGAATATATGAGAGGAAACGAACAACAATTAGCCTTCTATGTCTACTGTTCCCAAAGTAAACACGTGATACAGTCCTTGACCCCCAACTATGGCCTATTTATCGCGCACTGTCAAATATAATAAAAATGAAATTCGCTTCTATAATTTAATTCACTTGGATATTTGTTGAAGACTTCGCGCTTTCATGTTATTTCATTTTCATTTTAAATGAAGTAAGCGCATCACATCTGGATTGTTTTTATTCACACCGACAATAATATGTATCATCGACAGACAGATGTGTAAGCAAGCAGACAGACAGGCAGGCTCACACACTGACGGACTGGCTGAGTGACTGTATGACTGACAAACATATTGAGTGTCTGGCTATCTGACTGACGGACTGGCTGGGTGACTGTATGACTGACAAACATATTGAGTATCTGGCTATCTGACTGATAGACTGAAAAACAAACCAGAAGACAGACAGATAGACCGACCAGCTGGCAGACTGACAGTCTAACAGACAAAAAGACTGAGAAATATACATCCTGAAAGACAGACTGATAGACAGACAGACTGACTGATTGACTGATTGACTGATTGACTGACTGACTGATTGACTGACTGACTGACTGATTGACTGACTGATTGACTGATTGACTGACTGATTGACTGATTGACTGACTGATTGACTGACTGACTGACTGACGGACTGACTAACTGACTGACTGCCTTACTGACTGAGTGACTGACTGACTGACAAACTGACTGACTGACTGACTGACTGACTGTCAGGCGGGTATCGGTCTAACAGTAAGAAAGACCGACAGACAGGTTAAATAACCAACACAACAGCAACACTAAACTTGTCATGTTCGCTTTTGTTTTTATTTTGCTTTCGCTTGTTATGAATGGAGTCGGCTCCGTGGCGATGGGGATACGGACGCAGATTGTAATCCCGCATACCCGCGTTCGAAACATAGCTGCACGCGATTTGGCAGCAGACCGCATTGTGTTGTTTTTTTACGAAATGGTATGGGTGCCGGTCGTTCAGAAAGTAATGGCAAACTATTGAACGTAAACTTGCCAAGAAATTTTTAAAAAAACAGCAAAAAATGTTGGTGTTGACTGCGATGTCCTGTAAAGGATATGCAACCAACTAACTTTGCTATGAACTCAAGCGTAATCCACACACATTAGCTGTCCCTATTACCAGTGTCCATCGCCATTTGGCGAGCCCACTCCGACTTCTGAGGTAATTTAAATTTACATCCCTAAGGCCAAGGACGAGAACATTAATATTTAGTCCAACTGACCCATGTAGGGGTTGAACCGGCTACCTCGGTATCAGCGCACACTGGAGGTGTCAGAGTCTACGCTTTTATAGATTCGTACATTTGCTATATTTATCTCCCTCTTCTTTCTTCTTCTTCTTCTTCTTCTTCTTCTTCTTCTTCTTCTTCTTCTTCTTCTTCTTCTTCTTCTTCTTCTTCTTCTTCTTCTTCTTCTTCTTCTTCTTCTTCTTCTTCTTCTTCTTCTTCTTCTCCTCCTCTTCCTCCTCCTCCTCCTCCTCCTCCTCCTCCTCCTCCTCCTGCTTCTTCTTCTTCTTCTTCTTATTCTTCTTCTTCTTCTTCTTCTTCTTCTTCTTCTTCTTCTTCTTCTTCTTCTTCTTCTTCTTCTTCTTCTTCTTCTTCTTCTTCTTCTTCTTCTTCTTCTTCTTCTTCTTCTTCTTCTTCTTCGTCCTCCTCCTTTCCTCTCCGCCACACATTTCATCTGCTTTTTCTTCTTTATATTTTTCTTAAATCCGGGTAAACGCTTCTCAGCATCGGATGTACTGAGCCAAACGTATGACGAAATAACGCAACCAAGTAAGTTTAATGATGACGTCAATAAAGATGAACGAAGAAGAAGAAAAACAATAATAAACAATCCAAAAAACAGAGTTAACATTAAAAGAACAAGAAGAAACAAGCCAAAGACAGAGTTAACATTAACAGTATATTAAATAGTACAGGTGTACTGGATCAGCCCTGATAATATTCCTGCATAATACACGTTCAGTATCCTGTAAAACGAGGATCCTGTAAAAACTGTGTAATCTCAGAAAGCCGCCTAGTTTCCTCACTTTCTTGTGTGTATTTACATTGTCAACACAACTTAACCCACATTGTCGCTCTATTGAAAGGTTATAATGTATTATTATATGGTAAGTTGGAATTCACTCTCCTATAAATAGAACGAGAAACGGTCATGGGGTTGTGTGCTTTGTAAAATATAAGGTTATTATTTTTTAAATAAATAAATTATTTCATTGCGGAAAGCCATACAAACAAACGAGAGAGGATACACACTTGTAGAATGGGGAAAAGAAACTGAACTGGTTGTAGGAAACACCTGTTTAAGCAACATCCAAGAAGATTATGGACATGTAAAAGCAGGATTAGAATCCATATTGATTACATTATGATTAACAAAAGGTGTCGAAATGCGCTGACAGTTGTAAAAACAGTTGCAAATGAAGACTGTTACAATGATCACAGATTAATTACAGTCACATTAAAGGTAAAGTTAAGAAAGTCAAGTATACACCAGGCAAAAAAACACAAATATGCTCTGTATACATTGAAATATGACAATGATAAACAAGACAATTTTAACATAGAAGATTGTCTAATCTAGATATCTTATTTCAAGTTGTGGATGATCAACGAGAAATGAAGAATTCAATCAGTTTGGATGCAGAAACAATTATCCCGAAATTAAAGAAAGTAGGTAGTAAGAAATGGATGAATGAATACATTTTACGATTAATGGAAACAAGAAGACAGAATAAAAAATAATTCTGATAATATGAAGAGATTCACAGTAAAGTGATGTCATTATTTAAAGAGGCTAAAGAAGCATGGCTTGAGAAAAATTGCATAGAAATTGAAAATCAACACAACCGTGAAAATACCAAATTCATGCACACAAAAACTCAGGAGCTAGGAGCTTTCTGTTAAAAAAGAACACCTACATCTGAAAACTGCCTGAAAACAATAGATGGAAAAATCATAATAGAAACAGATCAGATTTTACATGCATGGTAATATTATGTGAAAAACCTGTATGATGATACAAGAGAAGAGCAGTGTAATATTAGGAATAATAATGAAGAACCATCAATTTTGAAGATGGAAGTTCAGAATGCTCCTAACCATGTGAAAACTGGTAAGACACAGAGTCCAGACAACATCACAACAGAAATTATCAACGCCTTAGAAGAATATAGAATAGACCAAGTCACCAGACTGCTGAACACTATATGTGATACTGGAGATATACCTCCTGAATTATGTAATTCTATATTTATTGCAATCCCGAAGAAATCAGGAGCTAGCTCGTCATCAACACACCGGAAGTTTAATAGCAAGCACTCTTATCCATTCGGCCATGCCTATAAATGTGGACTGTCTTTATCTGAAGCGAGTAATCAGTTGTATTTGTGAGTTAACGTCTTAAAATATATCCTTATTATCCTTTCTATCCGTCCACGGTGTTCTGTGAATTCTGCATTATGCAGCTGACGAGATTCAGCTGGCAATAAATTGTGTAATCTATTGTCTGTGTCTTCGTTATTCAGATAAATAGAATTGTTTATCTACATATGGCTACTATCACCAGGTACTAATCCACAGAAAGCAATATTACTCTAATTTAGTGGGAAACACGCACATCACTCAAATTTAGTGGGTAAGAGGCTACATCACTTATTTTTAGTGGGAATCAGTAAGAACAGGAACCACGAGCGATAGCGAAATTCCATTATAGAGGTTTACATAGAATCATATATACACAGGTCCCAGCAAATATAAATCCACAAAGATCATGCCTGATGTAGACATTGGCGATCATGAGTCTCCACTCACCTTTACCATCTCTCAACCTCTGTTAAATTGCGACCATAACGTTAACAAAGACAAGGCATTCCATATATTATATTCGACGAACAATAAACATTTGCTCAAATATACCCACGTATTAGATGTTATCGGTTCCAATCAATTTTGTGCAGACAGACAGATTTCCTTTTAAATTTGCCACTACCACGGGGATAACTCATGCTCCTCATTCGAACATTATCAGTGACTTTGTGATTTAAGCAGTTCAGCCAAAGCATAATTCCTTTATTCACTTTAGAATAATTTAGAATTAAATTGTAAAAAGACTCAGGTTAGGTCGTCACTAGGAAGGAAGAAGTGCCACAATGTAATATACGAGTAAATGGAAATATTCTTCAACAAGTGAATCGGTACAATTATCTTGGAACAGTTATAACATCTGATGGGAGATGCCTTGAAGAGATTAGAACAAGAATCGCCATGGCGAAAGTAGCCTTTAGCAAGATGAAAAACATTCTGACCAATAAAAAGATGTCAATTGAAACGAGAAAAAGAGTGTTGAGGGGATACATAGAGCCTGTTCTTTTGTATGGATGTGAAACTTGGACAATGAGCGGTCAAGCTGAAAAGCATCTGATGGCTGCAGAAATGTGGTTTCTGAGGAAAATGCAAAGAATACCATGGACAGACAGAAAAACAAATGACCAAGTACTACAGGAGACAAATGAACTTCGTAAACTGATTAGAGAAATTAGACGTAGACAGTCAAAATTTTCTGGACATGTTTTGAGAAGAAATGGATTGGAGAACTTAGTGACAACTGGCAAGATCGAAGGGAACAAACCAAGAGGAAGACCGAGAGGAAAATACCTGGATGGCTTTGCCACATGGCATGGATGAGACAGGAACACTGAGCTGATCCACGACACTGGTGATCGAGTGAAATGGCGAGTCATGACCGCCCACGCTTTCCAGCATGGCACATGATTGATTGATGGTATAGTCACGCAATAAATCGTGCAATCTATTGTTTTCAGCTTCTGTGTGTAAAAGAAGTTAATATTCCTATATTATTATTTGTTACCCAGTTGTTTATGGTGAAGGGGTTACGGAGGCAATTCGTAATCTAACACACCGCGTTCGAAACAGCCGCGGGTGATTTGGCATTGGGTTTACGTTGGTTTTTACGAAATGGCATGGGCGCCAGTCGTTCAGAAAGCAATGGCAAACTACTGGACGTAAACTTGTCAAGAGATCAATAAGAGCAGAAAACAATGCCGGGACTGACTGCGATGTCCTGTAAAGGATATGCAACTAGCTAACTAACCCAGGTGTTTAAGCTTTCGACACACACACACACACACACACACACACACACACACATACACACACATACACACACACACACACACACATCTTTCCCTTTTCTGTCCAAATCAAAGATACGTAGAATAAAATAAATTTTTATTTGTGTATACATATATGAACTGTATAATAAATCAACAGATTTTGTGCACTGCATATATACATGAGTCCAGTGCTTAATACTACACAATGAACAATGTAACCATGTTAATATACAAATTATACAATAATATTCAGGTAACAGGGATTTGTAAATCTGCATATTCTACGGGGGACTGCGTGGTCTCGAGGTATGGTGTCCGCCTCGAGTGCTTGAGGCCCCAGGTTCATGCCCCGGTTAGGACCGGGATATTTTCACGTGGACTTCTAGTAATAAATTTACCCTGGTCTCTGGGTAGTGAGATCGGACGCCCGTGTGTATTGTTGTCTCTGGGTAGTGAGATCAGACGTCCGTGTGTATTGTTGTCTCTGGGTAGTGAGATCAGACGTCCGTGTGTATTGTTGTCTCTGGGTAGTGAGATCAAACGTCCGTGTGTATTGTTGTCTCTGGGTAGTGAGATCGGACGCCCGTGTGTATTGTTGTCTCTGGGTAGTGAGATCAGACGCCCGTGTGTATTGTTGTCTCTGGGTAGTGTGATCGGACGCCCGTGTGTATTGTTGTCTCTGGGTAGTGAGATCGGACGCCCGTGTGTATTGTTGTCTCTGGGTAGTGAGATCGGACGCCCGTGTGTATTGTTGTCTCTGGGTAGTGAGATCGGACGCCCGTGTGTATTGTTGTCTCTGGGTAGTGAGATCGGACGTCCGTGTGTATTGTTGTCTCTGGGTAGTGAGATCAGACGCCCGTGTGTATTGTTGTCTCTGGGTAGTGAGATCAGACGCCCGTGTGTATTGTTGTCTCTGGGTAGTGAGATCAGACGCCCGTGTGTATTGTTGTCTCTGGGTAGTGAGATCGGACGCCCGTGTGTATTGTTGTCTCTGGGTAGTGAGATCGGACGCCCGTGTGTATTGTTGTCTCTGGGTAGTGAGATCAGACGTCCGTGTGTATTGTTGTCTCTGGGTAGTGAGATCAGACGTCCGTGTGTATTGTTGTCTCTGGGTAGTGAGATCAGACGTCCGTGTGTATTGTTGTCTCTGGGTAGTGAGATCAGACGTCCGTGTGTATTGTTGTCTCTGGGTAGTGAGATCAGACGTCCGTGTGTATTGTTGTCTCTGGGTAGTGAGATCAGACGCCCGTGTGTATTGTTGTCTCTGGGTAGTGAGATCAGACGCCCGTGTGTATTGTTGTCTCTGGGTAGTGAGATCGGACGCCCGTGTGTATTGTTGTGCACGTAAACAATCCCTTGGCAGTTGGAAATCGACAAAGAGTAGCCTAGTAGCGCTGCCCGGGGAGTTAAAAATCTACTCAAAAGTATTTCAGGATCCTCGCCAGTGCTACGGAGTTCGTGCACTGAACTGAGTTTCTCCAGACCCAGGTTTGAGTTAGGAGAAGAACGGAGCACTTATGGGTTACACCCGTGTGCCGTGATGTTGATCCGTCGACTAAACTGAACTAAACTAAACATTCTAAGTTTCTTTGTCGCTCGGGGTGTGGCTCACTAGTCATGGACATATGTGTGTATGTGTGTATGTGTGTGTGTATGTGTGTGTGTGTGTGTATGTGTATGTGTATGTGTGTGTGTGTTTGTGTGTGTGTGTGTGTTTGTGTGTATGTGGTGTGAGTGCTGGCAGTAGTGAGAGAAAAAGAGTAAGAGGGGGTGAGAGAGAAAGAGAGAGGGGAGAGAGAGAGTGAGAGAGAGAGAGTACTGGCAGTGTATGAGAGAAGAAGAGTGAGACGTAGAGAGAGAGAGAGAGAGAGAGAGAGAGAGAGAGAGAGCGCGAAAGAGAGGGAGAGAAAGAGAGAGAATAAGATCATATAATAATTAAAATACATTTAGTTACGATACAATTACTGGTTTAATCACTATAGGTTTATTTATAATGGGAGCGAATTTGACTAATGTATGAAATTGTCAGTGTAAATAACATAACTCTCTCTCGCTCTCTTTCTCTTTCTCTCTCTCTCTCCGTGTGTGTGTGTGTGTGTGGTGTGTGTGTGTGTGTGGTGTATGTATGTGTGTGTGTGTTTGCGTCACTCACTATTCTCTATGTTTGTACATGTGGGCTAGACAATTGTTACATTAACCACCTCAATACTTGTAGCTCCTTCTTTCCAAACAGCTACAATATTAAAGCGTTCTGCCCAAGTTATTCTTTCCATCTATCTTGTCCACACACTCATAACTGTAATTCCATAACCTGCCGTTATGTAAAAGAGCCACAAACTAGAAGAGTTACAATTGATTGTGTGTGTTTGTTCCATTGATGCACATATCTTTCTGTTATTGCATATTCATTAGTTGAGCTGAGTTGAGTTAAGAACCGACATCACTGCACTCAGGACATTTCCATACGTGCTCCGTCCCCTTGTTCAACAGCCAGTGAAGAGTCATTTTACTAATCGTTCCAACCGCTATCTGATTAAAAGTTCTCCTGGTCTTCCCTCTCAGTTTTGAGATTCTTCCAGAACACCTGTCGATCCACCGCAATCTCATTCTTTCCACATTCATTAATGGACAACTATGTCCTGATGTCTATGCCAAGCTAAAATTCCAACAAGTTCCAGTTTGATGCCTTATGCCAACATCGTCGTTCAGTTCTTCACAGACAAGGCGCACTGGGATAATATTGCGCTGACCAGAGGATAGGACCCTTCTCCACAGAATCGTCCACTGAAGTCATCCATTGAGAGATCCCACACCATGATTCCGCCAAACCCCTGTTCTAGAATAAACCGTACCTTTTCTTTAACACTTGCAGGATTGTCATAGCCGACCCACTGGTCACCTGACACCAGGTATGGGACTTCCTGATCAGGTATTTCATACTTCCTGGACTGGTTGCGCATAGAGCACACCTCGTAATAAGATAACGACCCCTCTTGTTGCGTGTACCGTCCAGGTAATCCACTTCCTGTAATTGGAGCTCCGACCTCAGTATGTGACGTGGACTGCAATGTGAAGGTTTTTGCATACAGTGGAATCCCTATGAGGACTTTACTTTTAGGAGCACCAAGACTCACCCAGTAATTGGCTACCCATTCAATGTTTAGATACCGTTCTTCTTTTCTTTCCCATGAGCCAGCTTTCAGTGGGCTGTTGTGCCCAGTTTTACCATCCCAGGTTCCATGTAAATCATAGGTCATTATGTTGATCAGATCAAATGCTGCAGCGATCCTTGGGACTTTGTACGATGTGTCAATGTTATATTTGCCTGCTGCTACCGAACCAATAAGAATAAGACGCCTGTCTCCAGAATCTTCTTTATCAAAAGCAGCACGGAGTTCTTCACACAATACTGTATATAGCTCGCTGTTCACGGCAGGATTTGCTCCACTGTTTGGGTACTCCCAGTCCAAGTCGAGACCATCAAAGCTTCTGCTTCTAATGAAACTTATCGTGGTGTTAATGAACTCCGTTCTGTTGTCAGCACTAGCTGCCATACGGATGAAAGCGGACGTTCCCATGTTCCAACCTCCAACTCCCAAGATTACTTTTAATCTTGGATTACGCAATTTTAGGTTTGTTATCCTGGCAAAATTACCTACATCACTTCCTCGTGGTTCATCAGAAGCATCAGAGGTTACTAACCTGTTACCTTGCAAGTTTGCAAAGGCGTAAATGATGTGAGTGCACAGGTATGGATTGACATGTTCAGACCCAAACGACGCACCGAACCCTTGTCTATATACGGCCCAATTAGGAAAGTAACAAACAAGATTGCCGCAGGCAGCTGTCGAGGTACTGCTCACGTTTGGTGGGGCAACGGAATATGTCTGTTCATTGTCAACTTCATCGCTGGCAGGATGGCTTCTATATCCCGGATTCTCTCTTGACTCGGAGCAGTTTACATTCCTCTCCCAGTCACAGTACTTTAACATGGGGTTATAGAGCAGTTTTTGCTGACACGTGAAGTGATAGGCGACGCTGTCGCTACATTGGTAGAAGCTGGTACAGCGTTCGGGGTCAGCATAAAGGTCGTTTGTTTTGGAATAGCAGAAACTTGTTGATGGCGGATTAATTGACGGAACTGCCTTCATTGTAGCTGTAGTATCAACGGGCAATGGAGAGCGACTACTGGACGTTTCATAGAGAGTGGGAGTTGATAACGTCGAGGATGCCATTATTGTTGTCGTATGTGTGGCAGTTGGAGGTGTTGTCGCAGGTGTTTGAACTGTAGTATCTGAAACAAGGTTTTCTGGGCTTTTTTGGCGGCAGTCAACATTATAAGGCCAGTCACAAACGCCGACGGCATCGTTGAAAACCAGGCCCGGTGGGCACACATAGCTGAAGGCCCTCCCTAGAAAGCAGCTGTAGAACCTGTTGCAGTCGGCAGGATTGGGAAGTAGCGTTCCGTCTTTCTTGTTACAGAAGTCCAGGCCATCTGCCAGATACACTGCCGATTGTATGATCAAAATGGTTCTAAGAAATAAAGCCTGTGGATAGATTAGATGACACTTGTACAATGGAGTCCACTGTATAAGAAGTAGTAATGATAATAGGAAATGTTTTGAATATCAATTGGAAAGCTATGGAAACAGTTTGAAAGATAATGACAATCAGTATGATGCATATCATGCAGAATGTGAATGTTATACAATTGTATTTTGAATAGTCTGTGAAGCAAGCTTGATGTCTTCTTCTTTTCGTAGTCCATGTCGTATGGCAATGGTTATCATGTCTGTCAACCTTATGTCAGCCTTATGTCAACCTTATGTCAGCCTTATGTCAACCTTATGTCAACCTTATGTCAACCTTATGTCAGCCTTATGTCAGCCTTATGTCAACCTTATGTCAGCCTTATGTCCCATGCAGAGCCAATCATTTCTGATACCGATGTTACCCCATGCCATGATGTGCCACTGTTCAACACCTTCTCTCTCGATCTCCCTCTGCACTCCTCTCCTCAAACTTTTCGTTGTCACAACCTACTCCAGATTTCTTCTTCTCATGGCATGCCCATAAGTTGGATGGCTTTCTTCTGATGCTAGTAACCGTTCTCTTTGTGAGTTAATTTCTTTCGAGACACTTTAATTACTCTTATTTTTGTATCAGATAGTGTTTTCAACATGCTTCTATAAATCCCATCTCCACAGCGTCCATATAATTCCCTACTTGTTTTGCTAATTGTCTGTGATTGAAGTCACAACATCAACATTTATGACGTTGTATCCTTGGTTGGATGTGACAGCCCAGTGACTAGCACACTTACATGCTGGTTCCGCTGTCATGAGTTTGAATCTCCTATCAAGACGAGACTTTTTGTTATCCTTTTTTTTTGGTTTTAATTTAAAAAATTTTAAAATTAAATTGGGATGTCAGATATACTTAAACTAAACCTAGTACCATAAATGGTCTGAGAATTAAAATAAATCGGCCGAGATGTATTGACATTTCCCATAGTCTGCTAATTGATCTATGAGGCTAGCACCATACACCAAATATCCCACACGACGTCGAAAAGAGTTTTACTTTTTGAACAGTTTGTTCTGAGCGTCATAACTTCTTACGTCCGACGCCTCGGAGTTCAATTCGCCGGAGTCCACAGGGGCTTGCGTCTATCGGAGAGCGGTCGGTACAAATAAAGTACCATCTCCACTGAGACTGTTGCAAAACTCTCCCCTCCCGTCTTAGAAATATGCATGGCAATAAATTGTGTAATCTATTGTTTGAGTCTTCGTTATTCAAATAAGTAGAATTGGTCAACTACGTATCGTTATTCTATTTAGAACACTTCATACAACAGTAAGAAAGAAACAAACAACATTCTTTTTTCATGTGATGATAAGAGAGGCATTGGAGAACATCGTAACAACTGGAAATATTGAGGGGAAGAGAGGCAGAGGCAGACCAAGAGAAATGATGCTGGATGGATTGAGACGGTGGCATGGAAGAATACCATCAGCAGAATTGATCCAGAACACCAAAGACCGAGATATGTGGAGAGCCATGAACGCCTACTGGCAGGGCACTTGATGATGATGACGATGTATGGCTACTATCATCAGGTACTAATCCACAGAAAGCAACATCACTCAAATTTAGTGTGAAAAAGGCAACATCATTCAGATTTTGTGGAAAACAGCAACGACAGCAGTCAAGTGAGATGGCGAAATTCCATTATAGAGGCATACATAAATAGAATCATACATACTCAGGGGGAGTGCAGGACAGGTAGTGAAACTTCGCATCTATGGACTTGCATGTAAGGATGTAGTGTGATCATTATTTAGCACAGCACACACGGATTGGCTGAGAGTAGGCATAGGATGGTGGCGTTTTCTCCATGGGTTGGTGGGGGGTGGGGGGTATTTCATGGTCTCTAGACTCTAACCCACTGGGGAAATTACACTGTTTAAAATAAATAATGTATTTAATTAAATGGAACAATATCAAAAATAATGTCAGTTTTGGACCTATTGTCGATGTGTTCTTCGTCATTTATAAGAACAGACTAGTTGCCATCTTCATAGACAAATGTGGTTGAAGTGGTTCTTCAACCCCCCCCCCCTCTCTCTCTCTCTCTCTCTCTCTCTCTCTCTCTCTCTCTCTTTCTTTCTCCTTGTCTTCCTCTCTCTCTTTCAATCTCGCTGTCTATCTCTCTCCTCTCTATATCTTCTATTCCCTTCTCTATGTTAGTCTCTCCCTCTCTCTCTTTCCCTTTTATCTCCCAATGTCTCTTTCTGTCTGTCTCCTCCCGCCCCCACCCCGTCGTTTTCTATCTCTCATCCCTCCTTTTCTCCCACTCTCTCGCCCTCCCCCTGTCTGTCTATACTCCCATGTACTTTCTCTCCCTCTCTTTCACACAGTCTGCAATGGTACCAGGAAATGACTTGGGGAGTAAAGGCGACCGGCGAGATACTGACCACATCACCCAACGAACGCTGATTGGTCAATAAATTATAGGTATCGCACCAAGAGAAACATTGGACAACATCGTGATGACGGGAAAGATCGAGGGCAAGAGAGGCAGAGGCCGACCAAGAGAAATGATGCTGGGTAGTCAGATGGTGGCATGGAGGAATATCAGAAGCAGCGTTGATCCAGAGCACCAAAGATCGAGATATGTTGTGAGATATGAACGTCTATGCCAGCTAGTATGGCACTTGATGATGATGATGATGATGAGGAGGAGGATGAGGAGGAGGATGATGATGATGATGATGATGATGATGATGATGATGATGATGATGATGATGATGATGATGATGATGATGATGATGATGATGATGATGATGATGATGATGATGATGATGATGATGATGATGATGATGATGATGATGATGATAGAGCCGTATGCCTAATGCACATTGAGGCATGTGAACGGGTCCTTTACTGACTTGCTCACTCAGTTGATTTTGTTGTTTTTATATCTAGTACAGTTCCTGGTAATTGCTCACACAAGAAGGCACGCGTAGTCGTGTTGCAGTCACACTCTTTGTGGGTGAAATGTTAGGCTTTCGCATCTTTCAGAACACGACATAATGTGATGAGTGACCAGTTGCCCTTCTCGCCAACTTTCCAACAATTCCCAGAAAATTCTGAACAATGTCTGGTATCCATTTTTAGGCTGGCTGTACTAGCCGTACGTCTCCTTGGTTTTATATGAAATGGTATGGGTGCCGGTCGTTCAGAAAGCAACGACAAACTACTGAACGTAAATTTGTCCAGGAATCACGAACAGCCAACAAATTCTGGGGTTGACTGCTACGTCCGTAAAGGATATGCAAATAACATTTTAACTGGTCGGAAATAATCATTCTCCCACTGACGGGGACTGAGCCTTTACCATTGTCTTCGAGGCAAGCGAACTCATCGCAATGCCATGGTGAATATTTTTCTAATATATATATCATAACTTTATATATATATATATATATATATTCGCATATCCTTTACAGGATATTGCGGTCAACACCAGCATTTTTCAGCAGCTGTTGATGTCTTGGCAAGTTTTAAAGAAGTATTGAATTACTAAATTGTGAAGCTCCAAGTCACATTTTCCCACAGGAAGAGGTTCTAACATGCGAACCACAAATTGAAGAACCTACATTTGAAGAAATCCTATATGTAATCACACGACTTAAAAACAATAAGGCAACTGGGACTGATGGAATTGCTGCTGAATTTATAAAGGCAGGTGGCCATGCATTACATCTAAAGCTATACGAACTAATAATAAAAATCTGGAGGACAGAAGAATTACCCCATGACTGGAAAGAGTCATTATTGATACCTATCTTTAAGAAAGGAGACAAGTTCCAGTGTGGAAATTATAGAGGAATATCACTACTGTCCACAAGCTATAAGATACTATCCGCAGTATTACTAAATAGACTAAAACCATATTCAGAAGACATATTAGGTGACTACCAGGCGGGTTTTAGACAAAACAGATCAACAATAGATCAGATATTTATCTTACGACAAATAGCCGAGAAACATTGGGAATATAAAAGAGATCTCCATAACATTTTTGTGGATTTTAAAAAGGCTTAGGATAGTGTCCATAGGAATAGTCTATGGAATGCTATGCAGGAATTTGGAATACCAAGGAAGTTAATCAACATGACCAGACTATGCATGGAAAATACTTATAATATAGTAACATATAAAGGCAGGAAATCAGACCCCTTCCAAATAACATCTGGCTTGAAACAGGGTGATGCACTATCGCCGCTACTCTTCAATCTGGCTCTAGAGAAAGTTGTAAGGAAGGTAAAGGAGGAATGTGATATTGGAGGAACATCAAAGCTGCTTGGTTATGCAGATGATATAGATATTATAGGGCAAAGTGAACAAAAGACATTGGAAATATTGACTCACTTAAAGGGAAAAGCCCAACAGATGGGGCTGGTTATCAACCAAGATAAGACAGAATATATGGTAATTTCAAGAGACGGAATGGCTAGAAACTCTGGCCACATACAAATAGATAATATGACCATTAAAAGAACGGAAACATACAAATACCTGGGTACAATCTTCAACTGCTCCAACATCATAAGGGAAGAAATACAAACTAGAATCAACTCTGGAAATAAGATATACTATGCACTACAACATCTACTAAAATCAAAGGCGCTATCTCGTAACACCAAAATCACAATATACAAAACACTGATCAGACCAGTTGTGCTGTATGGCTCTGAAACCTGGAGTACAACGAAAGGAGACGAAGCCTTGTTACAAACCTTTGAGAACAAAATTTTAAGACGCATCTTTGGACCCATTAGGGATACACAAAGTGGAGAGTGGAAAAGAAGAAGTAACAAAGACATTTATGATCTGTTTAAGTCCCCGCTAATCACTGGTATGATGAAGGCTAATAGACTACAATGGCTGGGGCATATAGAAAGAATGGAAGATAATAGGGAAACAAAACTCGCTTACACTCAGGAAATAAATGACCGTAGACCCCGAGGTAGACCAAGAAGGCGGTGGAGAGATAATACATGTACAGACCTACAGGCACTTAGAATCAACGACTGGCAAGAGAAGGTCCACCAGAGAGACGAATGGAGACGGATTGTATTTGCAGCAAAGAACCTCAATGGCTCGGAACGCTGAAGAAGAAGAAGAATTACCGGAGAGAGGCAAAATAGCTAAGAAAAAATGGATGAATGAAGATATCTTAAAATTGATGCACAAAAGAAAACAGAGTAAAAATGACAAACAAGAATACGCTAAGATAAATAAAGAAATAAAAGATAAATGTGGGAAGGCTAAAGAAAGTTGGTTAAACGAGCAATGCAAACAAATTGAATTAAATTCCATTAAAGATACAAAAAATATGCACAGACACATCAGTGAGCTTACAGGAAGAAAAATAAGAATAAATACGGGGTGTTTGAAATCAAAAACAGGAAAGATAATATTAGAGGAAGATGCTATAATGAAGAGGTGGAATGAGTATATAAGAGAATTATATGTAGGAGAAAGGGAAGAATTAACAGAAGATAGTAACTTAGAAGGTCCACCTATTCTGAAAGAAGAAGTCGCTGACGCTATGAAACGTATGAAGAAAGGAAAAACAGCTGGGCCAGATGAAATCACAATAGAAGAATTAGAAGTGTTGGGAGAATTTGGAGTAGATATATTAACCAAAATGTTGAATGATATTTACAGCAGTGGATATTTACCCAGTGATATGCTGAAATCTGTATTTATAGCTATACCAAAAAGACCAGGAGCAATTGATTGTGAAGATTTTCGTACAATTAACCTTATAAACCATATCACAAAGCTTCTACTCAGAATCATAATGAGAAGAACCAAAAAGAAAATAAAAATGGAAATTAGTGAAGAACAGTATGGATTTGTGGAAGGAAAGGGCACAAACAATGCAATTTATACATTACGGACACTAATAGAAAGGTCAATAGAGAAACAGAGAGACATATATTTGTGCTTCATAGATTATACTAAGGCATTTGATAAAGTAAAACATGATGAACTGATTAAAATGTTGGAAGATATCAACATTGATGGAAAAGATTTAAGAATAATAAAGAATGTTTACTGGAACCAAGTAGCAGCAATTAAAATGGGAAATAAAGAGGGTAGTTACGAACAGATAAAGCTAGGAGTACGACAAGGGTGTGTCTTGTCACCAGATCTTTTCTCCCTGTATAGCGAAGTAATAATGAGAGAGATCAAAGAGATGCCAGGAATACTAGTTGGAGGTTATAATATAAATAATATACGCTATGCAGATGACACAGTATTGGTGGCGGATAATTCAACAGACCTACAACAATTATTAGACGTTGTAGTAACAGAGAGTGCAAGGAAAGGACTCTCCTTGAATATCAAGAAAACAGTAACAATGGTAATATCAAAGAAAATGGTGACACCAAAATGTGACATAGAAATAGAAGGGAAAATCCTTAACCAAGTTGATAATTTTAGATACCTAGGGACATTTATAACATCAGATGGAAGATGTACAACAGAGATTAGGAGCAGAATAGGGCAGGCAAAAGCCGCATTTCAGAAAATGAAGAGTATCTTATGCAATAAGTCACTATCACTGAATGTAAGAAAGAGAGTGCTGAAATGCTATGTGGAACCAGTTTTGCTGTATGGCAGTGAATCTTGGAATGTAAATGAACAAATTAAGAAGAAATTAGAAGCAACAGAGATGTGGTTCCTGAGACGAATGTTGCGAATTCCTTGGACTGCCAGAGTAACTAACGACGACTGCCTGAAACAGGCTAATGAAACTAGAACATTATATACAACAATAAGACAGAGACAAACAGCTTTCTTCAGTCATGTGATGAGAAGAGAGGCATTGGAGAACATCGTAACAACTGGAAAGATCGAGGGGAAGAGAGGCAGAGGTAGACCAAGAGAAGTGATGCTGGATGGATTGAGACGGTGGCATGGAGAAATATCAGCAGCAGAGTTGATCCAGAAAACCAAAGACCGAGATCTGTGGAGAGCCATGAACGCCTACGCCAGCCGGCACGGCACTTGATGATGATGATGATGATGATGATGTCATTCTCTATCTCTCTTCCCGCGAATCTGTCCGGTTGTCACGACATGTTCCAGTTTTTGTCTTCTCACAATGTAGGCACAAACACGATGACTGTTTCTTTCTGATGTTTATGATAAGTTGTCTTTGCGACTTAACTTAGCTTACCATAAAATCCCAGATTGCTCATTTTGGCTGTCCAATTAATTTTCCTGGCTTAGAGTTTATGACTTTTCTCCGTAATCTCGTATACTCTCGTCAGGTAACGTGATGACAGTTCAAATCAGCAGTGGTTCGAATCGCATCGGTAACTTACGGGGTATTGAGCTGGCCGCTCAGAAAGCAATGGCAAACTACTGAGCGTAATCTTGCCAAGAGATCAACATACAGCTGAAAGATGCTGGTGTTGACAGCTAAGTCCTGTAAAAAGGATATGCTAAAAAAAAAATAATTTTCAGTATTATTTATAACCACTTCTACAAGGTTTCTAAGGATATTTCCTCATTATATCATTCTTTTTTATATTTCAATAGCTATGCAAATAGTAATCTAAACGTTACGCCCACGCTAATGGCAGACTATCACTAATTATTCATGATCATCATCCTCATCATCATCATCATCATCATCATCATCATCATCATCATCATCATCATCATCATCATCATCATCATGTGAAATGCAGATTAGTTTGACCTGTCTACCCATCCAAGGTGCTCTCATTATTCTTCTATCAAACCACATCCCCACAGCTTCTCCGTAATTCCTCACTTTTCTGCTTATTGTCTATGACTTGGTTCTGTACATCATAACTGGCTCAATATAGCTCTCAAGAACTCATTTGTTTCTCACCTGGATTACCATAGACAATATCCAGAGAATATCTTCATCTTGTGAAATGCTGCCTTTGCTTGGGCTATTATGCATCTAACTTCCTGAATACATCTTCCAACTGCTGTTATTAGAGTACCCTAATACTTAACTACATTTAATTGTTTTAGATTGGTTCAATTCACTTTGATGTTGAATTTGTTATTCCTATAACCATTAGTTCTGTTTTTATGTTATTCGGACACAGTTCAGTTTTCAGGAGAGTCGGCGCTGGAGCTACGGAGTTTGTGCTTAATGCGACGCTTTCGGCGGGTCGCCCTGCGGATAGAGAAAACCCGGGTCAATGAGGTCTTTCTGGTGACTGCCGATTCCATCGACGATGAACTGTGGTTTTCGTGGAGGACTTTTGTATTGGCATTCTGGCTGCGGCATTATGCACAGTGTACCTGTGCGGACTGTTGGATTGCCGAGACTCCTGTCTGTTCCACTTTTCACATTGGACAGTGGGGAGCATTTTGTGTGATATTCACTGGCACAGGAACGGAGCATAATGAGGACGACCCGTTGCCGTGAAGTTGGAACCTCGACTAACTAACTAACTAACTAACTAACTAACTAACTAACTAACTAACTAACTAACTAACTAACTAACTGACAGAGTTCTTTGTTTTATCTTTCTGTTGCAATTACAACTATCATTTCTTGTACCTGAGTTTCATCTTAGACGACCAAAACCACGTCATCAGCATATTCAAAAGTAAAGATACTTCTATGATAAACCGCACGTAATAACCAGAATCGAACTCACGTCCCGTGTTGTATTTTGGCCCCACATTTAGCGAAACCTGAAAGAAATCGCCGTGGACTATTGACGTTCCCTACGGGAGGAAAAGATTGGCCACATACTCCTGCATGCACTAACGCCTACTGAATGTGACGATCCCTACAATTCACATCCTCCCAGCATTGGTCCGATTTTCGAAAGAAAAAGAGGCAAGAGAGAAAGTTTGGAAAAGGTATGACATTCTTAGAAGAAAATTTAGTATTCCTTAAAGTTGACAAATCTAGGTTTAGGTGCTTACCTTTGCCATTGTAAACCGGGAACAAATAGTGCCCAGAGACACTTTCAAGAATTAGCAATCTTCTCTTAGACAAAATTGCAGTCGGATGGCCGTGGTATCTGAAGGCGCGCTCTCAAGGAGATCCCACTACAGACAGTTCACTTATATATCCTATTTTTTGGTCCTGTTTTTGGCCGAATATCCTAGACACACATGGAATGAATAGATCGGATCATTCAATATTTGCACACTGCCATTGCATGTACCAGTTAATTCTCCTCGCCCCGGGACACCTTCGTGATATTCAGGGATGATCCTTTTATTTTGCTTCTTTTGGGTACAGTATATGACTAGCCTAGTACGCAAACACCCACTTACATATGTTCTCTTTGTCTTTCTCTCTCTCTCTCTCTCTCTCTCTCTCTCTCTCTCTCTCTCTCTCTCTCTCTCTCTCTCTCAGTCTATCACCCTCTTTCTCTCTCTTTTTCTCTCTTTTCTCTTTTATCTTTCTCTCTTTTATCTTTTACTCTCATCCTCTTGTTTCCTTTATTTCTCCCTATTTCTATCGTTTACACTTTCTCTTTCTTTCCCCTACCTCCCCCCCCCCTTTCCCTCTCTCTCTCTCTCTCTCTCTCTCTCTCTTTCTCTCTCTCTCTCTCTCTCTCTCTCTCTCTCTAGATTCTTCTCCGATCTCTCATTCTCTTCCCCAGTCTCTGTTTTGGTCTATCCGTATGATTCGTACCTGGGCTTGAATTGTCGTTAGCCAATTATTGTTAGTATTACTAAGAAGGAAATGGGCAGGGATCAAGACAGGAGAGGATTTTGAGATTAGTTATTCTGGGGGAGAATAACGGCAAAGAGGTGTAGCCATTATATTGGATCGGTAAACATCAAATTTTGTTAAAGGATATTGAGCCGTGTCAGCTATTAGTAAAATTTAATGGAAGACCTTTTAAAATAAATGTCATTGAAGTATATGCTCTAACAAGTGAATGCAGTGAAGAAAGTATAGAGGAATTTTATAATGACATGGAGTCTGCTTTGAATAACTGTCAAAATATCAGAAATAAATATTATAATAGAACGGATAATTTCAACGCAAAAGTAGGATCAAGGCTATGAATGCAGTGTAGGCGACCATGGTTTGGGAGAGCGAAACAAAAGAGGATACAGACTTGTAGAATGGGCAAAAGAACAAGAAATGGTTGTTGGAAAAACCTGGTTTAAACAATATCCTAGACCTAGAAGATTATGGACATGGAGGAGCCCAGACAGCAGGATTAAAAACCAGATAGATTATATTCTGATTAGCAGAAGGTTTCTGCGTTAACAGTCGTGAAAACAGTTCCCAATAGAGACTGTTAAAGTGATCACAGATTAATTACAAGTACATTGAGAGTAATATTAAAGAAAGTTAAGTATACAACAAGAAACCTGAAATATGATTTGTGCAAATTGAAAAATGACAAAGAAATACAAGATACTTTTAACATAGAAGTAAAGAACAAATTTGATACATTGTCTGATCTAGAGATCCTATTTCAAGATGTGGATGATCAATGGGAAATGTTGAAGATTTCAATCAGTTGTGCTGCAGAAAAAACTATTCCTACATTAAAGAAAGTTAGTCGTAAGACATGGATGACTGAAGAAATTTTACAACTAATGGAAACAAGAAGACAGAACAAAAATAATCCTGCGAAATATGAAGAACTTCACAGAAAAGTCAGAATATTATGTGAGGATGCAGAAGAAGCATGGCTGAAGAAAAACTGCACAGAAATTGAAGAATTTAAAAGCACAACAGAAAAAATACTAAACTAATGCACAAACTAATTCAGGAACTTTCTAATCAAAGAACACATACATCAGCAGGCTGTCTAAAGACAAAAGATGGGAAAATTATAATAGAAAAAGATACGATTTTACATGTGTGGTCAGGTTATGTGAAAATCCTTTATGATGATAACTGAGAAGAACAGTATAATATTCAAAATAATAATGAAGAACCATCAATTTTGAAGATGGAGGTTCAGAATGCTCTTAACCATATGAAATCTGGCAATACCCCCGGTTCAGATAGCATCACAACAGAAATGTTTAATGCTTCAGAAGAATATGGAATTGATAAAGTTACCACACTGCTAAATACAATATATTATACTGGAAATATACCACATGAATCATATAACTCTGCATTTATTGCAATCCCAAAGAAATCAGGAGCCTTGGAATATGATCAACATCGAACAATTAGTATAATGTGTCACATCACGAAGATTTTTGCTAAGAATTATCATGCAAAGAGTTAGGAAGAAAATACTACCTAAAATAGGAGAAGAACAATGTGGGTTTGTTGAAGGCAAGCGTACTGTAAATTCTGTGTATATACTGAGAACAGAAATTTAACGTTCTATAGAAATAAACAAAGATCTACACCTTTGCTTTATTGACTGCACAAAGGTTTTCGATAAAGTAAGACATGTTGACATGATAAGGATGCTTGAAGATCTACACATTGATGGAAAAGACCTTAGACTTGTAAAAACAAAAATTGGAAACAACAAGATGCCATCAGAATTTATAATGAAGTAGGTCAATATCAGCCTATTAAGAGAGGTATGAGACAGCGATATGTAATGTTTCCATATATTTTTTACCTGTACAGAATTTAATTGTAAGAAGACAAAGATTATGATTGTCACTGGAAAGAAGGAAATGCCACAATGTAATATACAAGTAAATGAGCATATTCTTTAACAAGTGAATCGATACAGTTATCTCGGCACACTCATAACATCTGATGGGAGATTCCCTGAAGAAATTAGAACAAGAATTGCCATAGCGAAGATGAAAAACATACTGACCAATAACAAAGATATCAAGTGAACCGAGAAAAGGAGTGTTGAAGTGCTACATAGAACCTGTACTTTTGTATGGATATGAAGCCTGACAATGAGCAGACAAGCTAAAAAAACATATGATGGCTGTGGAAACGTGGTTCTGAGTAGAATGCAAAGAATACCATGGACAGACAGGAAAACCAATGAACATGTCCTTCAAGAAACAAATAAAGATCGTAAACTGATTAGAGACATTAGACGTGGACAGTCAAAATTTTTTGGGCATGTTATGAAAAGAAAGGAACTGGAGAACTTGGTGACAACTGGCAAGATCGAAGGGAAGAGACCAAGGGGTAGATCGAGAAATAAATACCTGGATGGCTTAGCCACGTGGCATGGTCGAGACAAAAACACGGAGCTGATCCACGACTCTAATGATCGAGTGAGATGGCAAAACATGACCACCCACGCTTATCGACATGGCATGTGTTGGATGGAATTATTGTCTGTCAAGAAATACCCCATACACGAATACTTGAATACTGCTGAAAGTAAGGATAGTCCGACAGTAAAATAAAGTAAGAGGCCCTTTTCCACGAAGCCTTAAATTGTACTGGGCATATGGTGCTAGCACAATATTGTTTATAGAACACCCGGTACTCTATGCGTGACGTGGTCGTTATCACATCGGCCGTCTTTTCTTCCCTTTACATTAATGTAGGGTGTATTTTTAGTGACTGTGCAGTGTTTGTTCAAACACTGCGCAGTCTTTAAAAATACATCACGTATTTACTCATTTTAGGTTAGATCGTTCTGAGAGCACAGGTCTCTGGGGAAAACAAATAATCAACAGATAAGGCGGTGTAATGAAAGTAGCCTGATGTGGGAAATTACTAGGAACAAGAGATAGAAGAAGACAAACAAGGATGTACGTGGAAGCTTCCACAGCTGGGCAACAAACAATGGTGTTTGTCCATCAAGAATGGAGATGATCATTAATTTCAGCCAGTGGGTTTGAAAATTTAGAGCCGTGAGTTCTAAGATGACCGGTAAGGCCTATTTTGGCTCGAAATGTTCTTTGACAAAGTGGGCGAAGAATGCTTGACGTTCCAGAAGGTGGATTTCCTGCTCTTATTTTTTTCATAGCTCTTGCAGTCCTGTTTACTTCACAAGGGACTACACCCTTGCATAATGATGTACGCCACGAATTTCGGTCTTTGGCAGCAGTCTTCCAAGTGTCGTGATGTATTCCAAAAACTTTTAGTGAGATCTTCAGTTTTTAAACAATGTTATAAGCATAACCAACTGCACGAAAATATCATATGACAAAGTGGACTGAAGCGTCATGGTCGCTTACGCCTGCTCCAGAGGGATACCTGAAGAAGGCAAGTGGTAGATGCTACAACTGGAGACTTATTTTATTTCTTTTGCTCGCTTTGAACTCAAGCGTAGTCCATACACGTGCTACTGATTCTAGTGCGCTTTCTCTACTACCAGTGTCCATCGCCATGAGGTGACCTCACTCCGAATTCTGAGGTACTTGTAATTTACGTCCCCAAGTCAAGGACGGGAAGCCAACATTTTAATCCAACTGCCCAGAGTAGGGGTTTAACTCGTTACCGAGCACCAGCACAAAGGAATTTAAGAGCGAGCGCTTTTATCTATTCAGCCATGCTGACCTCTGTTGGAAGTAATATGTTCGGCCTTCACATGTTGTAGGTTCCGGTATTACAAGGTTAGCGTGACAAGTTTCCAATCTCACCATCTGTCTTTCCCCAAGCAATTCTGAAAATTAACAGATACCAAACGTATGAGAATGGGCAGTAAGTGTTCAGCAGATCCTCAAGGAACTGTTCCATTACCTTCAAGTAGCATCTTTAGGATCTGGTGCGCTGCATCTAGAGAAAGGAGCTGTAATTATCTGTAAGATAAAGATTGTTTATAATTTCTGAAATTGTTTTGTTTGTCAACGACGACTTTAATTCTATAGGGATATATTGTTCTATAGGGATTAAGTGATCCAAGCTCCTCCCACAAGTCACAGACAGAGAGCCTCAACACTCAATAACACAGGAGATGATCCAGGTATATAAGAAACAACACATGCTATGAAAATGATGTGTGTTTGTGTGTGTGTGTTTGTGTGAAATAGAGAGAGAGAGATAGAGAGAGAGAGAGAGAGAGAGAGAGAGAGAGAGAGAGAGAGAGAAGAGAGAGAGAGAGAGAGCGCGCAAGAAAAAGAAAGAGAGAAATGGAGCGAGAGACAGAACGAATGACCTTTACTTTCACAGGGTCACAAATTGGACACACAGGCCTGTCTTACATTCAGCCCTTCCAACCAGTCATCTTTCTTACAAAAATGATATATTGTGTTTATTACATTCACATAGGAACATAAAACATTGTAAAATAAATGCTGTGAATATGAACACATAATATTACCTTGTTATAAGATAGGATTGGACTGCCACAGTAACTAACGACGAATGCCTTAAAGAGGCTGGCGAAACTAGAGCATTATATACAATAATAAGAAAGAAACAAACAGCTTTTTTTGGGTCATGTTATGAGAAGAGAGGCGCTGGAGAACATCGTGACAACCGGAAAGATCGAGGGGAAGAGAGACAGAGGCAGACCACGAGAAATGATGCTGGATGGATTGCGACGGCGGCATGGAAGAATATCAACGACAGAGTTGATCCAGAAAATCAACTGTGGAGGGTCGTGAACGCCTACGCCAGTCGGCACGGCACTTGATGCTGATGAAGATAGGCAGATATACAGAAGCACGTACATACACACTCCGACCTCACACATTATTAAACACAAGCATAACATAATTACACACATTATATATATAACTCACAAATACACACTCCTTCGCATACACATATACCCACTCACAATCAGAGAGAGAGAGAGAGAGATAGAGAGAGGAGAGAGAGAGAGAGAGAGAGAGAAGAGAGAGAGAGAGAGAGAGAGAGAGAGAGAGAGAGAGAGAGAGAGAGAGAGAGAGAGACTGAGTTGGCTTATTGGTTTTCCAATATCTGAACTTTTACATTGGCAGTGACTTTTAAGACCTGCTCTTTTCGACTTCAAACTGCGAGGGTATTTTTAACCTGTGCAATGGCAGGTACGCCTCGTGTTTGTTCTTATCTTAGAAAGCTATGCCTTCGATCCTCTATTCTAGGACCAGAGAGAAGTGTATTAAATCAACAAGTTCCTTTACTGAAACCCCACCAACCTTGAGATTGTCCTTGTGAGATCGTAGGGAGAAAATTGAATATCCTATGGGGATGTTGGTCTGCAATGAAGGGGATGCCTTAGAGACCATACACGACACCCATGTATACTTGCCCACTTGTGAGTGATTGATGGTTGATGGAAGTGTTGATTAGTTGGTTGGTTGGTTGGTTGGTTAGATTAGCTTGTTAATTGGTTTATTGGTTGGTTAGCATGTTGATTAGTTGGTTTGTTAGTTTCTAAGAAGTTGATTGGTTAGATTGTTGTTAGGTAAATTGATTGATTTGGAGAGTAGTTGTTTGGTTGGTTGGTTGGTTGGTTGATTGGTTCGATGGTTGGTCGGATAATTGATTGATTGGTAGGTGGGTTGGTGTTGGTGTGCTTTATTGTTAAGCTGGTTAGTCAGCTTGTTGATTCGTATGTTGGTGTCTAGGTTGTTGATTGGTTGTTTTATTAGCTAGTTTGTACATTAGTCGTATGGTTGATTTATTGTTTGATTGATTGATTGGTTGCTTGCTTGATATAGTTTGTTGCGAATCCTAAGGTAAGCTGAGTCTTAACACGTAACATTTAACTCTATTGCACCGGCGGTTCACGTCAATCGAAACTTAGAAAGAGCTTGCGTTTATGGGCTTTAGGTTGGTGCACAGAGTTCTCCTACCTCGTCAAGTAAAGAAACCAGTAGGGAATGCAATACCTTTACTGGAGCTTCACTTCTGTATAGAGGCATACTAGGATGTGATCTGATCATGAGACAGCAACTCTGTGTTGTAGGCCTAACCTAGGCTGGCAATGTTTCCTCCTCGTGTTTTGAGCATCTCGCTGTCTGCAGACTCTAACCAAGGGTCGGGGAATGACCGGCCCGCGGCCGTATAAAGCCCACGAAATCATTTTGTCAACCTGCAGGTGTGACTCGAAATGCAATCAGTCTAGTAGCTTTTTTCATAGTCGCTTAAAAGTGCGCTATTTATTAAGTTAACAACAACAATAATAATAATAATAATAATAATAATAATAATAATAATAATAATGACACATATTTAGGGACAAGCAAGGAAACGTCCAATACGGGATAGACAGGATATATACGAATATATAATAGGACAGACACGTATGCTTTTGTTTGGCCCGAGAATGATGTTGTAAATATCCAAATTTCCCTTAGCAGACAAAAGGCTCCCCACCCTTGCTCTAACCCAATCCTAGGGGAATCCCGAGTGCCGTTGAATATTTATTGCATTAAAGATATTGGTACCTCTGCACTGATTTGTGTAAGCATAGCGACCAGGAAAATCAGATAAAGAAAAAACCCCAAAAGCAAATATTTATTAGAATTAATATTGTGAACCCGGAGACGTAGAGCTTAATTCTTTCGAAGAAAATCCTGTGGAAAATTATGGGTAAATACGACGGCGCATTATTTCTTGATTGTAAAAATAAGAAAGCCGTCACGTCTCCCAGTGGACGGAGCATATTTCAATAACACGTGCATGAATGAATGAATGCTTGTGCGTACGTACAACGTACATGCGAATAAATAACTCCAGTTAGTTAGTTAGTTAGTTAGTTAGTTAATTAGTTACATAGTTAGTTAGTTAGTTAGTTAGTTAATTAGTTAGTTAGATAGTTAGTTAGTTAGTTAGTCAGTTAGTTAGTTAGTTAGTTAGTTAGTTAGTTAGTTAGTTAGTTAGTTAGTTAGTTAGTTAGATAGTTAGTTAGTCAATTAGTTAGTTATTCAGTTAGTTAGTTAGTTAGTTAGTTAGTTAGTTAGTTAGTTAGTTAGTTAGTTAGCTAGCTAGTAAGTTAGTTAATTAGTTACATAGTTAGTTAGTTAGTTAGTTAGTTAGTTAGTTAGTTAGTTAGTTAGTTAGTTAGTTAGTTAGTTAGTTAATTAGTTACATAGTTAGTTAGTTAGTTAATTAGTTAGTTAGATAGTTAGTTAGTTAGTTAGTTAGTCAGTTAGTTAGTTAGTTAGTTAGTTAGTTAGTTAGTTAGTCAGTTAGTTAGTTAGTTAGTTAGTTAGTTAGATAGTTAGTTAGTCAATTAGTTAGTTATTCAGTTAGTTAGTTAGTTAGTTAGTTAGTTAGTTAGTTAGTTAGTTAGTTAGTTAGCTAGCTAGTAAGTTAGTTAGTTAGTTAGTTAGTTAGTTAGTTAGTTAGTTAGCTAGCTAGCTAGTTAGCTATTTAGCTAGTTAGTTAGTCAGTCAGTCAGTCAGTCAGTTAGTCAGTCAGTCAGTCAGTCAGTTAGTCAGTTAGTGTGTTAGTTTGTTAGTTTGTTAGTTAGTTAGTTAGTTAGTTGGTTGGTTGGTTGGTTGGTTGGTTGGTTGCTTTTTATAACAAGACTCTTATTTCTAACTTTTATAACAAGATGCCTACTTTTTCCTTTCATAACAAGACACATACTTCCACCTTTATTAATAAGACGCGTACAACTAACTTTTATTACAAGACGCCCACTTTTACCTTTCATAACAAGACAGTTACGTCTACCTATTATAACAAGACTATTACTTCAGTCTTTGGTGGCAAAGTGGTCAAGCTGTTTGACTCGGGTTCCGATGGTTGTTGGTTCGATTCCGGGCTGCTCCCTTCCGTTCACGAGTGAAAATTTTCTCGGAGACTCCAGTGGGTCGTCGCTAGAGCTACGGAGTTCGTGCTTTGTGCGACGCTTTCCGCGTTGCGGATAGAGACCGAGCCTATGGGATAAACATCCGGTGCAATGAAGTCGACCCTGTCGACTTTTTAGCAACGAATAACAAGGCGCTAACTTCTACCTTTTACAACAAGACGGTTACTTTTCTGAACCGCCTCTCTATCCGTCGACCTAGTGTGATTCCGTTATAGAAACCAAGTGAGTCTATCAAGAACAAACATATATTGTTCAGCTAGCATAAAAAAAGTCGCTTAAAAGTCGACAGGGTCGACTTCATTGCACCGGGTTTTACCCCATATGGCTCGGTATCTTTCCGCGCGTCGCACAAAGCACGAACTCCGTAGCTCTGGCGACGACCCACAGGAGTCTCCGAAAAATTTCACTCGTGAACCGAAGGACGCGGTCCAGGATCGAACCCACAACTTTCGGAGCCCGAGTCAAACGGCTTGACCACTTCGCCAAGGCAAACCTCTTTGGGGTCGCGATGCGTATTGCCCTTACGTTGAAGCTTCTGGTGTGGTGATGGTGGGATTAGGGCTTCAAGCCCGAAGTCTGTCAGGTGGAGTTCAGCCATGACTTCCAGGACACATAACAATGGTAAACTACTGAACGTAATGTTTGCATATCCTTTACAGGACATCGCTGTCAACATCAGCATCTTTCAGCTGAAAGTTGATTTCTTGGCAAGATTACGCTCAGTAGTTTGCCATTGCTTTCTGATATAGAACCGCTACCGATTCTCGCCGTCGCCACGTTACTCACGAGAGTATACGGGATTACGGAGAAAGTCGCTAAAACCTAGGCCAGGAAGAGCGGCACTGAACGTAATATTACACAAAAATGTTATTTGGTGTTGGGGTTGATAGCCACCTCTTGCATTCAACAAATGCTTCGCAGCAGTCACTTTCATCCCGGCCTCAATAACAACTCTGCCACAAACTCATAAGTCCTTGCTACCAATACAAGTGCCTCTATTTGAATTGGGGCTCTGAATCAACGCTCTCGGCAAACCAATGATGCAACAGTGTAAAACCACCGTCTTTTGATCATTTATGCCATCAATAATATCACACATGTGTTATGTCCTTGGACGTTTCTTATCTGCCACTCGTATTTCTTGACTCCCATTCAGCTGTCCTCCCCGCTATGTACAGTGAGTCAACGGTGAGTCATTGAAAGAGTGTTTTCAAAGGCTGCCATATTTGCTTTAATGAGCTCCTGAGTATATGCTTTTTGACGAGCTCGTAGATATGGTAGATCACGGATAACAACATCAAGACATTGCAGGAGGCTGCCAAGGTGTGAAGATATTAGACAGGATTCAACACGGGTTTTCACCTTTAAGTTTGACAGATCAGAAACCTGACAACTGGGGTATTCAGTGGGACATCTGTTATTTCCCCAAGGATAAGTAAACGTGTTAAGGTAGTTCAAGCACTATCTCCGGCGGCGACATTTGTTGAAAATATAAACAGAAAGGAAGCAGTTGGCCGAAAATCAATAGTCTAAGATGAATAAATGTGTAAGTCCTATATTATGGAAAATCTCTATTTTCGATCTTATAGAAACTGGAGAACGGCAGCAAGCATTTTTTTTCGGAGCTTGCGATGCGACGATCTGTAATTTTTGTCTCAAGCTCCAGACTTTACTTAACATCATCCACAATCATTTCCATATTTCCCCTAGAACTTTGTGGAGAAGTTTACTGGCGTTTGCCTAAACAGTGACAAGACTGCATCAAAACAGTTGCAAATTTTGATAATAAACCTAAACCAGTAAAGTTCAATGGCTCGGGAAGCTGAAGAAGAAGAAGAAGAAGAAGTAAAGTTGTATGCAGTAGTTGACTTATTGTCAGCATGCGCACGAGCTGTGTGTGTGTGTGTGTGTGTGTGTGTGTGTGTGTGTGTATGTGTGTGTGTGTGTGTGTGAGAGAGAGAGAGAGAGAGAGAGAGAGAGAGAGAGAGAGGGGGGGGTTTAATGTATGGTCAATGTGTGACTGAGAGTTAAAGTGTGTTTTTAAATACGCAAATAATAGAAAGGATAACAATGAGTTAACGTGATTTGTTATAGGTTCTGAAACGAGCCAAGGCAGCCAAAAATGCTGGAGTTGTTTGCGACCTTCTGTAAAAGGATATGCAGCTAACTTTTATTGTATCCATAAGTCATCCTAGCAAAATTATCTTGCCAGTCATTGTGAACTGGGTTTAACGTCAGTTAGAATATGAATTTGCAAGAAGTACAGGCAGGTTTTAAACAAAGCAGACGAACCAGGAACCATATCTTCAACATAAGATCTACCTTTGAGAAATGCAGAGGGTACTTCAAACTTCCTTCTTTGATTACAGTAACGCCTTCGACTGTGGTTAACATCAGAAATTGTGGAGCTTCGTGAGAGATATGGAGTTCCAACACATTTGGCACACTGAATTAAATCTTTTATGTCATGAACAACTAGCAACTGTCAGAGAAGCCGGTGAAACATCAAAATGGTCTGAGACGCAAAGAGGAGTAAGACAATGCTGCATTCTCTCCCCATAACAGTTTAACTTACTTATATGCTGAAAATGTCATGAGAAACGTAAAACGTGTTGAGACCAGAGACATTTTGAGGCATTTATAATTTGTGGGTCGGTCTCCCTGGCTAAGGGATTAATGTCTTTCTCCGTAATCCCGTATATCCACGTAGGGTAATGAAGTTACGCGAGATTCGATAGCGGATCGAGTCGCGTTGGTTACTTATGGGGGTATGTGAGTCGGTCGCTCAGAAAGCAATGGCAAACTACTGAGCGTAATCTTGCCAAGAAATCAATAACAGCCTTAACATGCTGGTGTTGACAGCGATGTCCTGTAAATTGGATATGCGAAAACAAATAATTTGTGGAATCCAGTTCCAGAACTTAGATACGCTGATAGCGCGGTATTCATATCAAGAGATGATCATGTTTCTCAAGAGACGCTGTGAAAATCAAAATCTTTTTATGAATTTAAAAATGAAACATATTAATGTCCACTGACAAAACCACTAGATTACAATCAACAATGAAGACAAGGAAAACGTCACAAACTTGGTATACTTTAGCTCCATAATCAACAACGTTGGGGACTATTCACATGAAGCGGGACGTCGACTGGCATTAGCACTGCAGACGTTATACGGTAGTAAGAGTGGCTGCGTGGTCTCGAGGTATGGTGTCTGCCTCGAGTGCTGGAGGTCCCGGGTTCACGCCCCGGTAATGACCGGGATTTTTTCTTGTGGACTTCTAGTAATAAAATTTCCCCTATCTCTGGGTAGTGAGATCGGACGCCCGTGTGTATTGCTACGCACGTAAAAAACATCCCTTGGCAGTTGGAAATCGAAAAAGAGTAGCCTAATGGTTACAAATCTACCCAAAGTATTTCAGGATCCTCGCCGGTGCTACGGAGTTCGTGCACTGAGCTGAGTTTCTCCAGACTCAGGTTTGAGTTAGGAAGAGAACGGATCACTTATGGGTTGCACACGTGTGCCGTGATGTTGATCCATCGACTAAACTTAACTAAACTAAACTAAGAGCCTATAGCACAACACTAGCAAATACATTACAATGAAATGTTCGAGAATATCCACCTTTCCTGCAGCAACACATGCTTGTGGGTCTTAAACCATTTGTCAATCATTAACCAAAAATATTAGAGCTTTAGAGCTTAATTGTTAGAGAAAAACTTTTGAGTAAGTGGCACCTCGCCGTCTTTACAGACGAAAGTATGTGGATTGGAACTAGAGGTAGAATTCCATCGCACAATGCCTGGGCATGGATTCAGAGAACATGTGTTGCCCATGCAGCACGATCCCTCTCTCGGCCTTGCCTTGTTTATAGACGAGAGAACATTTAGAATATTGTAAACTAATCAGATGACAAATTACTGATATTATAAACGACCTGAAAATCAAGAAATAAAGAGAATCTAGTCTCGGAAACTGACATACTTTGGACTTATTAAACGTCACGCGGTTGGAAACAGCAGCGATGAAAGGCATGGCTTTCTGGAAAAAGAGACAGGATGTTGATTAGCACAAAGAAGCAGGATGTAGACATAGGACATTGAGACAGCATGGGCATGAGGATGAAATTGTTATAGATTAAGAAACTTTTCAACAGTTCGTGATGAAAACGGCGTTCCCAAAGAAACTGCTGTAAAATGGTTACGATGAAAGCAGGATGATCATTTCATCAAGTTATAGTTTATCACGTACGTTAGTGTAGTTGTGATATAATAAAACGTCCTTACCCTTTCCTATTTATTGACTCCCCTAAAAATAAACAACCTCTTTCAACTACGGTTTAAGTATCTTACTGAATATAGGATAAAAACTAACCCGTAGGGTAGCTAAATTAATTTGGCCTTATTTTGGCCTACGTACCTGGCCAACAGTCGTCGACTGATTGTAAGACAAAGGCCCAGTGTAGCCATTTTTAGTTCAAGCTAAGAAAGTAAACAGACGTGCGTTCCCTTGTGGGATTTCTTTCCCCGTGTGGGGAAAAGGTATTGTTGCCTTTAAAACCATGATTCTCTTCAACTATTGGTATGTTATATCTACATTATTAAAAGGTATTTAGGTATTACATAGACCAGTATGTTTAATTAAGAGTTTGAATAATAAGTCAATTCTCTTAAACCAGGCTGGAAGATGTTTACCAAGGAAACACATGTGGGCGCCACGCTGTAATTTTTCCTGTTTTACAATTTCAAATCAATATGTTAAAATCTTTTATAGGCATTATGAACTTATATCTCACTAGTAGTGCTTATAACCTAGAAATATTATGTGTACCGTAGAGTATCAAACTCAGGTAAAAACCACATTCTAGGCATTTTCTCAAGGTGGGAACAGACTCTTGTTTACATACTTCAGTAGAGAACTTGTGTCTGTAAATTTCATATTCCTATGTTAAAACTTCTAGGCACTGTGAACAATATCTCACTATTTATGCTTAGAAATCTGCAAATAATCTATGTACTATAGAAAGGAAGTTTTATCCATGCGGAGACATACAAATGATTACGCCTATTCCTGACTCTTAGTCAGGGGATAAAATGCTTGCCACATCATAATCTGTAACTTGGAAATATAGTGCTAAATTTTAGTACCATCCTTTTGCTAACAGATTAATAACCACTCCATAGTAGTGAAGAACATATAATCATTTCATAAAATAGTGTTAGGAGAATGCCATGTTTGAGAATATAAATTCATGAACAATTAAAGTAAACGCGTGATGTAAATGCATGTTCGGATAGGATTCAATCCCCATATTCAGAATACTGGACCATGCGGCATACGTTATTCTAATAAATACCCTCCGAATAATAGCAGTCATTGACAAAATATATCACAGCGGCTACTATCCTCATCTGCGGTACGCAGTGGGGAAAAACAATATATGTTTTAGTTATGGATTAACCCCTGAAGAAGAAATTCAAAACCATTGGCTCCGGCATTAAATTTGATGATTAAATTATTATGTATGATTATCATGTACTTAATATCAGAGAATTTTCTCTGTTCTGATTGTTACTTTTTCCGGTGGGAATATACATTTTAATGTTGCACCTTGGGATTAGAGGATGTTGATGTAAGAATCCATGTGTATGTCAGTACTTAAGAAGCCAATGTTGAATAGTCTTGACCTAATGATGATTATAGTGCAGAAAGGAAGACGCGCCATTAGAAACCACAGAGATTCTGTATAGGCTATTCTCTCCAAGTAATGAGAGAGACAATATCAACATATTGGATGGACAGAATGACTTCACTCATCTAATAGTCCCAGTAACAACAGAACATAAAATAAAGTGAGAAAATACCTTACTCACTATTAAGAGTCAGAATGGCTCTATTCAGCAAAGAGGGACAGTGGAACGTGGACACCCACTCCTTTCCCCTTCTCCCCTTGTTGTTTTGTATTTGTGTTTGTAATTGTGTTGTAAACCTTTTACCATAACACAGTAGGTTAATGCTCATGTTGTATTCTTGTCATCCCTTTTCTATAGAAGAGAAGCAGGTGGTGGTTGAATGTGGTGGGACTATATCACTAAACCTGGGTCCTGGGTCAACAGGCAGAAAGTGAATGTCCTAACCATAGTCTGCATCTAGAAATACCCATGGTTACTGCTGCGCTCAATAGCTCCATAGCGAGCAACAGATAAATTCGAAGACAACTGACTGGGTGAGTGATTAAGTCCTATTTTAGTAGGAATATCCAGGATGGACTTCAAAATCTAATAATCTACAAAGATGAAGATCAACAGAGTACTGACAACAGTGGATATTATCTTATATCTTGTGGACGTAGTGATATTCTTCTATAATTTCCACATTGGAACCAACTCATTATTTTTAAAAAATGAGAGAATGGTAAAAGGTGTCAGAAACCAATGTTGATATGTTGGGTTCTATTTAATCTGTATTTGCCTTAATTATGAGGGTAAATGAAAGTAGACCCAATTTGTGGTTGTTGTGTTGTTTGTAATAACATTGTTGTTTTTTGGGGGGTCACTGGGTACTATATTGTAATAATGCAATGAATCCCATGCCTGTCTGAAAATGCATAGTGTTTATTACATATATATATGTAACTGCAGATCTTGAGTTAATACCTGAACTGTTTGTCCAAAAGTGTTGTGTACATCAAGTAAATGTGGTGTCCAACAAGTGGTTGTTTATATGTTGTGAGCAATCAATATCCTTCTAGCACTATAGTAAATTTAAAGGGTGATGAAGTGGGAAGGGAAACCTACACACAGATGCCATTGTTTCAAGGATTGAACTCTTTTCTCCTGGGATTTGTGGTAAATATCCCTGATCACCCTGCATTCTAACCAGTGACCAGAGAATCAATAATACCCCCTAGACATTTTAACGAAATATTCTTAGGAATTAAAATCTACATCCCACAGTAGTCATGACTATTTATGGAATCATTTTAGCTGTTGTTTACCTTTGAGTTGAGTTAAGAAAAGAAAAGAAGCGACATCACAGCACACGGGACTTTCCAATGCGTGCTCCGTCTTTATCTCCAACAACCAGCGAAGAGTCGTCCCAGTACTAACAGTCACTCCCTGCAGCACCATTCTCTCTAGACTATGATCATTCATCTGTTCTGCCACACCATACCACACACATGTTCACAAAGGTCCCTGACCAAGATTGCCCGATCACGTACTAATACACCACCCAACGGAGCAGACGCAGCCAATCTGGCCGCTAGCTCGTTTCCCACCACTCCAGCATGTCCTGGGGACAATATCCAACATATTCTCCCTATCCTTTAAATTTAACGAAGCATGCCTTTCCGCACCCCTCTCAGAACACTCTGTGAGTACGTTACAATCACGATATGTATGTGATTTTTTTATCCTCCGGCCAGTGAAACACCACTGTGACCTCTCCACCGTCATTCTCAGACTAGATGACGTGTATTTTCCTGGCTTTTCTGCACTAAACATCCAATAACCTTAGCTATAAACCCCCAGCCCCTCTTGCCTCTTAGCACAGAACCATTCGTGTAGACCAGGGGTGTCAAACTCAATTGCTCAGCGGGCCAAAACTCAAATCGCGCGTAAGGTTGCGGGTCGGACAGGATAACGATTCAATAATCCGAAAATTAAACCTTTTTTTAAACATTATTATAAATTAAAACAGAAAAAAATCTTTTTAATAATAAAACATCATATTTTTTTTTTGCATATCCTTTTTACAGGACATCGATGCCAACATCAGACTCTTTCAGCTAATTGTTGATTTATTGGCAAGATTACACTCAGTAGTTTGTCATTGCTTTCTGAGAGACCGGCTCACATACCCCTTAAGTTACCGACACGGAGAGAACCTCTAACGATTCTCGCGCACGTCACGTTACTCGCGAAAAGTATACGGGATTACGGAGAAAGTCATGTATCACCTAGACCAGGGAGACCGGCTAAAACATTATTGGTATACACATTTTCACTCTTACGTCGATTTATCAGAGCACGATGTTTGGCATCTTTTCTTGGCTACAAGGTCGTTTATGTTGGGAGTAATGTTTTGTGTCATTGAGATTCTCATGATGGACTGCCAGTGTTCATCAATGAGACGACTCCTGTATGATGTTTTGTTAATCTTCATCACAGAGAACAGCTGCTCAAGCAGATATGTGCTACCAAACATGCTCAAAGTTCGAGCCGCATGTAGACGAAGCCGGGGCATCTCTTTAGGAATGAAACGAGTGAACTGTGCAGGCCCCACAGTGTCGTACTTTGCTTTTAATGTCCCATTACACTGCAGCTCTATTAATTCCAACTGCAAATTTACAGGTGCAGTTTCCACATCTATGGCAAATGGATTACGATACAGCTCGAAATTACTTTTCATATATTCAGCCTCTCAGCGGCTTTGAACGGCTCTGTTTTCAGAATCAAATTTTCTCTTGGCCATTTTAAAGGCTAGCTTTGATTTAGAAAGATTGTGCATCTACCGACAGACGCTTGATTGAGATCAGGCTAGCCGTAGTAGGGAAAGGTGATGTATTATCCGGGCATTACACTTCCTTCATTTTTATGCGCCAATCCAAAACGAGCATCTGAACGTTGCTATGTAACTATTACGACGAAAACTAACTCACTACACAACTTTTATTTTCGCTTATTCTGATGGAAGCGAGAACGCTCTCAGGTAGCCTATCATTCGGAAGGCTGCTAATTAGGGAATTTGATTTGCACTTTATATCGTGACCATAAAGAAAATATTTTTGCCTAAAATTCTCTCTTTGGCCGAATATATGTGTACGTCGATTGAGACCTCTCTGGTCTGATATGATTGTACGGCGTGCTGGATGTGGCCCGCGGGCCTTGAGTTTGACACATGTGGTGTAGACGATTACATCACATGGGCGCGAATTGTGAATACATTTTCACAATTTCCTTTCAACGTAATATAAGTGCCAAGCCCTGCACTCGCTGCCCAAGATCACGATGACCCGGCACAGGTCTGACTTTTCGTTTGGTATTTTGACCCACACCTCTTCTCTTCCACTGTTGTAGAGTATGCACGTCTCTCTGTGTTCCCTGTCTGGGTCATCCATAAATTTTCACTTTTTCAACCTGTGGTCTTATCTGTGTCCAGGGCTACATGCAAGGAGTGTTTCTTATCTGCGGCTAATAGGATGACTTAGCTTGCAGCATCTTAATCTTAAACCTGTTCGCAATCGTTGGTAAAGCTAGGATATATTTCATACACACTGTTATTTATCTTTTACTTTATTCGTGTCTTTATATCATGTGAATTCAATTTATCATGCGGGAATAAGTTAATATATTCAGTTTTAAATTGTTCAGTGAGAAAAGAGACGTTGTAGATCAATGTGACAGCTGGAAAGATCAGCGGTAGAAAAGGCAGCGACAGACCAATAGAAATCATGCTTTATGGTCTAAAGATGATAGCATGGAGGAACGTCATCAATAGAACTGACTCAGAACACGAGGGATCGAGATCTGTGGACAGAGTTGAACCCCTAAGCCACTTTGCAAGGCACATAATGACGATGATGATAAAGTTTTATGTTGCAATTAGCTTCTTCTTAACATGCATGTAGGGTAGAAGTCACCAATTTGACATGTTAGTGTTGATAAAGTATGTAGTGCAGTCAAGTCCTTAACAGCACAGGAGAGTATGAAAAGTACCATTATGGTCTCCTCTCAATAAAGGAAAACTTAAAACAGCAATTCCCAGTGACTAAGCTTTACAACCCACAAGAGTGTGACAAACGCAGTTCAGGAGATGGATATCCGCTGGAACAAGTGTACAACTCCACATCTGAGCAGAACATGAGACACTCTGCTAAAAACAGAGGTCACACGTGACTGGCATGAACATGAGAGCCTAGGGCCGGGGAGGAGAACGTCCAGCCTGTGGGCAGTATAAGGCTCACGAACACATTTGGTCTGTCTCTCCTAAGGCAACCGCAGGCGGGACTTAAAATTCAAAAACACCTAGAAGTTGTATTAATAAATCTATCATCAATACCAGCTAACATAATACTCCTCACCATTGAGACATAGTTCCAGCCATCATATTAAGGGTGAGTGAATTAAATGTGTGACCCAAATAAAGGAGGCTAATTTTAAAGTTGATAATTTTGTATGCTCCGATCCCTTTCCGATTTCCGACAAAAAAAAAACGAACTTTCGACTGGTAATGTTTGGGAACCTTATGCTGTTTATTTTTGTGCTTGCGGAGATAGGGCTGCGTATTTCGCTTTCTATAATCTATGCACTTTCTGTATTTGTCTGAATTTCATCTCTATTGCCTATGCTCATGTCTGGTAAAGAGTCCTGCACTTGTATAGCCTGGTGTTGTTCGGTTCCCGCCCCATCTTATTGTGTTCTCTCTCTCTCTCTCTCTCTCTCTCTCTCTCTCTCTCTCTCTCTCTCTCTCTCTCTCTCTTTGTGTGTGTGCGTGCGTGCGTGCGTGCGGGGAGTATATTACCAGTTGTCGGACCACGTGAGACTCAGTCTATCTATTAATGGCTTGCGAACGATGTTATAAATATCAACAAATACACATGGCATAAAAAGGGTTCCCAACCCTTTATCTAAGAAAAACAGCCACAATATCACACTAAGAATAAATGTCTGAATAAATTGCAAATCTAGAATCATACGTAGCAAGTTCTTTGCAAAATGTCGAATTCATCAAAATCCCCCGGAAAGGTTCTCGATCGATCTTTCCACAATTTCACGGCCTCATGTACTTTTATGCAAAGCGCGTCTTTAATGTCCTGTATCCAGCATTGTGTTGGTTGAACCCTGTCTCTTCCTCTCGGTACCTACATTCCATTAATATTCTTTATAAACCACTAAACAGTTTTTGTTGGGCATGTCATCACAAGAAGAGGGCATTGGATAATATAGTGACAACTGGAAAGATCGAGGGGAAGACAAGAGAAATAATTCTATATAGGGAGTCTCTGTGGCGAAGTGGTCAAGCAGTTTGACTCGTGCTCCGAAGGTTGTGGGTTCGATTCCGGACCGCGTCCTTCAGTTTACGAGTTAAATGTTTCGGAGACTCCTGTGGGTCGTCGCTTTTAGCTACGGAGTTCGTGCTTTGTGCGACACTTTCCGTGCTGCGGAAAGAGACCGAGCCATATGGGATAAAACCCGGTGCAATGAAGTCGACTCTGTCGACTTTTAAGCGACTATTTTTAAAAATTCTGGATAGATTCAGACGGTGGCATGGAGGAATATCATCAGCAGAGTTGATCAAGAAAACCAAAGAAAAAGATCTGTGGAGAGTCATAAAGAACTACACCAGCTGGCATGACACTTGATGATGGTGATGATGATGATGATGATCATGATCATGATGATAACGATGATGATGATGATGATGATGATGATGATGATGATAAACCACTGCGTTTTAACATGATCAAAGTATTTAAGTTTCCTACACTTGATGTTGTTTATAAGCTAGTTCTCTTCCACGTTCAAGTCTTGTAAAATGGTCAGTATGTTTTTTTTTCTGTCACATTGAAATTCAAACATCTTCACTCGCGTTTAAATCTGAGTGTGATAGTCCATGCTTTATATCCGTATGTTGCCGTTAGATAGATGCATACTCTCAAAATGTGTATTTTAATTTGCTGGAGTTACATCTGGTATAGAAGTGTGAAACGTCCACATTCTTCATACAGCTCTCGATACGAATAACCTGACCCAGTCCATAAAAAATAACATGTGTTTATGCTATCAATTTTTAGTTTTAGTTTAGTCGACGAATCAACATCACGGCGCCCGGGTGTAACCCATAAGTGCTCCGTTCTACTCCTAACTCAAGCCTGAGTCCGGAGAATCTCAGCTCAGTGCACGAACTCCGTAGCACGGGCCAGGATCCTTAAATACTATGGGTAGATTTTTAATTCGAAATTTTGCCCGGGCAGCGCCGTTAGGCTACTATTTTTTCGATTTCCAACTGCCAAGGGATTTTTTACGTGCGCAACAATACACACTACCCAGAGACCAGGGGAAATTTGCTTTCACTTCAGAACACCAACAACTCAGTTATGCATTTCACCTTATAGAAGAGAAAGTACGAATCACAGTATAGAATTTTGCAACACAAGAAACACCAGATGCTTTACGTTTTCTTGATCGCGGTTTAGTGGATCAAACACCGAATTTTTCTTACAATAGAGAAGAATGTGAGTACAGTGGTGCCCCGGTGCACGGTAAAGATCCATCGGCATGTGAAAGTCGAAATTTGAAAATGTAGGCGAAATGTACTGAACTGACCAGGCTAAGTACACAATTGGAAATTGACATATCCACAGTAGGATAGCTGTGATATCTTGTGAGAGGAGAACGGTAGGGACACATTTCTTTCTTAACGCATGAAATAGATCATTGTTAGCTTAAAGTGGGTGTTGCAGCTTCTATTATGGTCCTCTACATGAAATACTATAATGGTTAGATTAAACTGGTTGTTGAATCCTCTGTCATGGTCCCCTAAATTAAATACTATAATGATTAGATTAAACTGGGTGTTTAAGCTTTCATCATGGTCCGGTATATGAAATATTATAATGACTAGATAAGACTGGTTGTTGAAGCTTCTATCATGGTCCGGTATATGAAATAATATAATGATTAGATTAAATTGCGCTGAAGCTTCCATCATGGTCCCCTACACGAAATACTGTAATGGTTAGATTAAACTGAGATTAGATGCAAGCATCGTCGTATTTGATAGCTTGTTATCAGTTGATACTGTCCCTTGAAGAAATCTACCCCCCCCCCCCTCCCCCACATGTTGGCGGCGACGCACTACAGTTTCAGATGGGACAGGACATATTGACAGACTTGCAATCTCAGGTTCATGGTTGGAAAATGACCCCTTATGCTTTTGCTGGGGTAACAAATGCCTATGTACTCACTGGATCTGAAAGACTGAAAGGAGTATGCAGGAAAAGAAGTTTATTTTAACACTTTCTGGCCCTAGCAATGCACAGTGTGTAATTGATTTTTGATCATGTGTACCGAACAACGTGTCGTGTATGATTTACATCATACGTACACCTCGAGCATACTAACGAAATGTGATCACGTATGTGTTTTGCTTTGTACAGGGTTTGCATATCTGAACTCTGAGAAAGTAATATGATTGTTATTTTGTTTACGACTTTCCTCATTGACATTGATCCTCTTGAAATACTATCATTACGAGACGCACTAGACAACATAAAGAGTCAGTTTTACCGGCACAATACGAATTCGAACTTGCCATGACCGATGTTGGGAGACGAGATGGCGTAGTGGTTAGAAGCTCGCCTGCTGGCCCGATGATGGTGAGTTCGAATGCGCATCGAAGTGATGTTTTTTTTAAATTGTTTGATGGGCTTCCAGGTCGACCCAGGCTAAAATGGGTATGGGTATCATGAAATGCCTTGGGAAGCCAGCGAGATACTGACTATCAACTATTTACTTACCATCACTTTTGTGGCTCTGTATCCGGCTAGTTTATAATGGACAAATATTGAAGTTTCACACCGCAATCACAGCCTTCATTGTACATTTAAAAATAAAACTAATGTGTTTATTTTTCCAACATTGCAGAATCCCCTCATTCAAATAATTGATGTCCTTCTCCCAACCTGGACTAATACCCAATATGCTTTTGCGTGATACAGACCAATCTTCTTATTCTTTCAACGCTTTATTTACATGTAGACGTACATTTCTGAGCGTTAATGTCACTGTTTATGTGACAATATATGGCAAATTCAGAGGTGTGTTGGTTAAACATATACACTGCACTGGCTCCTTGCCGTTTTAACAGATGATTGTTACATTGTGCTTGAAAAGGGCACAATAACTACAACCTATAGTGGGGACAAGGGGTAGCGTTATAACTCTCCATAGCACAAAGCCTGGGCTAAATTGTTGAGACCAAGTGCTGCCCATACAGCATGAGCCCTCTGGCGGTCTGCCTAATTTACTCCAAAGAAAAGGTAACACCAATACGTCTGGAGCAAGACAAACTGCAGAAGCTGCCGGAACAGCAAGGCAATACTCTCGGTGTCCGCCGATCGGACATCCAATCCTAGACCCTTTGCGACCAAGGCGTAGGATCGGGTTTGCCTTGCAATGGCATTTAGTCTTTAGGCTGCATTTCATCGCACTAGAATAATATTTGTACCCTCCTCATTGCTCTCGCCCGCGTTAAACATATATTATTTACGGTAGCTGCAAAAATTAACTCAGCATGATTATTGAGAAATTTATTTTTGTCAAACACACAAATGTATAAAATGTCAAAATAAGAAAGCAATAAATTATTTAAACTGAGAGCTTGTCACAGTGCTAATGCATAGAATCGAACAAGAATCTACGAGGGCAAGTTAATAAGTAAGTCACAAATGGCTGTAGAAAAATAACTAAATATGATAACAACTTGAAACCAGTTTATTTGTATACATACATTGTCCCTTTATTTCTCAACATAATTTCCCCAAGATTGGTGCACTTATAACGTAGTTTTATCAGTTCTCACAAACCGACTGCATAGAAATGCGTGCACTGTTTTCTAAACCACGTCTTTACTTCACATTCAACTTCGGCGTCATTCACGAAATGTTTCCCGCCAAGGTAGGTTTTCAATGGACTTAGCGACTTCCAGTAAAGCGGTGCACAGTTGGGTTGAAAAACGTTACACGAGCGAGTCAATAAGTAAGTCACGCAGTTCTGTGAGACGGCAGGTTAAGGAAAACAAGGCACGCGGATCTATGCAGTCGGTTTGGGAGAGCTGATAAAACGATGGGATAAGTGCATCAATGTTGGTGAAAATTATGTTGAGAAGTACAGGGACAATGTATGTATACAAATAAGCTAGTTTCAAGTTGTTATCATCTTTAGTTATTTTTCTACAGCCATTTGTGACTTACTTATTAACTTACCCGCGTAAACAAGATATTTGTTCATGAGGATCATCATATCATCATCATCATCATTATGTGCCACGCCTATAACTGTGGGATGTCATGCTTCGCGATCTTATATGATCACCACGGTCTTGAATCAGGTCTGTGTTTATTTGTTTCGGATTATACCATGTGGCCAAGCCAATCAGATGCCTTTGGATTCCCCTTGTTCTTTTCCCATCAATTGTTCCGATTGTCACTAAGTTTCCAAGGTTGTTTTTGTTTCCTTCTCATGCAGTGCATACAAAAAACTTCACCGTCAACGACCAATTTCTCTAGTCAATTAACGCTTTTCATTTACTTTTTAATGACTGTCTCGTTCCTTGTTCTATTAGTCCACGGCGATTCTTGCTGTAGATGTGACCAGACATCTTCCATCAGCTGTTATGACTGTTCCGAGATAGCTGTACAGATTCTCCCGTTTAAAGATGTTCCCATTTACTTGGATACTTCATTGCTTTCTTCTTGGAGATGACCACCCACCATGTATCCTTACAGTTTAATTCCAACCCTATTTGCCCATTGTGTAGAATAACCGCTTCTATTAAATGCTGCAGATCTTGTTCATGTTTTACTTGTCATCTGTACAGAAGGTAGTTTACTTTTGCTTTTCTTCTTGGCAGTTTCCAAACTGGTCGGCGGCCATAACCGTTGTCTCTATAAAGAGATCCTCTGCCTTGAGACCATAAAAAAACAACTGTCTGTCAGCTCCTCTCCAGCTCAATCTACCACCTGCTCGAATGGTTTCACGTTGGCCTGGGGATTAATCTATGAATTTACTGGCAGGGACAACCTCAAGTACCAGCTGCAGCCACATAGTGATCGTGTCTGTGGAGAAAAGAGAAGAGAATACAGGTGACAAACACCCTAGCATTACAATCAGTATTCATGAAGTTGACATGACACACTTTGGTTGTCAGAAAACTCTACATTTCTTTCTGGAACAACATACATATCTATTGAGCACCACTATTTGGATTTACTAGATTTGCTGAAATGGTTCTCTCATTAAATTTATCTCAGTTTAATTGACACACACAGTTGCGGACTTTCCACTGCTGTAAATATCATTCAACATTTTGGTTAATACATCTACTCCAAATTCCCCCAGTACTTCTAATTCTTCTATTGTGATGGCCCAGCTGTTTTTCCTTTAGTCATATGTTTGACGGTCAGCGACTGCTTATTTTAGAATAGGTGGACCTTCTAAGTTTCTTTCTTATGTTAATTGTTCCCTTTCCCCATCATATAATTCTATTATATACTCATTCCACCTCTTCATTATAGCACCTTCCTCCAATAATATCTTTCCTGTGTTTGATTTTAAGCAAATTGTATTTATTTTTCTTTTCCTGTGAGCTCACTGATTTGTCTGTGCATATTTATTGTGTGTATCTGTAATAGAATTTAATTCAATTTTCTCGCACTGCTAATTTAACCAGCTTTCTTTTGCTTTCATCCCACTACATCCTCCATTTCTCCTTTTCCTACCTTTGCATTAAAATCTCCTAGTATTATTTTTATTTCTTGTGATCTAATTCGAGACATTGCCATTTCTACTTCATCGTAATTTCTTCGCTACTACTGCTTGTTGTTGGTGCGTATACTTGTATAATATTTATATATATATATGGGTTTGCCTTTGATTTTGACAATATTAACTCTGTCTGAAATTCACGAGTAGCCATTAATTGACTCGGTTGTTTCTTTATCAAATAGTAGTCCTACTACATTTTCGTGTGTATCCCCTCCAGAATAAATTATCGCGTGTTCGTCGATTATAATTTTTCCCGATCCTTTCCATCTCATCTCACTTAAGTCTAGGATATTCATTTTCATGCTTTTCATTTCTCTTATAACATTGTTCAACTTTCCCAACTTATTCCATGTTCTAACATTCCATGTTTCTATGTTAAATTTATTCTTATTATTTTATTATTATTATTATTTATTTATTTATTTATTTATTTTTGCAACCAGTAGCTGGATGACGGGCTTATGTTATCTGTGGCTCATGACTGTCACTGCCGGACGAGGATGTCCTAAGACAGCCATTACGTTGCTCACTGCCTCTGAGATGTTTTTAGTCATGAAATTTTGGGAAGATAATCTGGTCGCTTCCTCTTGCCTTCCACATCCACATTAGGGGAGGGGACGGGGGGGGGGGGTTCTTTTACCTCTGTCTGTGACAGCCATTTCCGACTGTCAGGAAAAGTGAATGCCCTGCTCTGATCAGCTGCAGAGTTGTCCACTTATCCCGGTGGATACTCGGTCCCCAGGGCTGCGTTTTTCACACAGCGATGTGTTTCCCATTCTCTACCACTGGGAGGTACTGTTGGGATTTTCCCGTTCGAAAGTTATAGTCTATGATGGCCAAAAGTCTCCAGTACTTTTATATAGCGGGTATACGATGCTAGCATAATATTGTCATAGACTTTACGTACACTAGCCGCCATTACTTCCCAGAATATTTCATGGTACCCATTCTATGCTCCATGGTGAGGGGTTTATGGAAGCAGTTCGTAATCCTGCATACCCGCGTTCGAAACACAACTGCATGCGATTTGGCAACAGACTGGCCGCCTTGCGTTTTTTTCTGAAAATGGTATGGGTGCCAATCGTTCAGTAAGCAATGGCAAACTACTTAACGTAAACTTGCCAAGAAATCACGAACAGTCAAATATGCTGGGGTTGACTGCGATACCCTGTAAATGACATGCAACTAACTAACTTAACCCATTTAAGGCAGGGTTATTTTTTAACAATCGTCGTCTAGATGATGATTCGAATACATTTCCACCGAGCTGACAAGCAAGCACACTAACCACTGTATTACCGAAGCAAACAAAGTGTGGTATTAGTGGTAACATCAATGTTTCGATAGAAACCACTTTTCACCTTATTAGAAGGATATGTACACAACAGGGGAAGAGATAAATTTAACAAACTGATAACACTAATGGGAAGGAACAGGAAGGCAGAGAGAGAGAGAGAGAGAGAGAGAGAGAGAGAGAGAGAGAGAGAGAGAGAGAGGAGAGATAATACTATTAAGTCATGACATGCAAAGACAACACACGAATTACTAAACTGTTATAGATAACGAATGTGTGAAGAGCGATTACCGTCCACTTTATCTTTAACATGCATTTGTGGGTGATGATGATAAAAGTGATGACGATTAATGGTGGTTTAGTAGCAGCAGCAATAGTTGTAGTAGAAGCAGCAGTAGTAGTCGTAATTGAAGTAGTAGCAGCAGCAGCAGCAGCAGTAGTAGTAGTAGTAGTAGTAGTAGTAGTAGTAGTAGTAGTAGTAGTAGTAGCAGCAGCAGCAGCAGCAGCAGCAGCAGTAGTAGTAGTAGTAGTAGTAGTAGTAGTAGTAGTAGTAGTAGTAGTAGTAGTAGTAGTAGTAGTAGTAGTAGTAGTAGTAGTAGTAGTAATAGTAGTAACAGCAGCAGCAGCAGCAGCAGCAGCAGCAGCAGTAGTAGTAGTAGTAGTAGTAGTAGTAGTAGTAGTAGTAGTAGTAGTAGTAGTAGTAGTAGTAGTAGTAGTAGTAGTAGTAGTAGTAGTAGTAGTAGTAGTAGTAGTAGTAGTAGTAATAGCAGCAGCAGCAGTAGCAGTAGTAGTAGTAGTAGTAGTAGTAGTTACTCGTACAACACATAGCACATAGATTACTTACCAAAGTATGGGAGCTTTAATTTAAAATGAACAAACGGGAAGTAGACAAGAGTCCCTCCGACTAAGAAAATCAGAACGTAGACGTATTGTATATCAGGTGCGCTGACTATCGGAGCAATCACCAAGTAGACTGATACCAGCACCATTAATATAGGTATAGGTAATGGGACCTGTAGAATATAGTCACATGCTCATGATAGAAGCCATAGTAACCACGTAAGGTAAAGGTATAACAAAACTACACTATAATACTAAATAAATTTTAAGAACTAACATTTAAATTGATAACAGAGTCATTGCAACCGCAGAGATTGAATTCAACTGAAACCTGGGGTAAGACCCAGTGCTTTTACTAGGCACGTCCACCGGGTGGTAGATGGATGAGTGGCCCTCAAGATATTTTTTTTTTTCTTGTGGTTAGCTGCGAATATGTTAAAGAAACAGCAGTGGACCAATACAGGTGGTGGTCACTGAGAGGAGGCGAGTTAGCTGGCTCCCCCGCTGCTGTCTTGCAGGATCTGTCTTTTTAGACAAGAGATAGATTATAAATTGCTTTCACAGCCGGAGGCGCAGAGTTGAGGATGAGCACCAATCGTGCAAAATACCCCCCATGGCATGTGCATTCATCACATCTGACAGCAACAGTTCAGCTTCTGGCCTTCATTTGGAGGAACTATTTTAACTAACATGAGAAAGAGGCGACGGTGAGTCTCAGGCGCTGTAACAATAGACTGTTCTTGATATGTATGTACGTACATTCGTGCATTGATACGTACTTATGTACATACATATTTAAACTCAATTAAGGTCACAGACTACCCCGGCACAGACGGAGCTGACGACAGAGGCATCCAGCCAGGAGGAGCACTACAGCAACCAGGATGCCACGTAAAATCGCAGTGGAAATATGTTTATAATTGCAAAACGCTATTATGCTTGCCCTGTTGTAGACACGCAGGCAGTTACAGTACTGGGTCCGGTGCTTCGAAAGGCACTACAAATCCAGGCGAAAGTGAAAGAAATATTCCACAAGAATAGAACAGTATACAACGCAGAACAGCCACGAGACCTTTGGATCCGAGTCTATACAGATGGGTCAGTGTCGTGAAATACTGAGAGTTAATGATTCCCAGATAGACGACTGTATACACCGACTAACCAGGCAGAAGAAGGGTTAACAAACCAGGCAGGCGAACGGTTAATTCCCGAGTTAAAAACAACGAAGTGACCAGGCGAATGTGTTTATAGGTCAAGACACGGAAGTGCCCACCGACAGCCAGGTAAATCTGTCGCGTGGAAAAATTGGTTTGCAACAAAGGCAGACAGCATTATTGGACAGCATATTGCGGTCTGGGTGAATGAATAACGGAAAAGTTCCAGTTCTGTAATTTTCCACTAAAAGGTGATAATGAAGTAGGGACTTGAGATGTCAAGCAAGGTCAAGGACTATGCGGCAGAGATGACCGATATAAAGAGGGTCAATTCTTTGTGTAAGTTTAGTGTGTGTTCCAAACTGACCTGAAGGAGATATGTTCTTGAGTGGGAATAGAAATACACGTCCCTAATGATGGAAAGAGGGGATAATAGTGTGTTATTCGCTAAGTGTTTTTTCAATTCCAGGAACATAGATGCCTAAATAAGGTATAAAGATATTATATATAGTTTAGCATAGGAATATAGATGTGTGTGAATAGCAATTACCATTTCTTTCTATTTATGGATAGTTTAGACTTTGGTGAATTCATATGTCTTATGCGGATGTACTTCGGAAGCCTTGTCATTATGGCTGGAGAAGGACACTTGCATATGTAGTAGTAAGGGGCGGACATTTCTCACTGGATCTGTTATACTTATCCACAGGTTCTACTCTCCTAGTGAAAGCAGAGACAGGATGAAGAGTACTACATTAAATAACTAAAGTACATACGGAGAACCAAACAAACCTGAGAAAAAAGGTTAAGATGAAGAAAGAATAAAATAAAGAAAAAATACAGAACACTGTATGCTCAAACGAATATCCCACTGAAACACGTGAAAGGGAGGGGGGTGAACCTGCGGCAGGCAGGGATATGTACAACTACATACGTATTGTACAAATAAAGGAAGAAAGAATAGACAATTAGAGACATTGATATTAATCTATAGACAATAGGAATAACTGTGACGAGGTGGTGGTTTTTTCGATGTTGGATATGCACCGTCATGAAACAGACTCGAGCGCAGTCATAAACTTACGGGACTTTTATTACGGTACAGTGAATCAGTGGTGAACAGTTGTTTCATTCAATAACGGATTTACCATCAGATTCAAGCATACGGATAATCCCGGGTGAGCTCTGTCCTGTTTGATGTGCTGTCCTGTGATCTTGAAGAATGAATGGGCGAGAAGCAACACCGCTGATAGACATGCAGAGTTCTTTCTAACACCAACCATAGAACACCCTATCAACTACACTTACAAAATCCATACATACACCAGACATAGTTTTATTAATAAATCTTTTGTTTATTGTTGAAAGAAACTGTTGTCGGAGTATGTGTTGAGAGAATAACAGAGAGAGAGTGAAACCACTAGATATATGGAAGGGAAGACAGAAGAGAGGAGTGTAGACTAAAGTCAGGCAATAATCCCAACAGATAATAAGTTTGAAGATGTACTTGTTGATTCCCACTTCCTCTCGGGGAAATAACAGGACATAATTGGTGGAGCGAGCGGGATACGTACATACAGAATACCCATATGACCGGAAGGCATAACATGGCATATGAATAAAGGGGTACTTGCATATTGGCACAGGCATAGCGGAGTACCTACATGTTGGGACATACTGATTAGAATAAAAAGAAGTATATATTGATGACTTTTAATGGAAGGACGTCCATTGGATATATGGTGCCATTACATTTATGGTAGAAACATTTCATTAATGCTGGTGACTTTACAGGGAAAAAGTTCCAGACAGAGTGAATGTGGATAGGTGGTAAGACACATTACATACCTAGTCACACGGTCACACGTCTACATAAGTCTTTATCCTATATCTCCTGTTGTGGATGAGAGAGTGGTGGTGATGTACTGTGTGGTGTTGTAGAGTTATAATATTAGATAGACATAGATAAATGATATAGGTTCTAGGTAGGAACATAATTGTATAGTGAGTGCTTTTTTACTGCCTTGAGGTGTCTTTACGCAACGTGCTGACTTACCTGCTTTAACTATGGCAACTCCTAAAGTAACTACAGCCGAACTGAGGGCCAACGGGGAGGCAATTGGTTTAGCTGGGTCCGAGCTAACTGATTACATCCAGGAAAGAGAGCGAGAGATTCGTCAAGCGGAACGAGAAGAGCGGAAGGCCGAGTTGGAAGTGAGAAGAATAGAGGTGGAGACCAAGCGACTGGAAATGGAACAAGAGGCCAAGAAAATGGACCAGGAGGCCAAGAAACTGGAAATGGACCAGGGGACCAAGAAACTGGAAATGGAACAAGAGGCCAAGAAAATGGACCAGGAGACCAAGAAACTGGAAATGGAACAGAATGCCAGGAGACAAGAAATGGAACATGAATACCGCTTGAAAGAGTTAGAACTCAAGACACAAACTAAGGGTGAAATAGAGGCAGCAGAAGGAAGTTCATCTTCACCTGGGGCAACCTACATGAGTGGACAGGGTTACCATGCCATGAAGTTTCCCTTGGCAGTCTTTGATGAAAATAAAGAGAAGATATACCAGTTTTTGGATCGGTTCGAGGCTATGGCAGTCGCTATGGGACTGGATAGAACCAGATGGGCTCTTAAATTATCCCAGTCTTTACGTGGTTCGGGGTAAGAGGTCTACACACGCCTACCACCAGGACAGGAAAATCAGTATGAGGAATTGAAAGCCGCTTTGATGAAACATTATGAAGTCACAGCACAAACGTATAGGAAGAAGTTTAGATCGGCTAGACGAGAGCCGGGAGAACTATTCGCCGCCTACAGTCTAAGGCTGAAATCCTATCTCCAGAAATGGATGGACTTGGCAGAATTCAAGAGGGATTATGAGAGTCTCGAAGAGATGATGGTGGTCGACCAGATGCGAAAGCAAATGTCGAAACCTCTCAGAACCTTCTTGGGAGAACAAGGGGCGGAACGGATTGATGTTGTGAATAAGCTGGCGGAACGATTCGTGGAAGTACATGGTGAAGCGGAGGAACTAAGTACACAAACCAAAGGTCAGGAGAAACCAGAGAAAAAGAAACCTAAAAACTGGGAAGGAGAAAAAGTGGAACCTTATATAAAGCACACAGAGGAGAGTTCAGAGAAGGTGAAGGTAGGAAACCAGAGCACCTCGAATTCTCAAGCGAAACGACCGTGGTCTGAGAGGTGGTGTTCATTCTGCAAGGTACCATCGCATAACACGAAGGACTGCAGATCGAAACCTAAAAGTTCTTACTTCGCAGCATGCAAAGTGATTCCTACATCGGTGATCACAGACAAGGCTGAGGTTGGCGAAGGAGAAAGGAACACAAAGGACACACGGAAACCTAGGAAGGGAACATGGTGCACTCACTGCCAGTCGATAACACATAATACTGTGGACTGCAGATGCAAGGCAAACGATGCCAATTGCATAACCAACCTCGAGGAATTAAAAGAGGAAGGCAAGGAAACGGTCAAGGAGATGAAAGACACTCAGGACCAAGAGAGACCATCTGTGGTTGAACTGATTGAAGTAAATGGCCAACAGGTTGCTTGTCTCTACGATACAGGTTTGGATGGGGAAGCGGTGGTGGACGCCAGCTTAGTAAGCCCAGACCAACTTACAGGGGAGACCATAGAGATACAGCCGGCAATGAGGAGTGCTGTTACCATGACGCTGCCAATCGCCAAGGTGGAGATTAAATCCAGGTACGTCACGGGCATTATTCCAGCTGCTGTATTATCTGACTCCTTATTTCCAATGATCATTGGCACGAAATATGTCTTTTTGGGGATGCCCAAACAGCAAGCCCACAAGGGAACAGTAGTCAGTGGATCTCAAGGGAAGGAAAAAGAGGCAGAGACTCTATGCGACAACTCAGGGATAGGAGAATTGCATACTGCCCAGAGGAAGGATACTACGTTGCATCCTTGCTACAGGAAGCTGCAAAGAAGTGCTGAGCTACCAGAACGGGGACAGTACTTTCTGAAGAATCAACTACTCTATCGGAGAGCTGGGAGGGGAGATAACCTGCACGAGCAGTGGGTGGTTCCAGAGACCCACCGTCCTCACATTCTTCAGAGTGGACACATCATAGGCGAGAATCGACATATGGGTGTCAGAGAGACCTTGCAGCAAATATCCGGCCATTATTGCTGGCCAGGAATGACCGGAGATGTACGCCGGTGGGTGAAGTCTTGTTCGGAGTGCCAGAAAGCACCACCCAACAAGCGAATTAAGAGGAAACTAGCTCTTAAAGTGGAAGACAAAGTGGAAGTGTGGAGTCCAGCAGAGACCAATATACTCCAAGTAGGATGGAAAGGACCTTATCCTGTGGAAAAGGTGGTGTCCAAGAACATCTACAAAATACGGATCGGGGAAGAGAAGAAAAATCTCCCTATACATCTCATTAGGAAATATGAAGAGAGATCCGGGAGCACCGCTTCGCACTTTATGGTGATGGCAGCCATTGGGACAAAAGTTACCAGTCCAGACGAAGACCAGAGATCGCCAGTACAACCTAGGAGGGCCTATGGGACAGTACATGATAGGTCAGATTTACCCAACGACAGGAGGAGGGAAATCACAAGTCAGGGAAAGGACAAGAGTGAAAGTTTCACCGGTAACCAAGTTCAGAAGGGGTGGGTAACGTCGGGAAAAGCGAGAATTACCCAGGACTCCAACCAAAGATTGGCTGACCAGATACAATATCGCCCAAGATGGTCCTGGAAGCAAAAGTCCAGGAGGTTTGGGAAAGACGACTCGGTCCGACGAGGACGAGGCGGAACATCCCCAGAGGAAAAGCCGGGGGAAACCAAGAGGACATGGAAGCAGTGTTACAATCAGGATGGGACAATCCGTCTGTTTTGTGAGCCGTCGCTGACGCAAGTCGAAAGTAGGTCGACCGGACGTACAGGAGCGAGGAGCCAACACTAGTTTCAGTCGTTAGTAGTATAGTAGGGTGTCAATTAGAGCGCCTACTGGATAATGAGGTGAGCCATGTGAGGATCCAATCATATCATCAACACGTGATGGTCATAGCTACTTCGCAGAAACTCAAAGCACGGTGGATGTGATGTACGTTGTTGCTGCAACTGGACTTCACAATGGAATACATCCTTGGTAAGGAGAATGTAAGAGCAGATTTCTTATCCAGACATCCAGCTCCGGAGGAAGAAGACTAGGGTTGTGGATCATGGGAATCAAACCTACAGTGAGAAAGATTCGACGCGGTCTAATCTCTTAAGAGGGGGCCTATGTCGTGAAATACTGAGAGTTAATGATTCCCAGATAGACGACTGTATACACCGACTAACCAGGCAGAAGAAGGGTTAACAAACCAGGCAGGCGAACGGTTAATTCCCGAGTTAAAAACAACGAAATGACCAGGCGAATGTGTTTATAGGTCAAGACACGGAAGTGCCCACCGACAGCCAGGTAAATCTGTCGCGTGGAAAAATTGGTTTGCAACAAAGGCAGACAGCATTATTGGACAGCATATTGCGGTCTGGGTGAATGAATAACGGAAAAGTTCCAGTTCTGTAATTTTCCACTAAAAGGTGATAATGAAGTAGGGACTTGAGATGTCAAGCAAGGTCAAGGACTATGCGGCAGAGATGACCGATATAAAGAGGGTCAATTCTTTGTGTAAGTTTAGTGTGTGTTCCAAACTGACCTGAAGGAGATATGTTCTTGAGTGGGAATAGAAATACACGTCCCTAATGATGGAAAGAGGGGATAATAGTGTGTTATTCGCTAAGTGTTTTTTCAATTCCAGGAACATAGATGCCTAAATAAGGTATAAAGATATTAGATATAGTTTAGCATAGGAATATAGATGTGTGTGAATAGCAATTACCATTTCTTTCTATTTATGGATAGTTTAGACTTTGGTGAATTCATATGTCTTATGCGGATGTACTTCGGAAGCCTTGTCATTATGGCTGGAGAAGGACACTTGCATATGTAGTAGTAAGGGGCGGACATTTCTCACTGGATCTGTTATACTTATCCACAGGTTCTACTCTCCTAGTGAAAGCAGAGACAGGATGAAGAGTACTACATTAAATAACTAAAGTACATACGGAGAACCAAACAAACCTGAGAAAAAAGGTTAAGATGAAGAAAGAATAAAATAAAGAAAAAATACAGAACACTGTATGCTCAAACGAATATCCCACTGAAACACGTGAAAGGGAGGGGGGTGAACCTGCGGCAGGCAGGGATATGTACAACTACATACGTATTGTACAAATAAAGGAAGAAAGAATAGACAATTAGAGACATTGATATTAATCTATAGACAATAGGAATAACTGTGACGAGGTGGTGGTTTTTTCGATGTTGGATATGCACCGTCATGAAACAGACTCGAGCGCAGTCATAAACTTACGGGACTTTTATTACGGTACAGTGAATCAGTGGTGAACAGTTGTTTCATTCAATAACGGATTTACCATCAGATTCAAGCATACGGATAATCCCGGGTGAGCTCTGTCCTGTTTGATGTGCTGTCCTGTGATCTTGAAGAATGAATGGGCGAGAAGCAACACCGCTGATAGACATGCAGAGTTCTTTCTAACACCAACCATAGAACACCCTATCAACTACACTTACAAAATCCATACATACACCAGACATAGTTTTATTAATAAATCTTTTGTTTATTGTTGAAAGAAACTGTTGTCGGAGTATGTGTTGAGAGAATAACAGAGAGAGAGTGAAACCACTAGATATATGGAAGGGAAGACAGAAGAGAGGAGTGTAGACTAAAGTCAGGCAATAATCCCAACAGATAATAAGTTTGAAGATGTACTTGTTGATTCCCACTTCCTCTCGGGGAAATAACAGGACAGTCAGTACAAAATGCTATTCGAAATGGAGGGGCGGGAGTGTACATAGAATACCCAATTAATACTAGGGACGCGGTCAGAGTACCAACGGGAAAGTACTGAGATAGCAACAGAAAATTTACTGAATACCAATCGTGGCACACAGCCTGTGGCGCTATCGACGGATGCAAAATCGGTACTTGAGGCACTCCAATTTGGGAAACTGCCAGCACTACGGACATTACTATATGATCTAGGCATCCATGATGGACTAATTAAAGGAGCAAGAGAAGTAGGAACAGCTTGGCTACATAGACTATTCAACCATGTCTTGGTAGAACAACAGACACCACGAGACTGGGGAAACGCAATAATTATACCAATTTGGAAAAACAAAGACAACAAAAGAGACTGCACACAATACAGAGGCATTTCACTGTTGAGTCATACTGGAAGAATATTTTGCAAACTTCTTGAACAAAGATTAAGAACTATTATAGAACCCCAGCTAAGCGAAACACAACTTGGATTTAGGAAAAACAAAGGATGCACAGATGCCATTTTTTTGTCTTAGATAACTTATAGAAAAATCGATCGAATTCAATAAAACACTCTACTTAGCCTTTGTCGAACAAGAAAAGGCATTTGATAGATAAGATAGAAACAAGCTGTGGGAAATTCTTAAACAGTATGGTGTGAGTACACATCTAATAAAACTATGTAGAAGCTTATGCAACAACAGTGAATGCATAGTGAGAGAAACTGGAGGACACTCAGAACCTTTCACCATAAGATCCGGAGTACAACAAGGTTGTGTCCTGTCCCCTCTCTTGTTTATAACATATATAGACAACATATGTAAAGAAACCAGTCAGACAGAGACCACAAGAACACCGCATGACGTGAACACAGAAAATCTAACCATTAGAGAACTCCTGTTTGCGGACGACCAAGCACTAATAGCAGAATCAGAAGCTGAATTACAAGACTACATGAATAGTCTAAACGAAATGTGTAGGGAACATAACATGAAAATTAGCACAAGTAAAACAGAGGTACTGACAATAATTAAAGAAGAAAAAGCAACAACGATTTACCTAAACGAACATCCCTTGAAACAAGAAAAGAGTTTCAAGTACCTAGGAAGTATAATATCATCAAATGGCAAATCAGAAGACGAGATCGAAAAAAAGACGCAACAAGGCAAACCAACTCATTGGACAAATGGCACCAATACTAAAGAACAAACATGTATCAATAGCCACTAAGAAAGCACTCTACAACACAGTCTACCCTCAAACTCTATGATACCAGTGCCAAACCTGGACAATGACAGAAAAAGAGAAAAGAAAAATCACAACAACAGAAATGAGATTCCTGAGAAGAATACGCAATGTATCAAGAAGAGATAAGATCAGAAATGAAGAAATTAGGACAAAGGTCGGGGTTATAGCAGCACTAGATTTTATTAGAAAGCAGCAAGTCAAATGGTTTGGCCACGCAAGTAGGTTACCATTCAACAGCATACCACAACAAGCAATGATGTACGGACCAGATGGAAACAGAGGAAGAGGCCGACCACGTAAACTTTGGACGGAGGGAATAGCAGAGTCCATGGGAATATCGATACATGAAGCCCATAATCGGGCACTCTTACTTCTTTATATTTCACCTTGCCACCGCAAGGTACAAGAGGAACATGATGAGATGAGATGAGAGGCGTTATTTTAGAGCACTACATGCCAAGAGCAAAACTGTCACCAGTGATACGTATACAGACCTTCCCAGGAAGCAACTTCCACCCGCAATCATAACCAAACGTCGAGGACTTCTGAGTAAAGGTGTCCTTTTGCAACATGACAATGCTCGACCCCATACTGCCCGTGCAATGGTTGAAACCACCGAATACACTTTCGTTGTATACCAAATCCCCCGCACTCGCGTGACCAAGCCCCAAGTGACTTCCACCTGCTTGGACAACTCAAAGAGTCATTGGGAGTGAAGACTTTTCGGTCAGATGAAGAGTTCAGCAGGTGTTGACCAATATAAACTTCTCTTTTTTTCTGCAGGAATCCTAGCACTTTATCGACACTGGAGGACTTGCATTGAACGCAGTTGTGACGACGTCAAAAATTTATACTGTTATTCTTTACTTTTTTAGAATATGGTCCCCCAAAACATAAAAAAAGCTGGTAAGTTTTTATTTAAAGCCCTCTCGTATAGATGTAATTTCTTGTTGAGAAGCTTGTGGATAACAAATAAGGTGGTTAGAGCCGGCCTTTTGGAGACCTGTGCTCCATTTCTTGGTAAGGTTGGAGGGGGTCTTCTCTTTCAGCGGTAAAATAAAATATATAGCCTACAGCCCTACACACTGCATGGCGACGGTCTGGGCACAGGGCCTGGACCTTAGAACAGTCCTGACAGATATCATGAAATATCAAATATCGCACTGATAGCTTTTTGAAGTGCACTCCTTGTTGGGAAACAAATATTTCTTTTATATTTCCACTGTGATCACTTGTACTACATCAACATCTGCTACCATATGGTTACTTTACCACGGTTAGCAAGCTTGCCTGATGACACAGTTGTTGTGTGTTCCCACAGAAACGGATGATACATAATTTAGCCAGGTTAACTCTGCCTACAGTGCCAACCAGAAAATGCTATGGGAAGTCAAGGTGGCCTGGATAACACTGACCACATCAACCAATGACTTTTGAGTAGTATATAAAAATATGAAGATGGAATTCATATACTCAGTACGGCTCAAGGTGCGTAAACTGGTCATTTTACTTTTACTACTTTTGTATTGTTCGCTCGTTTTGAAATCAAATTTAGTCCATTCTTTTGCTACTACTTCTAGTGCACTGGACTGATGTTTTAGTGTGGATTAGCTTTTCCTATTACCAGTATCCCTCGCCATCAGGCGAACCCACTCCGACTTTCAAGTACTTGTAATTTACGTCCCCAAGTCAAGGACGAGAAGTCCAACTGACCGGTGTAGGAGTTAAACCCTCTACCTCGGCGTCAGCACACCGAAAGTATGAGAGCAAGAGCTCTTATCCATTCGGCCATGCTGACCTCCACTTCTACTACTATAACAGTGTTTGTTTGTATTCGCATTTACCGTCTTTATGTATGCATTATTTAGCAACCTGACTAGCATTCACTTGCCTTGTATGGTCGTACGGCGTCCCGCATCTTGAATCGAAAGTAGATGACAGTGCTAAAGGTCAGTCCATAAAACAGCCATGTGCAGATACTGAAGAAGTCGATCAGGCTGTTGATGTTACCAACGAACACGAAGATAATAGCCAGCAAAATCTGTGGATGTATTTCACAATAGTGTGACAATTCTCAGCAGTTACGGTAATAGTTAATAAGGTTATTGTACACTGTGGACAACTGGGGTTAAAGTTAAATTGTAACACACGACAGAGATTATGGTCGTCACTAGGAAGAAAGAAATACCACAATGTAATATACGTGTACATGGTACTGTCCTTAAACAAGTGAATCGCTACAACTATCAAGGAACAGTCGAAACATCTGGTGGCAGGTGCCTTAAAAAGATTAGAACAAGAATCGCTATGGCAAAGGTAGCCTTTTGCAAGATGGAAAACATACCAACCAATAAAAAGATGTCGATTGCAGCGAGAAAAAGAGTGTTGAAGTGCTACATAGAAATTGTACTTTTGATTGGGTTTGAAGAGTTTGCAATGAGCAGAGAAGCTGAAAAACATTCGATGGCAGTGGAATTGTGGTTTCTGAGGAAATTAAAAAGAATATATTGGAGAGACAGATAAACCAATGAGCAAGTCCTACACATTTTTTGAGGCACGTTATGAGAAGAAATAAACTAGAGAACTTGGTGACAACTGGCAAGATTGAGGGAAAGAGAACAAGGAGAAGGCAGAGAGGTAAATATCTGGATAGCTTGACCATATGGCGTGGTCGTGACAAGAACACTGAGCTGATCCACGACTCTGGTGATCATGTAAGATTGCAAAATATGACCGCCCACGCTTATTGGTATGGCACATGATGATAATAATGACTACAATAGTGTGACAATTTTGAAAATACTAGTAATATGACTACAGGAATATTTTCGAAATTAATACAAGAATACGCGTAATAATATGGTTAGTATAATAATTTAGTGCAAAAAAAATACTTAAAATATGTATAACAGGTGGAACAAATATGTTTCATTCAGATAAAGTAACAATAGTAGCGAGTTGGACTCGTTCCAAGATTGTAATCAGCAGGCTGAAGAAGAAAGAGAAGGAAGAAAAGGAAGACGGGGGAGGGGAGAGAGAAGAAAATGAAGGAGTAGTTTCGACCGGTCGTGATGAGAGCGACGTCCTGCATAGGATCTGCTACATGATAATGATGACTTCATCAACCAACTCACCAACCACCCAACCAACCAACTATCCAATCAACCAACCATCCAGACAAACAACCATCCAATCATCCAACCAACTAACCAATCAACCCTCCAACCAGCCATCCAACTATTCAACCAACCACCCGTGTACTACAGAAGTGACCGTGTACTTGTCAGCCCACACCTTGATATTATGATAACTTACCGTCACCACCATGGACGGCACAGGTGTTAATTGTTTGACGTTGATAAAACTTAAGACTTCAGGGAAATTCCCATCTCGAGCAGCTGCAAGTAATGACCTGTAGGAAGATGGATGTAAATATATAACATTGCATGTACTTTCATAGGACGTTGCAATCAACCCCAGCCTGTAGTGTTTGTTCGTGATTTACTAGCCAATTGTACATTCAGTAGTTTGGCATTGCTCGTTCTCAACAAGAAGAGACAACTCCCGTGTGTTGCCGGGGCCCATAAGGGAAGCAAAGAATAGCAACACTGCAGCCTACCATGCATGTCGTAAGAGGTGACTAAGGAGGCTTGATGGTTCCGTCGTCCTGCTACTGAGTGAGTGCGTGACGCGACACTGTGAGCTGTGAGTTTCGTGTGAAGTGCTTTTGAATCTGCCCAAGTTTTTTTTTGGAACGTGACTGCATGTTCGGAGCGATGGCAGGTGGCTATGTCCCAGAGTTGACCGGTTTTTGCCTTATGCAGAAATGCGTGGCTGCTGGGCTTCTGGTTGACTGCCACTGCTGTCGGTGATGAACTGTATTTTCGTGGACTGTGTGAGTGAACATCTAGGAAACATCCAGATAGGAAAATGACTGCCGATTCCATCAGAGATGAATTGGGTGTTTCGTGGGGGACTGGTGTGTTGACATTCTGGCGGCGGCATTATGCACAGTGTATTTGTGCGGGCTGTTGTTTGTCGAGACTCCTGTCTTTTCCACTTTTCACACTGGGCAGTGGGGAGCGTTTTGTGTGATATTCACTGGCACAGGAACGGAGCATAATGGGGATGACCCGTTGGTGTGAAGTTGGAACTGCGACTAACTAACTAACTAACTAACTAAGAAGTAACAAATTAAATCCAAGTGATGAAAACCACTACACCGTTGTGAGCAAAGACAATTTAAGATCTAGCGAGTTAAATCTCTTGGTTACACCAACCTCTAAGTAGATCCTATATTTGTTCCGCAACCCACATATAATTATTAATGTATTCGCAGATACGATTCCACTTGTGGTTTTTATGGCATACCTTCTTTTTTTCTTACGTCTTTTCGCTCACTGGGTAATAGTCTACATCTGAAAATCTCAGTTATCGTGCGGCCCTGGAGGCCATTGAAATAGTATGAGAAATACATTCGCACATATTGATGTGCAGGTATAGAAGTAGAAGACAGACATAGGGATTAGGGTGCACACTATACAATATTCAAACTTAAAGTATAGTGACCACATCAGGCATACCTCAGAGTAGCTGCAGACACAGATCACCATTTGCATAAGGCGCTGGACGCAGTTAAGGGTCAGTGACTGATAAGAGGGAAATTATGGATGGCTCAGGCGGAGAATACGATCAGACAGGTGTGCATCTTGGAAAACATTAGGCGAAAAGAGGAGTGGGTCAGAGTGCCAGCGGAGCGGTCAGACTTGTGCAGAGTTATAATCACATTGAGCCGGGAGTGCAGGGAGTGGCCAGCGGGGGCCACGGAAGTGGAAATCCAGCAACTATTTCAGGATAATGCTCGCTCGGATGATGTGATTATCTACAAAGATGGTTCGGTGTCGAGAGGTAGGAGAAGTACCTGGGGGTTCATAGCAAAAGCTAACGGCCGACGTTTGGTGCAGGAGAACCTTGCATACGATACCACAATATATAGCTTAAGAATAGAGGTGGAGGCAGTCACTCCATCTTTCCGTTGGACCGAGAACACGATACACACACACATCGTTATTGTAACTGACTCAGAAAGCATGCTGAGGAAGGCGAGGACAGGCATGCTTCGTACAGAGTGGCTAGCTTCGCTTCGGAGGTCACTGGTGGCAAGCATCGCCTGGATCTTTTCTCCGGGGCATGCCGGTGTGCTGGGGAATGAACAGGCGGACAGATTGGCTGGCTCTGCAAAACTTGGTGGAGTATTGATACATGATAAGGCAGACGTGGTTGCGGCCTAGTGGGAGCACGTGTATACCTCGGAGGAGCAAATGGATCACCATGGTCTGGCAAGAATGAGGCAGCGAGGAGTGACGAGGGGATCTGGCCGACGATCGACGCTCAGAGGAAAGGCGAGACGGACATATAATCAGATTGCCACTGGTACTATTGGTGTTGGAACTCTTTGCTGGCTGCTGAGGATAGGGACGGAGCGCCTATGGGAATGCCCCGAATGAATCAATCAATCAGGGGATTCGAATGCCGACAGCGTTCGTTGTAGGCACAAGTGTACATCAAAGAACGGCCAACTAGACGCCCCTAAAACGTGTTTTCATTAGCCATGTATATCATCCACCTGATCCCACACTTAAACAATATGGACAGAATTCTTACATGACAAGCTATTAATTTACTGTTTGTGGATAGGCTTTCTATTTTTGAAATATAGCCTGAGCAGGGGTATATTTGGTCTACTCTTTTACATATCCGACTAAACATATTACATGTCGCTAAGCCTGGGATAGATATGCAAAGCAAGCTTAGCGTACGCTGCATCTCAGCCGTGGAACAATCTTGCACAATGAATCAATGGCACCACCAATCTCTATACATACAATCACAATATATTTGAACACTATCTTAATTCAGACTTTATGCTCCCTTTAAAACACATTCAAAGGACAGTTAATATTATAATCATACTCTTAAGTGTGGTACGAAACGTCTACCTTAGCTAATTAAAATTGTCGTGTCAAAAATTAATTTTAGTGGGTCATAAATGATTGATTACTGCATATTTTCCATGAATTTTTGATTCTGCTATTTTTGTTAATGTTGTTGTTATTGTTATTGTTGTGTTTGTTGTCGTCGTCGTCGCCTAAGATTAGTCTCCTAAGTGATGTATGAACGAATTTATGTATGAGAGCAGAGAGATAAGAAGCTAGAATGTTAGACTTTCCTGCTTGCCCAATTCTGAATTCTTGTAAAAGAAAGTTCATTCATTCGTTCGTTCATATCCAAATGTCGTGAGATGTTTAACTTAACGAGTATGCGTATCCTCCTAAATTTCCACCCTTATCAGAGAAGTCTAGTCATTCGTTCCGATTTTAATAGAATAGTGGAGAATATAAACCCCTGGATCCCTTTATTTGTGCAAACACATACCCAGACTCGTACACGATCTTTTAAGTTATAGAAGGATGCCGTGACATTAACTTAAAAGTCTTATAATACACACATGATTGACAATCTTCAAATGGTCAGAATCCACACATGACTGGCACACTTCAAACGTCCAGAATCCACGCTTGGCTGACACTCTTCAAATAAGCAAGGACTAGAGCTTCCACAGAGGACTTAGGGCCCATCAATAAACGGTCCAAGTGTTCCTGGCCTGCCTTGTGAATCCGGGTAAGAGTTAGGCAAGGAACACCATCTCACTGCTGTAGTTACGCCCACGGTTCCTTATTTTCAGCCCCGGGCTGAATCCAAAAGATACATACGCAGTAAACTCAGGATCTAGACTGCATATCCTTACCTTCCGCCTGAAAACGCACTGCTGTTTGTTGAACCCAGAGTGGAAACCATCACTGCCACAGGCATGATAACAGCGGCAGAGTGCAGAACCCGGTCCCCCCACAACTGTGGACCAGTCAAAGATGGCATGCATCAATAGACATGTATCTAGAAAGGTAGAGACGACTGCAAAATACTAGTCACAATTCCGATAGTAGCACTGGCCTGAATTTTGTGTGTGGATTAGCTTTACCTATTACCAGTGACCCTCGCCATCAGGCGAACCCCATCCGACTTCAGAGGTACGTGTAATTTACGTCCTCATGTCAAGGACGAGAAGTCAGCATTTTTAGCCCAAGTCATCGGTGTAGGGGTTGTACCCACGACTTCGGCATCGCATACCAGATAATTTAAGAACCAGTGCTCTTATCCATTCGACCATGCTCACCTCCACTTAATATTTATAAATGTACATCATCATTATCCGGAGCTGGCTCCATGACGAAGGGGTTACGAACGCGGTTCGTGATCGCGCATACCCGCGTTAGAGACACAGCTGCGCGCGATTTGGCAGCAGACCGCGTTGCGTTGTTTTTTACGAATTGGTATAGATGCCGGTCGTTCAGAAAGCAGTGGCAAACTACTGAACGTAAAACTTGCCAAGAGATCACAACAGCAAACAATGCTGGTGTTGACTGCAACGTCCTGTACAGGATATGCAATAACTTATCATCATCCAACGTGTCAGACGCAAAACTTTGCCTCTATAACATCTTTCCAAATTTTTTTCTATCAAAAGCCAGATGCCATGCTATTGTTGTTGTAATGTGTAAATTAACCATAACGTCTTGATTCTACCAACATTGTCGTCGTCGTCTTCTCCTCCACTTCACAGACACGCTTTCCTCTATCATTATCTTCTCCAGACATTCATGTTTTTTTTTTTTTTTTGTTTTTTACATGGCCAAATTACTACTTTTTCCTCAGCGTTTTCTTTCATTCTTTCTTTGTTGTTGTTGTTGTTGTTGTTGTTGTTGTTGTTTTGTTGTTGTTGTTGTTTTGTTGTTGTTGTTGTTTTGTTGTTTTTGTTGTTTTAGTTGTTGTTTTAATTAATAAAATAAAGCTTTAGATGACATTGCAGTCAGTACTAGCATTTTTTTAAGCTGTTTGTGATTTCTTGACCAGTTTGCTTTCTAAACGACCGGAACTCATATATCATTGTATAAAATCAAACGCAGTGCAATCTGCTTCCAAATTTCCCGGAGCTGTGTTTCGAACACGGTGTGTTAGATTGCGAACTGCGTTCATAACCCTTCGCCACAGCGAAGTCATTGGTTTTTAATTGCATTTTTTTCTCTTTTTGTATATTTGTTCTCTTTGTCGTTGAATGAATTTGTAACACCCCACTGTAAGACTTATATTCAAAGACGCAAATGTGCTATCAGCTGATTTGTTAAATACGCAAATTTTGAACCGGTACATGAATACATTTGACAAATATAACACAGAATTTACCATTGCCACGGCAGAAGAAGCCAGCATCTCATCTTTGGTCAGAACCGTCAGATAACATAAATTTGTGAGCACATAGATAACGATGACACAGGCAATGCTGATAATGTTGGCACGGGGCAGGTTTCTGCAGAGAGATACGATCAAGTCTTTAATGTGATTATTGTGTTCGGTTAGATGGCTTTCTCTTGATTGTTAAAGTATTAGCAGACTATGGCACAACTCTAGCATAATCATTACAGTAAGAAGGTTCAGAACACGCATCTTTCCTGTGGCAACATACAGATGTGAGTCATGGAAAATTTACAACCACTTCAGACGATAGAGGAGGCTCTTGAAATTACATGTTACAGATACATTTTTAGAAAATCCTGGATCGTGATTGCTAATCAATACTTAAGAATGCATTTCTCGTGCCTAAACAACGTCAGGTTATTCAGTTGGAAGACTGGTGTCTGGCACAATAACACCTAAAGTGGCCCCAATAGTGGAGGAGTCTACACGTCGAGATTAAGTAAAATATATGGCTCCCATTTCATTCCAGGAATTTTACAATTCACTAATGGCATAAACTGTCAAGTCTTAGACAAGGAGGACTGACCTAACGTATGACAGCAGATGGTGCTACAGGCTGTCCGATTGCTGAGCGGCACTCACCAAACCTGACAGCCTATATTGCGCCAACAGCTTCGGGTAGAAGAGTGCAATTTGGAAGGTACAAGTCTTATCCTAGTGTGAGGAAATGCAACCTAAAGATTAAATGCATTGCAGAGCAGACAAGACCCAAAGCCTTTGTCGACAACTGGTCTAGAATCGAAGCTCCGGCAGGTGGGGAGTTAAAAGTTTTGCTTTGCGGGTACAACAGTTTCTGCAGCTGTTCCTGTTTTAGATGTAGTGGTGTTACCTTTCCTCGGGAGTGAACTAGCAGGCAGAGAGAGAGAGAGAGAGAGAGAGAGAGAGAGAGAGAGAGAGAGAGAGAGAGAGAGAGAGAGAGAGAGAGAGAGAGAGAGAGAGAGAGAATGCTGCATGGGAAACACCTCGTCTCTAAATATAGCCCTGGCTTTGTGCTTTGAAGAGGTATGACTCCAATCCTGGTCCCAACCATGGATTGTAATTATTATGCCACATTTTTTTTAAAGCACAATGTAACAAACCATGAACATCACAGTAAACGGACAGATACTAGAACAAGCAACAAGTTTCTCTTATCTTGGACATATAATAACAGATGATGGCAGAAGTGAAATGGAAATCAAAAAAGAGAATATGAATGGCCAAAAATGCTTTCAACAGCATGAAAGCAGTATTAACATCTAGATAGAATAATAACGCATTAAAAATGAGAATTGTCAAATGCTACGTATATTCAACGCTACTGTAAGGCGCGGAAGCCTGGGCATTGAACAAGCAACTAGAAAGTCGCATAGAAGCCCTGGAGATGTGGATATACAGACGAATAGGTCGTATTTCATGGAAACAAAAACAATCAAATGCAGAGGTCCTAGAAAAACTGGAAATGAAGAGAGAGAGAGAGTTGATTAAAGAAATAAAGAGGAGACAAGTGTAATATTTTAGCCACGTTAAAAGACATGATACTCTTATAAAAACCATACTGGAAGGCAAGGTTGACGGCAAGCGAGCAAGAGGTAGACAACGATACAAATGAGAGGATAACATCAAGAGATGGGCGAACATCATCCTGACATAATGTACAGTCAAGGCAAGAGACAGACAGTGTTGGAGATCCATTGCAGGCCAACCTTCATTGCGGAGACGGCACCTAATTGATTGATTGATTGAACAAACCATCGTCTGTCAAGAGTGAGTGAGTGAATCTGTGAGTTGGTCATAAGTTGAATTGTCAGTTATATGTTGATCTGAATCAATGGACGCCAAATCACTATCACCAAGCATGACTTCTAATGGCACTCTACAAATGAGCTTTTTGTGAACACTCAAGTCAACTCGCTAAAGATCTCGAGCCTTTATGGATGGTCATAATATGGCCGTAAAGATGATAATTATACTAATGATGATGATGATGAATGATAATGAAGACGATTCGGATGATAATGATGCAGTAGGTCAACATGGTCGAATGGGTAAGAACGCGTGTTCTTAAACATCCGGTGATGCTGAGGTAAGGGGTTTAACCCCTAAACCGGACAGGTGGACTAAAATGTTGACCTATCCTTGACTTGGGGACGTAAATTACAAGTACTTCTGATGTCGGAGTGGGTGCGCCTGGTGACGAGGGACACTGTTAATAGGGAAAGCTAATCCATATGCAAAATTCAGCCCAACACTGCTAGAAGTAAGTGTGTATGGGGCACGATTGAGTTCAAAGCGAACGAGCGCAAAAAAAAAAAACAAGAAACAATAATGTTGATGAAGATGATGCTTTTGTGGATGATGATGCTGATGATGACGATGATGATGATGACGCGAATGATGGTGATGGTGGTGGTGATGATGTTGAAGCGAATGATTATGATGATGACTCGGGTGATGACGATGATAATGATGATGATGCTTATAATCATAATGATGATCAAGATCATTCAGTGGCAAGTAGCAGACTGGGTCTTAAATGTTGGTTGTCTCTTGTCTCATGGCAAGAAAATTTAATATTCCTGCTGCAACATAGAGGTGTTAGTCGTGTGTCCTTTCACAATTATTTAAAAGAAATGTTGTTCCTTAGAACGGACGCGTTACTAAATAGTTAATAGAATATCGTCTATGAAGATGAAGAAAAATGTTGACATTCTACCAGAACTGAGCATCACAGGAAACTGAAAAACTGGCGCATGAATGCATTATGTTTAGCAAACTTCAATCATTCATTCAGTAGGATGTCCTTTGCAGAACCTCGCTCCCATAACAACCTTCCGTAAATCTTCTCAGGTTGGTCATATTATAATTCTTCACAGTGGTTTAGAAGGGGCTAAAAAAAATAAACACACACAAACACAGTGATAGAAGTCGTGGTTCTCGGAAGAAGAGGCGGCGGTCGACCACCACGAAGGAGTACACGGGACAATAAAGACACCTTGAACATGAAAGAACATGAGACATGGGAGTTTGTAATTGACCGAGAGTCTTTCCGATTAGCCGTGATAGAAGCGCTGTGATTGGAGCTGTGATGGAAGAGCTGTGATAGAAGCTCGGTGACGGAAGGGTGGTGACAGAAGCGCCGTGATGAAAGCGCCGTGATGGGAGCTCCGTGATGGGAGCGCCGTGATGGGAGCTCCGTGATGGGAGCGCCGTGATGGGAGCGCCGTGATGGGAGCGCCGTGATGGTAGCGCCGTGATGGCTAGGTCTTGATGGGAGGCCCAACATGGAAGCAACGCTATGCACAGGACCTGTTGCGTGATGATAATGATACATATTAGTCACGGTGTCCTCTGACCTGTACCATAATGTTGGATGCTACTTACTTGTGTGGTTCCTTGAGCTCCTCCGTGACATAATTCAGGTTGTTCCTGAAAATGTGAACAAGCGATATAGTGGACTTTCGTTGTAAAGTTTGCCTATGTTACAGAGTCAAAATATGTTTCGGATAGTGAATATATTCGCTGTGTAACGGACATTTGTGTCGTGTATTAAACGTGAATGCCTTATAGTGCAAATGTATTACGTATAATGAACATTTTGCATAATTAGTACAAATTACAATTAAAGTTAGTTTAGTTGCATATCCATTACAGCAGTGCTTCCCAAACTTTTCACTTTCGTGGACCGACATAAAATTTTCCTTTTGCACCAGGGACCGGTCCTGTTTAAACAAAATTTTCTCCTTGTTATCAGGAATTTGTTACGACCTCAATATACATTTTAATAAAAATATAAGATTTAACGCAATTGTGGGTGTTGTCCCGGTGTGCTAAATACTGGTCAATAATATTATTGGATGACGGTGATTTATTTAATGGTGGTCACATTTTCATGAGTAAAGATTTTATTGTAGAGATTTACAAATCAAAAATTTTTTTAATGTCAACACTACATTTAGGTCTTCTTGTAAAGGTGTATATACTCGAATACACCGACAGTAATGAACACCAATATAAAATAAAAATAAAATATATCTTGGAAAACGATAACAAATCAGATTTTAAACAAGCTGACTAAATTACAGTATGTCGTAATAAAAATGATTTAATGATCAGCTGCTAACCATAACTATTTAATGCGAGGGTGGGCCTGTTTATTATTTACAAGCTTATAAAATCGTGGCTGGATTGTTGATAGCGCTACCCGCAAAGGAGAACAAATTTCCATACTGTTTCTGTATTTTGTCTTACGTATGTTCTGCATATTATCACAATCAGCAAATTATAATGTGCATCTTTCTCACTTTTCGTCATATAGGAAACAAAAGAAACTCACGTAGTCAACAAACAAATGTCGTCCACCGGGCCGGTTTTTAGTATCGGTCTCAGCTGGTTATTATTTTTAACTTTCCCATTGAACCAATACTTCTTCTTCTTTCGTTCGCCTGAAATATGTTTATAACTGCAATGTTGTCTCTTGTATGAATCTAACACTCTTTTTTAGTTCATTCAGCGGTCCATAGAGTTTATCTTCCACTGTTGTCTCTCTAGGCCAGAAGGTTCGCCTGGATATGTTGTAGTTTGGGCAATCCTGGAGTATGTGCTCTGCTGTCTGCGACGCCAAACCACATGTGCACATGGCTGAGTCACCAATCTTGAATTTTGTATACATGTGGTTGCGTAATCTATTGTGTCCTGTTCTGAGGCGCAGAAGAATGACCTGTTCTGGTCTGTCCTTAACGTGGTAGTCGTCTTGAGTAAGGTTTGGTGGCCTTCTGACTGATTTGATCATTCTTTTCTTTTGGTGGTATGTAATAGGCACATCAGGTTGTTCTTCTTGTGCTCCTTCCTTAGCCAATCGATCAGCTCTGTCGTTTCCGGGGATTCCACAGTTGGATGGTATCCACTGTATGGTGATCTTACGCTGACTGCTAAGTTCAGAAAGTAGTGTCCTCAGAACTGGCAATTTCCCAGACAGGAGCGCCTCTATTACGGATTTTGCATCTGTCAATATCACCCCAGGTTGTGTACCATGGCTGTATTTCGTAATTTCTCTGTTGCTATCTTGATTGCCTCAATTTCAGCATCATAATTATGGCAGTACTTTCCTGTTGGAATTCTGGCCGTGTCTCTAGTATTATTTGGGTATTCTATATACACTCCCGCTCCTCCATTCCGCTCCAATGATTCGCTTCTCCTTAAAAATAAATACTCCTTGGGCTATACGGCTGCAGGCTCGATTTATTTTAAAATTAAATCACCATAAAAACAGTGCGGATATCATGTTTTCTGAAAAGGGCAATATTGGTTTTAAAAAGTTCTAAACAATCCTCAAAGGAGAAAATATTTAACTTCTTTTTTACTTTTTTTAACTCACGTTGCGGACCGGGAAAGAAGGGCTCGCGGACCGGCACCGGTCCGCGGACCACCACTTTGGGAAGCACTGCTTTACAGGACGTCACAGATAACCTCAGCATTCTTTGACTGTTTGTTATTTCTTGGTAAGTTTACGTTCAGTAGTTTGCCATTGCTTTCTAAACCACCGGCATTCATACCATTTTATGAAAACCATCGCAAGGCTGTCTGATGCCAAATCACCCGCAGCAGTGTTTCGAATGCGGTATGTGGGATTACGAATTGCGTCTGTTACCCCTTCGCCCACAGAGTGAATTATTATGTATAGTAATATAGCGGATTATAGTATCTAGCGGCAATTATACCATATAGTAAAATAGTATACAATACAATGTAAATGCATATGCTAGAGCAGTGGTTCTCTACCTTTTTTGACCCATGCCCCCCTTTACTATATGTTCAGAATGTCATTTCCCCCCCCCCTCTCCCCTTTCAAATTTCCTCCCTATAAATCCCATCCCCCTCACCCTTACATGGTATACATAAAAATGGAAGCTAAATGTAATAACACATACTAGAACAAGTCTAGACATCTACATAAAACGTGATTTGCGAGTCTACTTACGTTAAAAATGAATTTCATTAGGGCGAGAAGTACAGAACCGTAAAATTTAGAGGGAAAAACAATATTAAGTAACTGATTCTTGTGTTAATGCGATCTTGAAATAATCTTAATTCCCCCCCCCCCCTCGAAACTAAAATTCCCCCCTAGGGAGGGGGGGGAATTCCCCACCGTTTGAGAAACACTGTGCTAGAGTAAGCATGAATATCACTTTGTAACAATTTACTTCATTTAGTGAATAAGTATATCCCAATGTTAAATTGTATATCATATAATGAACGCATGTATCATACAATGCAAATACATATTTCAAATATTGAACACATTCATCATATAGTGAAAAAATACTGAAAATGTAAATAATGATGTGATATAACTACATCATCATCATCACCATTATCATCATAATTATCATCCACTTTGGTTGTCAAGTGTCGTGGGAGGAATAATTGGCGGTCTATCGCCCGATGGTGACACTGGATAGCGACATTCCGTGTCATTGTTCAATGTCTTTGCTGTCGTCAATCCATTTTCTTCCTCTTGCTATCGTAGCAGATCTTCTTTAATGGAGATCAATATTGCCAGTTGTCACGAAGTTCTCCAATTTATTTTTGCTTATAAGGTATACAAAAATATTAACCTTACATGTAATAGACTGATGTTTTGTGGTTACTACAGTCTAATTTGCCGGTCTCCCTGGCGAATCAGTTAACGACTCTCCTCATTATCCCGTATATCCACGTGAAAAACACAGCTGCGCGAGATTTGGCAGTGGAATGCGTCGCGTTGGTTACTTACGGGGTATGTGAGCCGGTCGCCCAGAAAGCAATGGCAAACTACTGAGCGTAATCTTGTCAAGAACATCAACAATCAGCTGAAAAATGCTGGTGTTGACTGCAATACACCTCTAAGCGATATGCAACTTTAAAAAGTAGTCTCGTCTTCTTCTTCTGCGTTTATCCGGATTTTTTTCCGGATGTGACTGCGTTGTGCCTGTTTACAGCAGAGCTGCGTTCTTGCGCCGTTAGGCCGACACATCCGACTTCTGCGGGCATTTGTTGACCGGGTTAACCTTCCCGGGGAAAAAGTAGTCTAATATAAATTATAAAAATTATTAAAGAAAAGCCATATATTTGTATTACATTAGTGAAGACTAGAGAATTAGTTCCGTTTTATGTGTATTTTATTCAATGTGTCTTTATACTTTCACTGTGACAAATTATGAGCGGTATGTATGAGCGATCCGGTGTATCTTCCTTAGATGGGGCATGAGATCTCAAGTATGTACCTGCAGGGAAGTAGGCAGATAGAAGGCTAAGACTTAATTACATCACGGGTTCAGTGTGGGCCAAGGATAACAAGTTAACTACACGAAGTTCCCAAAGAAGTTCAATTACACGCTAAGTCAACTAACTGCTGACTGATCATTCGGAGACGAGATGTGACAGAAGTTTCAAAATGTCCAAGTCAGGTATGAAACAAAAACGATAGCGACCCCATAAGTGTACAGGTCTGGCTGTAGTATGCAAGATTAGATAGTCCGGATATATTATGTGGGGTGTATATCGTGGGATATATATTGTCGTTTTAGTACAGAATAAAAGTGTATGCGCTGTGGCTGGTGTTATGTTATATGTGGCGTCAGGTAACATTTTGTTACGAGTGATATATGAGACTGTAAGCTAGCACAAGCAGCAATAAAACACTTCATTTGATAGCAGTCCGACTCTGTTGTTAAGTGCCAATGCGTCTGATAACTTGAAGAGTTAATTTATAATGTAGGCGTTATACGTCAGTTGTATCTGTCTGCACTATCCACAGTTGTGCATGCACTGGTAAGCTGGGGGAAAGGGGGGGGGTGTAAGAAAAAAAGAGGGGGGGGAGAGAGACATCAAAGATTCGAGTCGCGACGGTTTTCTTTTTATAAGAATGGTCTGGAAACTATGGCTTCATTTTTTTCGCATATCCTTTACAAGACATTGCAGTCAACACCAGCATTTTTCAGATGCTGTTGATGTCTTGGCAAGTTTACGTTCAGTAGTTTGTCATTGCTTTCTGAACGACTGCTTCATTAGTGTTGGATAAATTCACAAAGTATGACATTGTTATGAAATGTATATTTTGTTTTTATAGCAATCACTAAAAGACTCGCATTTCATGTACAATACATATCTTAGCAAGTATGAAAACATGAATTATCATTGGATGTTTACAATTAAAGAATGGAACAATTGTTCTAAAATAGAATAATTTGTAGATGGACTGAGTATATAAAAGATGTGTTTGATAAAAGACAATATAAAACTGTTACAGACAGTGATTACAGACCAACAGTACTTGTTACAGAAAATGCATAATGCAATTTATTTGCTATCTTGTTCACAACAGGAAACGGAATCTAATGCCGACATTGCTTTAGGAGACAACGAGTCAGCAGTATATTGGAGGAGAAAAGAAAAAGCATCTGGTGCAGGCAACATATCTTTATAAGAAATTGACGGCTGGGGAGATTGTGTGATCGAAATAATATATTTAAATGAATCTGTAACAGTGGGCAGATGCCTAATAACCTACAGATATAAGTATTTATAGTTCATAAATAAATACACGCCGGGCTCAGTGGCGAAGGCGTTACGGACGCGGTTCGTAATTCTGCTTACCTGCGTTCGAAACGCATCTGTGCGCGATTTGGCAGCAGACCGCTGTTGCGCTGGGTTTTAACGAATTGGTATGGGAGATTCGGCTCCGTGGCTAAAGGCTTGCGAACGCGGTTCGTGAGCCGGGTACCAGGCGTTCGAAGGTCAGCTGCGACCGATTTGTGCAGCAGACCGTGTCGCGGTGTGTTATAATGTGCTGGTATAGGAGCCGGTCGTTCAGAAACCAATGGCAAACTACTGAACGTAACACTTGCCTAGTACATCAACAGCAGCTGAAAAATGCTAGTTTTGACAGCAACGTCCCGTAAGGGATACGCAACAAAAATTTATTTTATGGGAGCCGGTCGTTCAGAAAGCAATGGCAAACTGCTGAACGTAAACATGCCAAGAGATCACAACAGCATTAAAATGCTGGTGTTGACAGCGATAAATGATATGAAAATAAAATACACGCGTATTGTGTGGAGCTCATAGAAGTAGGGGAAAGAATTCTAGCCTTGAGGAGGCACTAGACAACATACACATTGAATACTATAGTTACCGACCTTTACTCCTGTGAGCGAAAAACTTTACATTATTTATGAACTTTCTTAGTGGTCTCAAAGGGTTCCCCAATTGATATTTATAAGTAATTATAGATTGGACAAAGAAACCAATTGCTACCTCATCATCTATCGTGTAGCATGACCTTTGCAGAACGTCACTCTCATCACGACCCCACGATGAGTTAGTTCTCGATCCCTGGCCATCTTTCCCGCCTCATGCAGGCTCTTGCCCAAGGTGTCTGCAATGTCCTGTGTCCATCTTCGTGCTGACGGAGCCCTGAGCCCTCTATCTGGAACCAGACCTTCAATCGCTGTTGTTTCCAAGCCACGGCGATATTTCATATGGCCAATGCACCTAGTTTCAGTTGCTACAGAATGGGGAAATAGTCCTACAGTGCCATTGTTTTTTTTTTTTCTCTATTTGAGCAGAAGAGTATTAGATATACGTGCTACTACTGGGCTGAATCTTGCGTGTAGATTAGGTTTCCCTATTACCAGTGCCCTTCACTATCAGGCGCATCCACTCCGACTTCAGAGGTACTTGTAATTTACGTCCCCAGGTCAAGGACGAGACGTCATCATTTTAGTCCAGCTGACTGGTATAGGGGTTGAACCCGCTATCTTGGCATCAGGACACTGGCTGTTTAAGAACGAGGTGTCTTATCCATTCGGCCATTCTGACTTCCACTATGTCTGATGAGCCATATAACAAAATAACAACTGTGACAAAGCCCGAAAAGAGTAGGAAACAAGATTAACCCCATAAACTGTTCGTGAATAATGTGGATTTTGCAGACTATGAATAGTGCCAAATAGTGTTGTTTACAGTATCCAGATATTATTAAAAGAGTTACAGAAGTAAAAACACCAAAAAAACATGCATTTTTTTCTCCTAGAGGGGCAATTTCTCCTTTCCTATTAGAGTACACGAAAGCATTTGACAGAGTAATAATGTCAAAGATCTGAGAAGAGTAACGTACATATATTGGCAAATAAACAACAAAGATAAGAATCCAGCCATAGGATCATTTTAGTGCATGAAGAAAAGTTGCCGACAAGAATGTCTGCTGGTACCCCCTTATTTTTAGCATGATTGGTTGGTGAGTAGGTGTGTGGGTTGCTTGATGGTTGGGTTGGTAGGTGGGTGGATTGTTTCGTGGGTGGGCTGTTTGATGGGTGGGTGAGTGAGTGCGTTTGTGGGTTGGTTGATTGGTAGACTGTCAATCTCTAGTTATAACACTTAAGTATGATGCGTTGGTATTCAAGTCGACTAGGGTTGGCATCTGAAATGGGTTTACATTTCTGTAAGCGAGTTTGGTCTAGAGGGTTTTCTTCTGTTTCTATACCAAAAGAATCATCTCCACGTGGTTTGTTTGCAAAGTTCTCCTCCCCCCCCCCCCCCCACACACACACACACCAGTCCAGAAACCAGAGAGGTGTGCAGGCCGGCACTAAACCCTCCCATCTGCGACGCGGAATATTCAGATGTAACCAAATCACGATTCAACACAGTACAGTCTCTGTAAGATTAGAAATATGTTGGTCATGTTTCTCCCACAGTTTTCAGGTATGCCATTGTCAACAGGGCCCAACCCTAGGGAAGACATTTAGTATATGCCGGGATATCTTGATAATATATCATGGGCCATATTTGATGCTCACAATATAAACAAATACACGTTATGCCGATGGCGCAGTCTTGATAGAACAAGCCAGAAGGAACGACAGAAAGCGATCGACGGAACTATAGCAATGTAGTTATAAGAAACAAAATTATGAAATTTTCTTGGATTGTCAAATTGTATAGTCTAATGTTATTAAATAATCTAGAACACAACTACAACTTACCCCAAAAGATCAATAACAGATAGTCAACAGTTTAGCCACATTATCACACAATGAAAACAGGAACACAATATAACAACGGAAGAACAAGAGAGAGGCATTGAGATAAATACTTGGATGACTTGGCCGCATGGCATAACCGAGACAAGAACACAGATTGGATCCAAACCTCTTGCGATCGTATGAGATGGCTAACCATGCCAACCAACGCTTATGTCATTAAATGTGATAATACTTAACAGATTAAGTGCCAAACAAAAAGTTGTCTTATACACAACTAAAATGGATGGCGGAAAATGAGAAGTAGTGGTGTATCACAATTATGGCTTAAAAGTTGTTAATTTTGTAGCAGGCGTGTTGCATTTTATATAAAATTAAAGATGACTCAATCAATCAATCATGTGCCATGCCGGAAAGCGTGGGCGGTCATGATTCGCCATTTCACTCGATCACCAGAGTCGTGGATCAGCTCAGTGTTCCTGTCTCGTCCATGCCATGTGGCCAAGCCATCCAGGTATTTTCCTCTCGGTCTTCCTCTTGGTCTGCATAAAGAAATTTCTGTATATAAGTCATTGGTCGATACGAGAAGTTGCTTAAGGATGATTAATCACCCAATAGCACGTAAGAGATAAATGTAACAACTGGAACGATTAAGTCGCTATCACATACTAACAAACAATCAATTGCCAAAACGTGCTTCTAACTAATTCAGTTACCATCCATCATAAGCCCATAATGCACTGTAGAAAGCATACGCAATCACTGCACCGTCAGACTGAGATCCTTCAAATCCACTTGATATTTCTGCCGTGTAACCTGTGCAAATGAGATTACAAATATAGCTATAGACATTGGTCAGTGTATCCTTCCCCAGTATTTCTTCTTCTACCTTAGGATGTAGAAGTACATTACCACACCTTCTGCCTTAGGATGTAGAAGTACATTACCACATCTTCTACCTTAGGATGTAGAAGTACATTACCACGTCTTCTACCTTAGTGTGTAGAAGTACATTACCACATCTTCTATCTTAGAGTGTAGAAGTACATTACTACATCTTCTACCTTAGGATGTAGAAGTACATTACCACATCTTCTACCTTAGGGTATAGAAGTACATTACCACATCTTCTACCTTAGGGTATAGAAGTACATTACCACATCTTCTATCTTAGGGTATAGAAGTACATTACCACATCTTCTACCTTAGGGTATAAAAGTACATTACCACATCTTCTATCTTATGATATAGAAGTACATTACCACATCTTCTACCTTAGGGTGTAGAAGTACATTACCACATCTTCTACCTTAGGGTGTAGAAGTACATTACCACATCTTCTACCTTAGGGTATAGAAGTACATTACCACATCTTCTACCTTAGGTTATAGAAGTACATTACCACATCTTCTACCTTAGGGTGTAGAAGTACATTACCACATCTTCTATCTTAGGGTGTAGAAGTACATTACCACATCTTCTATCTTAGGGTGTAGAAGTACATTACCACATCTTCTATCTTAGGGTGTAGAAGTACATTACCACATCATCTACCTTAGGGTGTAGAAGTACATTACCACATCTTCTATCTTAGGGTGTAGAAGTACATTACCACATCTTCTACCTTAGGATGTAGAAGTACATTACCACGTCTTCTACCTTAGGATGTAGAAGTACATTACCACGTCTTCTACCTTAGGGTGTAGAAGTACATTACCACACCTTCTACCTTAGGATGTAGAAGTACATTACCACATCTTTTACTTAGTGTGTAGAAGTACATTACCACATCTTCTATCTTAGGGTGTAGGAGTACATTACCACACCTTCTATCATAGGGTGTAGAAGTACATTACCACAATTTCTATCTTAGGATGTAGAAGTACATTACCACATCTTCTACCTTAGGATGTAGAAGTACATTACCACATCTTCTACCTTAGGGTGTAGAAGTGCATTACCATAATATCTGTTACTTTTGCCATGGTTGATCACACTCTGCCGATAAGACTAACTAAGGTAATTGAGACGTTTAACACCCGGGAAGGTTAACCCGGTCAACAAATGCCCGCAGAAGTCGGATGTGTCGGCCTAACGGCGCAAGAACGCAGCTCTGCTGTAAACAGGCACAACGCAATCACGTCCGGAAAAAAAACTCCGGATGAACGTAGAAGAAGAAGAAGACGTTTAACTCAGAATGGAACGCTGAACCCGCACAACACTAACTATGTACACATTAGCTTTGCCACTGAAATACCTGCCGATATTTTGAGAATCTTTTACATGCTGCCCTAGAGACACCAATATTTACATGATTTTTGTCTAAATACTTTTTATACTTATTAGAATATTATATATTAATTACTTTCAGTTATTCTTCCAATTATGTATACTTCCCAATATATTTTCAATTATACTTCCAGTTATACTTCCAGTTATACTTCCAATTATACTTCCAGTTATACTTCCAGTTATACTTCCAATTATACGTCCAGTTACACTTCCTTTTTTACTTCCAGTTGAACTTACATTTGTACTTCCAATTATACATCCAATTATACTTCCTTTTATACTTCAAATTATACTTCCTATTATATTTCCAATTATACTTCCAATTATACTTCCTATTATATTTCCAATTATACTTCCTATTATATTTCCAATTATACTTCCTATTATACTTTCAATTATACTTCCTATTATATTTCCAATTATACTTCCTATTATATTTCCTGTTATACTCTCAATTATAATTGCAATTATACTTAGAGGACGTGCAACATTTTTATGTTTAGTTCTGAGTTTTTCTGTCTTATCTTCTTCTTTTTGTCTACATTTCACCAGTTAACTCCCATAATAATCCCCCATGAATGAACGTTCACATATAAATAAATATGCTTGTGTATGAACAGTAAATTTGTATCACGTAGCAGAGACAAGTATTGGGGTGTGAAGCCATCACATGTTCTAGGCCAGGATTTAATATAAAGCCACAGCATAATATTCTCAATATGTCTTATTGTGTGCACTGGGGCAGGGGCGTCACTAGGGGGGTGCGGGGGGTGCGGGCCGCACCGGGTGACACCATCAAGGGGTGACACCAAAATAAAAAATTGCAAATTTGACAAAGCAGACATAGCAAAATAACAAAAATGTAACTTTGTCCGAGTTTGTCGAAGTTCTTTATTTATGTTTTACCTGAAGTATTAAAGTTATATTGTTCAATTTGTTTTCTTTCTTATGTCCTTATTAACTTTTGTCTGTCAGGTCTTAGTCAGATATGACTGAGCTACCGTATAACAGTAGACGGTACTACCTGGTTTCTGTTAGCGCCAAACGTTGGGCGGCGCTTACCAAACCCGACACCCCACATTGTGCCAACGGCTTCGGGCGGAAGAGCGCAATTGGGAGGGTACAAGCCTTACCCTGGTGCGAGGAAATGCAAGCTAAAGACAAAATTGTCATGGCAGGGCAGACCAGGCCCTAAGCCTTGGTTGGCGACTGGTCTAGGATCGAAGCTCCGACAGGCGGACAGTTAGTGCATTGCTTTGCTGATCCGGCAGCTTCTGCAGCTTGTCTTGTTCCAGATGTAGAGGTGTTACCTTTCCTCTGGAGTGAACTAGGCAGGCCGAGAGAGGGATCATGCTGCATGGGCAACACATGATCTCTATATTTTAGCCCAGGCTTTGTGCTATGGAGAGGCAATAACTATAGAAACCTATAGGTGTAACTGATCAGCTACCGCCCGCCTCAAGCTGGGCATCCCCCAGCCAATTGGGTGCTGATCCGCCACAGCCTGCCTGCTTCAATGGGTGCTTGGGGCTAGGACAAAATCTGAATCGCAGGCTGTAAAACCAATGCACCAGGTACAAACAAAAATAAAAATAGAAACCTCAAGCTACGGCTTGCAACCTGGAACGTGAGAACCATGTGTCCAGGATTTTCCACTGACTTGACCAATATTGACGATGTGAGAAAAACGGCTGTGATTGATGCCGAACTCAATCGTCTTAACATTGATATTGCTGGCCTGCAGGAGACTCGCCTCGCTGAGGAAGGGTCACTCAGGGAAAACAACTACACCTTTTTCTGGAAGGGTAGAGGGCAGGCAGAAAAAAGGCAACACGGTGTGGGCTTTGCAGTGAAGAATTCGCTACTGGGAATGATTGAAATTCCAGCAGGAGGAAATGAAAGACTATTGTCCCTGCGCTTGGCAACCTCTTGTGGGTTTGCCACCATTATTACTGCATATGCACCGACACTCGATTCCTCTGATGATGTGAAGGATTTGTTCTATGAGGAGTTAGACTCCGTGATCAAGGCAGTTCCAAAATCTGACTACATTTATATGCTCGGTGATTTCAATGCTCGTGTGGGCAAGGACTCGAGTTCATGGCCAGTGTGCCTTGGAAAATACAACATCGGTCGCATGAATGAAAATGGGCAAAGGCTGCTGGAGCATTGCACCAGTAATGACCTATGTATTACAAACTCCTTTTTTAAAACAAAAGAGATGCATAAGGTCACATGGAAACATCCAAGATCCGGCCATTGGCACCAGCTGGGCTTCATCATCACACGGAGACAACATCTGAACCATATATCATTGACTCGTAGTTACCACAGTGCTGACTGTGATACGGATCATTCTTTGGTTGTTGCAAGGGTTAGACTGAGACCAAAGAGAATCTACACAGCTAAACACAAATCTAGCCCCAGGATTAATATTATTAACACTCATGATCCTGAAAAGTGCTTTCAGTTTCAATAGCAACTTGAAGACGCTTTCACTGATACACCAGAAAATTGTACAGTAAATGAAAAGTGGGGTCAAATTAAGGAAACTCTTTATAAAACTGCCATAGGGGTTTACGGCACTGTGGATCATAAGAGGCAGGACTGGTTTGCGGCCAACAGCGAGACTCTGCAGCCCTTGATTGATAAGAAGAAGAAAGCTCTCTTAAGAAACAAGGAAAGACCAACGCGTAACACTCTGAGTGAGCTAAGGCAAGCTAGGAAGGATGTGCAAAAGGCTGCCAGGCAGTGTGCAAATGATTATTGGATCAAGTTATGTGAGTCCATTCAAATCGCAAGTGATAAGGGAGACATAAGAAGCATGTATGAAGGAATAAAGAAAGCCTGTGGTCCAGTGATCAAAAGAAGTGCACCATTGAAAACCTTGACTGGAGAAATCATCACTGACAAGAAACGGCAGGTGGACAGATGGGTAGAGCACTATTTGGAGCTTTACTCAAGTGAGACCAAACTAGCGGATGATGCCCTCAACGCCATAGAGGCTCTACCAACTCTTGACCACCTGGACACACTTCCCACCATAACAGAAGTTAAGTGCTATAAATGAACTTGCATCTGGCAAGGCTCCAGGTAAGGATGGGATTCAAATAGAGGTTATCAGGAGTGGGCAAGACACACTCACTATACAGATCCACCAGCTAATAGAGCTATGCTGGCGTGAAGGACAAGTCCCACAGGATTTCAAAGATTCAAGCATCATAACACTGTACAAGAACAAGGGCGATCGGAGCGACTGCAACAACTATAGGGGTATCTCACTTCTGTGTATTGTTGGAAAAGTATTTGCCAGAATTGTTCTGCGCAGACTTCAAGTCCTAGGAGATCAAGTCTACCCCGAATCACAGTGTGGCTTTCGACAGAACCGGTCTACCACTGATATGATATTCTCATTGCGACAAATGCAAGAAAAATGCCGTGAACAGAATCAACCACTGTTTATTGCCTTCATCGACCTCACAAAGGCATTTGATTTGGTCAGTCGTGAGGGTCTGTTCAAGGCACTAAAGAAGATTGGCTGCCCACCAACTCTTCTGTCCATTGTGGAATCGTTCCACACAGGCATGAAGGGTATAATCAAGTTTGATGGTGCAACTTCTGAAGAATTTGAAATCAAGAGTGGAGTTAAGCAAGGTTGTGTACTAGCTCCCACCCTCTTTGGAATATACTTTTCACTTCTACTGAAATATGCATTTCGTGATCAGGATGGTGGTATATACATTCACTCACGGTCAGATGGCGGCCTCTACAATGCTCAGAGATTGAAGGCTAAGACCAAAATTAGGAGGGTACTGATCAGAGAGTTGCTTTTTGCAGATGATGCTGCAGTTACGACCCACTCTGAGGAAGAATTGCAATGTCTACTATCTGCATTCTCCAATACTTGTTCTGAATTTGGTTTAACAATTAGCAAAAAGAAGACACAGATTATGTCACAAGGTGCACATGGGGTACCATCAATCTTTATTGACGACGCCGAACTAGAGATAGTAGACCATTTTACATATCTAGGATCAGTGGTAAATAGCAAATTATCCCTAGATCAGGAAATCAACATCCGGATTGGTAAGGCAGCAACAACAATGAACAGGTTAAGAAAAAGAGTCTGGGAGAACAGGAAGCTTACTGCCAAAACAAAAGTCCTTGTCTATCAAGCCTGTGTCCTTAGTACTCTTCTCTATGGCAGTGAAACCTGGACAACTTACTCACACCAAGAGAACAATTTAAACAGCTTTCATATGCGGTGTCTGCGAAGAATTCTTGGTATTAAGTGGCAAGACAAAATCACAAATACTGAAGTATTGGAAAGACCAGGCTGTGTATTCCATGCTCAGTCTTCGTAGACTTAGATGGATAGGACATCTTAGGAGGATGGATGATGGTAGAATACCAAAGGATATCTTTTTTGGTGAATTACAGATGGGTAAGAGATCTCAGGGTCGGCCTCTACTACGATACAAAGATGTGTGTAAGCGGGACATGATTGATACAGGCATTGATAATGCACATTGGGAGCAAGTCGCCGCTGAACGTGTTGCATGGAGGGCAAATATCAGAAATGGAATAAAGTCAAAGAAGAAAATTATTGCAGAAAAGTCACACACCAAGCGTTTGAGACGTAAGATGGTGCATGATGATGGAAATGACCACGTGTTCAGATGCACCCACTGTGAACGGACATTTACAGCGCAAATTGGCCTTATCAGTCACACTCGCTAACGCCATAGTTAAAAGTTATTATGCCTTTTTAAAGCACAAACTATCGTCTGTCAAGACGGCAAGGTGCCAATGTATTAACTTTTTGACTTATTTTACAAACATTACTATATGCGATTATATATGGTACGGGAACACTCGGAAGAAGACCATGGTGAAAGTCTAGAGGGGTGACACCAAGAGTTTACCGCACTGGGTGACACCAACCCCAGTAACGCCCCTGCACTGGGGTTCCTTTACTTAGATTACCCTTGTATTGCACTAGAAATCAAGGGAGAGAATACATTGTGAATAGTGAGAACCAAGGTAAGTATCCTTATCAAATGTCATCTGGCATGAAAGCCCAAATGTCAATTTGTTATAAAGTGAATGCATGAGATTTGCAAATCTGCGTATTCAAATGCATTTTGTTTTTAAATAAAGGCTATTTAAGTACGGCCTATGCAATATTATGTTGGGCCTTAGAATGCGCTGCTAGTGACACCTTGCCGTCTTGACAGATGATATACTGTTTTATTGTGCTTCGAAAAAGGCATAATAACTACAGCCCACAACGGGGACCAGGGATGGAGTTATACCTCTCCATAGCACACAGCCTGGGCTGAATTGTAAAGACCATGAGCTGCCCATGCAGCTTGATCTCTCTCTCGGTCTGCCTAGTTTACTCCAGAGGAAAGCTAACACCAATACATCAATAGAATATACATTAACAAAATGTTTTGCATATCCTTTATAGGACATCGCTGTCAACATCAGCATCTTTCAGCTGATTGTTGATTTCTTGGCAAGATTACGCTCAGTAATTTGCCCTTGCTTTCTGAGCGACCGGCTCCATACTCTCATAAGTCACTGACGTGACTCGAACCGCTTCCAATTCTCGTGCGCTCACGTCAACCACGAGAGTATTCTGGGTTACGGAGAAAGCTGCTAACCCCTCGACCAGGGAGGCAGAATGTACATAGTTTACCAATATGTAGCCAAATTATTGGGCACACGACCTCTTCTTCTTCTGTTGCCTTTCTCGAGCAAGTTTATGGACATGATAAAGGGAGATTTGCTGTTGTCCAGTGAGTAAGTTTATGGATATAATAACGGAACATTTGATCGTGTTCATGGAGAAAATTTACTTTAGCTTAATTTAGTTTAGTCGACGGATCAACATCACGGCACACGAGTGTAACCCATAAGTGCTCCGTTCTACTCCTAAATCAAGCCTGAGTCCGGAGAATTTCAGCTCAATGCACGAACTCCGTAGCACCGGCGATGATCCTGAAATACTTTGGGTCGATGTTTAACTCGAAATTTCGCCCGGGCAGCGCCGTAAGGCTACTCTTTTATTCGATGTCCAACTGCCAAGGGATTTTTTACGTGCGCAACAATACACATGAGCGTCCGATCTCACTACGCAGAGACTCCGGGAAATTTTGTTACTAGAAGTCCAAGTGAAAATATCCCGGCCCTCACCTGGGCTTGAACCCGGGACCTCCAGCAGTCGAGGCGGACACCATACCTCGAGACCACTCAGCCCCCCCCCTCCCCCTTATGGAGAAAGCTTATGAATGTTGAGTCAAGAATGTCCATCTCAGCACTTGGGATATTCTATATGTGCTCCGTCTTCATCTTCAACGGCCAGCGAAGCGTCCCAATATTAATAGTACCAGTAGCAGTCTGATTTTTCGTCGGTGTAACTTTTAATCGAAGTCTAGAGTGTCGGTCAGATCCACTGGTCAGTCCCTGCGGCACCATTCTCTCCAGGACGGGTGGATCTAACTGTTATTCCACACTGTACACAGGATCCCAAATAGCCCCGAAAACATCTGTATTATCATACACCAACACCAACCAGCGGTGCAAACGCAGCCAATCTGTTCGCCCCTCGTTTCTAATAACACCAGCTTGTTCGGGGGGGGGGGGGTGGAGAGGGGGGCGGGGAGGATCCAACAGATGTTCTCTATTTTCGATTGTTGAATAGAAGCCTGCCACTCTGTGCCAGAAGCATGCCTGTCCTCACCTTTCTCGACATACTTTGTGAGTCTGCTACAATCACAACATGTGTGTGCTGGATATACATATTATAAAAGGTGATTTGCCGTTGCCCAGTGAGAAAGTTTATGGGCATGATAAAGGAAGATTTGCCATTGTCCAGGGAGAATGTGTGTGGATATGATAAAGTGAGATTTGCCGTTGTTCAGGGAGATTTTCTCTTTGCCTAGACAAAAACTTTTTGGATATAATAACAGGAGATTTCCCGTTGTACAAGTAAACAGTTTCTTCATCGTCATCATCTAGTGCCTTGCCGGCTGGCGTGGGCGATCATGCCTCTCCACAAATTACGTCTCCGACGTCATGTATCAATTCGTGTGTTGACTCCCTTCCGTGCCATGACACAAGACAAGACTATCAAGAATCTTCTCACGCTGTCTTCCTCTATCTCTCTTTCCGCAAATCTTTCCGGTTGTCACAACATGTTCCAGTTTTTGTCTTCTCATAACATGACCAAAAAACCATGGCGGCCTCTTTCTAATGTTTGTGATAAGTTGTCTTTGCCACTAAGCTTCCATTAAAATGTCCTGTTTGCTCTTTTTAGCTGTTTTCAGCATGCTATTAATTTTATTCTATAAAATCACATTTCCAAGGATTCGGGGGATTATTTTTTTTGGTGGCCTGTTTACTAATTGTTCAGGATTCGCAGCCGTATGTTAAAACTGGTTCTATGTAGTATGCAAGAGCTCTTTTTCTGAGACAGTTTATGAATATGATAAAAGGAGATTTGCCGTCAAGTTACGTGTTCAAAATACTATATAAGATACTTTGAACTGAATAAACTGACTTGGACAATAACATGAGATAAGTTGTGGATAATTTTGCTATATCATGTTTTATACATCATGGTCGTTGGTAATATTTCCTTTATTACACTTTATGTATAACGGCCGTTGGTAATGTTTACTTTATCAACAAGTTGATCCGCACTTGCATTGGTTTTCACAATTCATAAGCTACAAAAAGGCATTTCGTATGCAACCATCAATGCGGCACATTTTTTTTCACCGGCAAACTTATGCATAGAAACTTATGCATGTCTTGACAACGAAGATTGTTCATGGTCGAGCGGTTTCTCTCCTACACAGAAACTAGAAGGGCTCTTGTTATTTAATCCTAATATTATTTAAAAATAAATTAAACCGTGGTTGTATACTTTAAGATGCGGGATAGAAGCACTTCAGAGGACTTGCAAATAAAGGTAGAAGGCCGAATTCTGGACATCCACGAAAACACGCTAGTTTATAAATAGGTTCCGGGAAATTCCTTGAGAAGTAAAGGCGGTCATTGTGATATTTACCATATCACCCACCGAGCACCGAATGGTCTATAAATAGTTGCCTAGCACCATATGCCCAATGTATCTTAAGGCATGCAAAACGGTCCTTTACTTTGTTACTTACAAGTTTAACATAGGATGTGTAGTTAGATCAAGGGCCGCATATTATAACATTGTCACCACTATGAGGAGCGGCTGGCCGAGTGGCTTGAAAGCCGGATTCTCCTTCGGGAGACCCGAGTTCGAATCCTCGGTAAGGCGTGGGGTTTTGTTCTGTCGGGGCCAAAAAGAAAATCCTAACCTGCACAGTTCGCGGCGACTGCACTAGTCAGGCGACCTTAATCCCCCAGGCTGAAGATCCCCCGGTACGTTTGCCTTAATTCACCCCAAACAAACGTCACCTGCTATATTTAGGGTCACCAGCTATATTTAGCACTGACGGTAATCTCCTGTGTTCGGCTACAGTGCGTGTCAGTGCGTTTCAATTGCCCCACAGTGTTTCTTTGGCTTTTGCGACCGTTTCTCTGTGTGTGTGTGTGTATGTGTGTGTGTGTGTATGTGAGTATGTGTGTGTGTGTGGGTGAGAGTGTGTGTGTGTGTATGTGTGTGTGTGTGTATGTGTGTGTGTGCACGCGCGCGCGTGTGTGTGTGTGTATCTCATCATGAGTTTTCTGGGAAATGGCAGCAGAGTAACGTTGCTTCTTTTCTGCAGCATCATGGCATCTTACATTCTGCTAGACGCTGTTCTCATAATCATGTCATGGTACTATCGCTGACTGAGCATCAGGACAGATGGAGATGCCGACATTCACTATGTCGGCCCGTCATCCCGCTGAGACAAGGCAACATGGCTACAAGGCCTCGCGTCTCCCGTACAGATAGATCATTCTTTTCGTATACTGCTGGTCTCAAGAATTGACAAGCATTTCATTTTGCCAGTTACAGTTGGGGATGTCGCCGAGAGCAACTGTTGACTGGAGTAATTACCTACGAGAGGTTTGTGCCAACAAACTGTTAGTCAATCCGGTAGTAATCGGAGAACCAAATATCACTGTCGAGATAGATGAGGGCCTATTTACAAGGCGCAAACATCATGTGGGACGAGTGTTGCCACAACAGTGGGTATTTGGTGGCATCTGTCGTGAAACAGCCGACTGCTTCATGTTCTGTGTTCCAGACAGAACAACAGCAACGCTTCTGCCGCTGATCAGGACACACATTCTGCCTAGCACAACTGTAGTCTCCGACCTCTGCCGTGCCTACGACGGAATTGGAAGTATTCCCGAATTGACGCATCTCACAGTCAACCACTCCCACAACTTTGTGGACCCTACAACCGGTGCACATACTCAATGTATCGAGCGCATGTGGAGAACGGCCAAGGAGAGAATTTGCACGCCGATAAAATTGCGCACCGAGCTACGGCGCAACACAGGGAACCCCTGGATGTGACGTGAAACCCTGGGATTCCGTTTGTTTGGGGTGAATTAAGGCAAACGTACTGATTCCCCTGCCATACACCGCAAGGTACTATATTGGCAGTAAATGACAGTAAATGACAGTCACCACTATGGAACTGTACTAGCCCGGCTTTCGGTATTTGGACCAAGTGTGTTCGTCTTCGAGAGACGTACGGTATACAATGAGGTGACTATATCAAACAGCTCCCATATAATTCCTCACTTTCCTGCTAATCGTCGATGGTTTGCTTATTTACAGAAGGTTTGGCTCAAACAGGCCCTTAAGGACTCTTTTATCTTGTTAAATGCTACTTTTACTTGGTATATTATATATATATATATATATATATATATATATATATATATATATATATATATATATATATATATATATTATTATTATATACATTGTTTTTTTTTTTCCATATCTTTTACAGGACATCGCTTTACCGTGTACAATTAAAGTGATTCTTTATAACGAAATAAACTTCTTCTTCGTCTTCTTCACCGGCTACGTGGCGAAAAGGATTACGGACGCAATTCCTAATCCCATATACCACATTCGACACAGCTGCATGCGATTATGCAGCAGAATGCCTTGCTTTAGTTTTTACAAAATGGTATGAACGAAAAATTCAGAAAACAATGGCAAACTACTAAACGTAAACTTGCCCAGAAATCACGAACAGCCAAAAACTGCTGAGAATGACTGTTACGTCCTGTAAAGGATATGCAGCTAACTCTTCTTCTTTATCAGCAATCAACGTGTGCAATGCGTGTCTATTCCTGCGTGTTACACAAACGATGGTTCTCATGAGGTCTTCGCCAGTCCCCAGAGTTTGTCTCGAGGGGACGCTCCTGTTGGTCAGACTTCCTTCTTCAGTTCGGAGAAATCAGAGAGGTCTGGTAGGACACACTTTACTGATGTCTTAGTGCTCCACGGTTACTAGTTGCAGAGTTAGTGAGACCGATTCTGTGGCGTTTTTGTCTGGGTTCGCAATATCATGTTGTGAGTGTGAGGATTTTGCTGGTACTGCGCATGTCAGCCAGGCTCATTTATGCTGTTGTGTACTCCTTGCCTGTTGTTTTGTTCTTTACTCCATTTCGCCATCAAGTATTGCTTTCATCGTGTCCTTGCCTGTTGTTTTGTTCTTTACTCCATTTCGCCATCAAGTATTGCTTTCATCGTGTCCTTGCCTGTTGTTTTGTTCTTTACTCCATTTCGCCATCAAGTATTGCTTTCATCGTGTCCTTGCCTGTTGTTTTGTTCTTTACTCCATTTCGCCATCAAGTATTGCTTTCATCGTGTCCTTGCCTGTTGTTTTGTTCTTTACTCCATTTCGCCATCAAGTAATTCTTTCATCGTGTCCTTGCCTGTTGTGTGGTTCTTTACTCCATTTCGCCATCAAGTATTGCTTTCATCGTGCCCTTGCCTGTTGTGTGGTTCTTTACTCTATTTCGCCATCAAGTATTGCTTTCATCGTGCCCTTGCCTGTTGTTTTGTTCTTTACTCCATTTCGCCATCAAGTAATTCTTTCATCGTGCCCTTGCCTGTTGCGTGGTTCTTTACTCCATTTCGCCATCAAGTATTGCTTTCATCGTGTCCTTGCCTGTTGTTTTGTTCTTTACTCCATTTCGCCATAAAGTAATTCTTTCATCGTGTCCTTGCCTGTTGTTTTGTTCTTTACTCCATTTCGCCATCAAGTATTGCTTTCATCGTGTCCTTGCCTTCCTAAAGCTCAGGGATGAATAGGACAGCTTGAGGTTTCCTTCACTTTCTGCCAATTTTTATGTTTTTTCACTTCCAGGAATACCGTAAAGGGAGGATGGAGGAGGAGCAGTATCCACTGCAAGACTAGTTCTGTTCTTGCAGACAACATTATGTTGTTCTCCTTTGCTTTATGGATTATATTGTCCTGTTTGCTGGAGTAAGGGATAACAAACAAACAAACAAAACTATAAGCCAAACACAACTAAGTTAGTAAGTAAAGACGCATCTGCCTTTTATGTATCCAGCAGTATGAACTCTTGAAAGGAATCCCTAGATGTTATACTTTAGAGCATTAACACTCTACTGAATTGCTTGAACACTGGCAGGTATGTTTTTTAAATCACGGAAGCCTATTTTTCTAAAACTTCATAGCAGATTCACCTCTGATACGAACAAGAAAAGAATGATAATAGAACTCACCCTGTGTCATCTTGTAGATGCCTCCAATTATGATAACCAGGAGAGCTGCAACTTTGGCTATTGTTGTTGCAATCTGGAGCCATGCCGAGAGCTTGATACTGTAGCAGTTGAGCAGCATGATGGTCACTGGAAGAACATCAAAGCTACATAAAGGTATTTATTTCGCTATTTCACTTATTGTTTGACATTTTCTGACGGATAATCCTCCAAGGCCCATTAGTTTCCACCAATATAATTATTAATTTTCATTGAAATAATATATGCAATCTTAAGAAAACTCCCCTTGTAGTTTGTGCATTCAATGTTGTCTCGAACATAAAGTAGTAATCTGGAAATTAACCAATTTGTTCTAAGTCTTACGCGTGTCTTCACATAAGGATAGAAGTGATTAAGCAACTGTTGAAAGATGTTCAGTGCCGATGTAAAGTAAGTAAGTAATGGTCAAGCTTATACAACTTTAGACATATCGGGAATATATGCTCGCCAGGTCCTTATATTGAACAAGCAGGCGCATGAAATGTGATGTGGTCGCCGTTACTTCCCAAGGCAGTTCCTTGTAACTATTTTATACTTAGTTGACCTGGAAACACAGATCAGTCGTTAAAATCCGTATTGGTATGAATTTGAACCCATGGCAACCGGATAGACAGCCAAGTTCCCGTACTAATGAGCTGAAGCTAATTCTAGAGCGTATGTAGATATGACTTTGAAATACACTGTAGCTCTCTGCCTTGCGCCCTGGGGATCATTGGTTCTTTTCAGTTTTTCATCATTCTCACTACTTTAGATGAATTTATAAATGACACTACAATCACACGCCAACAGACATGTTACCAGACGTCAAGTAGAGGACATTTATACACGGCCTGAAGAGTACTGATCAGATGATGTATACACCATTGGCAATCGTGAGTGATATAATCAATATCACACAGACCAATTTTATTTCCCATAGCATTTCCTGGCATCCATTCTGGACTGGGTTGACCTGAGAGCCGGGTAGGATCAGTAGCAGAATCAATAGCAGAATCAGTAACAGAATCAATAGCAGAATCAATAGCATAATCAATAACAGAATCAATAACAGAATCAATAACAGAATCAATAACAGAATCAATAGCATAATCAATAACAGAATCAATAGCATAATCAATAACAGAATAAATAGCAGAATCAATAACAGAATCAATAGCAGAATCAAGAGCATAATCAATAACAGAATCAATAACAGAATCAATAGCATAATCAATAACAGAATCAATAGCATAATCAATAGCAGAATCAATAACAGAATCAATAGCAGAATCAATAGCATAATCAATAGCATAATCAATAACATAATCAATAGCAGAATCAATAGCGGAATCTATAATATAATCAAAAACAGAATCAGTAACAGAATCAATAACAGAATCAATAGTAGAATCAAAAGCATAATTAATAACAGAATCAATAGCAGAATCAATAGCGGAATCAATAATATAATCAAAAACAGAATCAGTAGCAGAATCAATAGCAGAATCAATAGCAGAATAAATAGCAGAATCAATAGCAGAATAAAGTAAAAGATAAGTTTTTGCACCCCAAGCATATTAGATATTTGCTGTTGTCCCTACATGCATAGACCCATTTGCACTCAATGTTTGATGTGGTCTGTTAAACAACGGCCACCTTTATTTCCATGGAAATTTCCTAGTACTCATTTTACGATGAGCTCTAGTGGGAAACAAGGTGGGTGGAATTAAAATCCAACCCTATGGAGATTCGAACGTATAACCACTGTGTGTATAATCAATGTATAGACACATTGGCCGACAGACAGACAGATAAAGCAGACAGGCAGGCAGAGATACAGACAAATAAATAGATTGGCGGACAGGTAAACAACGGCCAGCATAGTAACCAATGCGGCTGCCTTATAATTGTGCCGATGACTAGGTCTTAGTCCAACAAATGAACATTGTTTGCATGTATCTTTTTTTCTGTCAAATACAGAATTCGTGAGATTTCATTGTTTCCACTCTCTAGAGTAGAAGACACTGATAAGGATATGCGTGTTATACATGACTTCAATTATGTTCTGTTAACGCAGTGGTTCTCAACCGGTGGGGAATTCCCCCCCCCCCCCAGGAAGATTATTTCAAGATTGCGTTAATACAAAAACCGATTACTTGATATTGTTTTTCCCTTCATACTGTTTTTCCCTTCATACTGTAAGCTTCTGTACGTGTCGCCCTTCTAAAATTCATTTTATAAAGTAAGTAGACCCACAAATCATGTTTTATGTGGACGTCTAGACTTGTGTTAGTATGTGCTATTAAATTTAGCTTCCATTATTATGTATACTGTGTAGGGGCTGGGGCAGGATTTGTAGGTAGGAAATACAAAAGGGGGGAATGACGTTATGAAAATATGGTGAAGGGGGGAAAGGGCCAAATTTTTAGATAGGAAATACGAAAAGGGGGGGGGGGGGGAAATGACGTTCTGAAAATATGGGGCACGGGCCAAAAAAGGTTGAGAACCACTGTGTTAACGCATACACGTGAAAGACAAAAGGAAGCCACCGTGCTAACTTCGAAAGAATAAGTTTCCAGGCAAGTCACAACTCTGGGATGAGGAGTGTCATGATGATTGATTGATTGATTGATTGATTGATTGATTTAGGAACCGACATCACAGCATTCGGGACATTCCCATAAGCGCTCCGTCCCCATCCTCAGCAGCCAGCGAAGAGTTCCAACACTAATAGTTCCAGTCATGTCATGATGAGAAACTTGCTACCATTTATCATAATGAATTGTCTGCCACGACAACGTACCATACACACACAAGCCGTATCTACTCACGCAAACATGCAATCGCTGCCAACTTCTGAGGGAGCGCCGGCAATCCGCACATCTCAAACACTGATGAAAAGTTGACGCCAAAAGTCAAGGCCATGATTGCCAACCCGGCTGGTCTGTTCAAGATGACGGACACCCATGTGTAGAGGAATGCTAGAAGATTGCCATACGACTGGCGTATGTAGGAGTACTCACCGCCTGATTTGGGGATCAGAGTCCCCAGCTCACAGTAACACAGGGACCCTGGCAGAGAAACACGTTGAAAACGTTAGTATAATTGTGTATAAACTGCTGATTATTATCACTGGCAATGGAATCTGTAAACTGGGCATACATATTGCAATGTACCAGTTGAACAGATTTGCACATTTGTAAAAGATACATGCATAGAAGCTAGACAGACAAACAGGCAGGTAGACAGGCCGGCAAACATATATCGTATAGACAGATTGGCCGACGGACAGACAGATAAGCAGACAGGCAGGCAGAGATACAGACAAATAAATAGATTTGCGGACAGGTAAACAGATATAATGCTTGCTTGCTTGTGTTCGTTGGCTTGAGCTCCAACGCGAAGTCCTGTATGTCGGATGAAGACATCCTGTTGTCCAACATCAATGTGATGTCATACAGGACCTGAGGTTTGCGTGAGTATCCGTTGTCCCATGTCTGGTTTATTGGTGTGCAGACTGGTGGTTCCTCGCCGTACAGGCAGACACTCTCCGACTTCGGAGGAATCGGCGATCCTAATGACTTAAGCCAGCACCCCGAAGGGACCTGTTGCCCAGGACGCTCGACGAGAACGCGTCAATAGGTCTTGGCCAGTATATAACCCGGCCCTGGTGCCTTGGAAACATCTCTGCGTCCAAACAGATATAATGAAATTGTACATATTGCTTATATCTGTGAGAATGTAAATACTATATCATCGTCAGCACGTGACATGCCGATAGGTGTAGGTGGTCATGTTTCGCTATCTCACACGATCACTATAGTCGTGGATCAGCTCTGTGTTCTTAATTCGACAATGCCAAGCCATCCAGATATTTACTTCACTGCCTTCTTTTGATCTTTTCCCCTCACTCTTGCCAGTTGTCACCAAGTTCTCTCGTTTATTTCTTCTCATAACGTGATTTAAAAATGTTGACTCTCTACGTCTAATTTCTCTAATCCGTTTACGGATTTTATTTGCTTCTTGTAGGACTTGCTCGTTGGTTTTTCTGTCTGTCTATGGTATTCTTTGCATTTTCCTCAGAAATCACATTTTCACTGCCATTAGACGGTTTTCAGCTTATCTGCTCATTGTCCAAGTCATATATATATATATATATATATATATATATATATATATATATATATATATATATATATATATATATATATATATATATATATATATATCCTATAGATTGATTTTGCCTAATGACTCCACATTCTCCTATTTTAATCAATCAATCAACCTTGATGTCAGCGAACATTTTGCATACTTGGATCAGCTGTGCAGTGCTCAGGTGCATTTCAACTCTAATATTAGGTTTTCATTTCTCGCATTTGTTTCTCATAAATTTGTTTTGGTGATATATAATATTTGTTCTTCTTTGTCTCTATTATGTCGTTTGATGCGATGTTATTTGTTGCAAAACATAAGCCAATTGCCTCATTGTCAGTGAACAACTCTGTGTTTCCCTTTCTAGCCTGTCCATTATTATCTCTGGCTGGGTCGAACTTAAGGTTGTGCTTATTGCAACCAGTTCATATCCCACACCTGTGGGGGGTTGACCAAACTGATAGAACAAAGTGTAAGCAAGCTAGAAGACTAACCACTGATCAGCAGCGACTATGGTCCGCATAATACGTTTGTAGATTCTGCACATTAAAGGTTAGTTTCCTCTAGACAGATTCCATTCAAGGTAACGGGCTCTATCTACTGTGGATAGATTTCCGTTCCTAATAACTGTACCATGGCAGTGGCCATAAGGCCTCCCCTTTGCGATTTTTAACGTGCACCGCGTGTACAGGGAACTGCGTGTCTCTAGCCCTTATCCTGTACGGCTAGGTATCCGATCTCACTAACCATGAGATGAGGGGAACCTGTGATATCTCAACATACCAATGATTCTTTGACAAATTCCCAGCCCTACGCTGAGATTGAAGCGGAACCTTTTGAGTCTATGGTGAAAACCGTAACCTCGCAGCCACAACAACTCCAGTGAACATAGAACATCCTGGTGAATATGGCTGCGAGTTGATGTTCCATACTGAATCGAGGTCTTGCATACCCCATTGGTTTATTTCCTTGGAGAGGAGAATGCGAGTTTTGCTCCACGGTACCCGTGAAGATCGTACGTTGGTACTGGGTAACGAGAAGCCTCTGCATCAACATCATTTCCATAGATGCAAACCATTTTCTGGGCTAGGCGAGATAAGCCGGCTTCCTGGCTTAGAGGTTACGACTTTTCTCCGTAATCTCGTATACTCTCGTGGTTAACGTGATGACGGTGAGAATCAGCAGTGGTTCGAATCGCATCGGTAACCTACGGGGTATGTGAGCCGGCCGCTCAGAAAGCAATGGCAAACTACTGAGCGTAATCTTGCCAAGAAATCAACATACAGCTGAAAGATGCTGGTGTTGACAGCGATGTCCTGTAAAGGATGTGCAACAACAACAAAAAAGGCGAGATAAACTCGAATGCATCGGGCTTGAAATCAGAGAAATCCCAACCAGACAACCAGCTAATCACTTCATCGTTGTATGAACAGAAACGGGCATAATAAATAAAGAGTGTGTGTGTAAAATTGAGGTGTGTTGTGTTCTATAGACGACTAGCAGAGATATTATGTCGTGGGAGGAAAGCAAACAAATAAGTATTACATAATTGGGCGTGAAAAATGCAATGCTGAATGTGATCAAGGTAAAACAATTAAGGTACGTTGGTCTTGAAAAGAAATGCAGTTAAGAGGATGGCACTGTTATATGTGGGTAAACAACATGTAGTCTAAAACAATCTTGTATTAGTACACAGTAAAGTGCAAAACAGGTGTGACTCATTACAGCCGACCTCCAGCGCGGAGATGATACTTTATGGTGATGATGATGATGATGATGATGAGGAGGAGGAGGAGGAGGAGGAGGAAGAGGAAGATGGAATGGCCTCTATTAATAGTCGAAATTTGTTACATTTATAAAGAAATAGGTGACGCAGAAGGGAGGTGATTATTTTACCACATAATGCCAGGAGATTGAAGCTGCATTATTTGTAAATGTTCAACAAAACAGCTTATATGTACAACATTAGTCGCGACACCTAAATACATATACAACATAGCTTACCCGTGAGAAAGATAACATATACAACATTGCTAACCTATTAGTGAGATTGTATATATAACATAGCTTACCCAAAAGTGAGATAATACCGGCAGCACCCCAGACAATCAGACACAAGGCCACTGACCCAGTGGATTCTAAAACTCCTCTTGGGGAGACAAAGATCCCCGATCCTGAAATGAACAACATAACTTAATACTAACCATATCCCTGCAGTATGTAATAATATTCATCACAAATTATATCCGAGTGTAGCGGGTTCGTACCACACAGCGACCAGTTTGTGCTTATATGTTAGCTACTCGTCCTTGACGTGGAGTAGTACAATACAAGCACTTCAGTAGTCGTGTTGACGAGGGACACTGGTAATAGGGAGCGCTAATCCTCAAGTTAAACTTAAGTTTAGTACACTCACTAGTAGTAGCACGTGTGTGGAGAACGCTTGAGTTCACAGATAACAAACGCAACACCATAATAATAATAATAATAATAATAATAATAATAATAATAATAATAATAATAAATAATAATAATAATTATTATTATTATTATAATAAATAAAAATAGCTGACAAAACCGATACCGCTAATACGTCGCCATGGCTGAGAGGTTAAACGCTCTTCAGACCGCGGCGTAGTGGGTTAGTTCCACACGCCGGTCAGTTAAACTTCAGTGTTGGCTTCTCGGCTTGGACACGTAAATTACAAGTACCTCTGAAGTCGGAGAATGGTTTTCCTGATGGCGAGGGATACTGGCTATAGGGGCTGTTACGCAAAGTCAGTCCATTGAACCCACTACTAGTAACAACTGCTAGAGTGCGCTTCGCTCAAGTTCAAAGCGGACAAATGCTAAACAGGAACATTGTGCGACATTGCACGATAGATTTATTCAATACTAAACATTCTCTACAGTTTACACCAGTGTTTCCCAACGTGGGGCCCACGCCCCACAGGGGGGCAATTTGACTGTTTAAGGGGGGGGGGGGGGCAATTCGAAAATGGAAGAAATCGGCTGAATATAACAAAACGGGGAGACTTGAGACTGAAGTTAACTAAATTGGAACCTGACATAAGATCTCTTTGCAGCAAGCATCAAGCGCAAGGATCTCACTAAATTTAAATAATAAATAATTACTAATAATTAAAATAATATAGAAAAATCTTTCATTAAAATTATTTTGTACTTGAATTTCAGTTCTTCATTATATGTTTTGAAAATTTACTTACTGTGTTTGCTCAATAATTACCTAGTGATTTCTTCCTAAAACCTATCATTCAAGTTTCTTTAGTGAACATTTCAATTTTTGAATATTAAAAATAATGTATATGTTGAGGGGGGGGAGGCATGGGGCGGGGGAGGGGGGCAATATGAATTTTAGAAAGGCTTAAGTGGGGCATGGTACAAAAAAGGTTGGGAAACACTGGTTTACACAGTATATACTTCACTCGGAATTATCTAATATCTAATCAAACATATTATTATTATCGTTCAGCAAGACCCCCACACTCTTGAGATCGCAATGCTTATTCAGGCATTTCGAAGCCACGAAGTCTCAGAACACCTAGTTATTGGATAATGGTTAGTTGAGTTGATCGTCTGTGCGAACTTCAGTTAGATCCATTAATTCAGGTATTTACGATCATGATTCCCCAATATTCTTTTGTTGTCGACGATTAGCCTTATAAGTGATGTAAGAGTGAAGTAACGCACGAAAGGAGAAAGATCAGAGTAACATAATGTTATCCAGGCCTACGTGCTCAATTTTTAACCTTTTGAAAATAAAATTCGTTCGTTCGTTCACGTGTTAAGGGGTTTCCCACTTAACCGATCAAATAGCAAAACATATGCCCCTGTCTGCCCGCTTTCCTGACCGTCACGTACAACGTGATTCCAAATCATAATATTTAAAATAAAACGTTATCTAAAGCAAAATCACTTTCGGTTTTCAAAACTTTAAAACTTTTGCTCCTCAGGATTACAACCTACGCTGTTTGATTATTCAAGATCCATCATCACATACAGTACTGTTAAGGCTAATACCGTGTATTTTGTTTTGTCAAAATTGCTGATCATGCGTTCTACCTGCTGGGAAACAACATAAACTTAGAGGTTCTGTGTAAAATGTCTGACCTACTATACAACCAACAATGAACGAAATCCCGCCAGGTAGTCCCAGTTCCCTCTTAAGCTCAACGGTATTTCCCTCGTCGGTTTCAATAACCGTTTTCTCACTCGCTTCAGGTTCCTCGTTGTTGACCTCAATCGTCTTGCTGTCATTCCCCAGAGAAGCATTTGTTAATTTGTAATTGTTTGGTGACCTGTTGACAACAAATAAAATGCTCAGAACATAAAGCTATCTAAAGAGGCAGAGAGTGCACTACTTTAGGTAGAAGCAGTGAGTTCTAGAATAACAACAGCAACATTCAGAACCACAAACAACTAAGTAAATATACATGTGGTCTAGAGTTACGCACAAACACATGATAAGGATGCGTTAGTCGAGTTTGGTGAGTTCCGCCCAACATTCGGCGCTAACAGAGGGCAGGTAGTACGTCTAATGTCATATGGTAGTTCCGTCATATCTGACCTGATTTGTTCAGGCCACAATCCACTAGATTTAATTCGTCACATTTGTATTGCAGTTTATGTAGTGATTTGTCAGCTGTATTGTATTGTCAGTGAGTGCGTCAACAAACATAAGACCCTTAAGAGTTAACTGGATTAATTATCAGATCGCAAGAGAGTGGTGATTGGTAAAGAGCAGTGGTTCTCAACCGGTGAGGAATTCCCCCCCAGGGTGGAATTTTAGGATTTCCAGGGGGGGGGGGGGGATGAAGACCATATCAAGATCGCGTTAATACAAGAACCGATTACTTGATATTGTTTTTCCCTTCATACTTTACAGTTAAGTACTTCTCATCCTTCTAAAATTCATTTTATAAAGTCAGTAGACCCACAAATCATGTTTTATGTGGATGTCTAGACTTGTTTTAGTATGTGCTATTAAATTTACCTTACATTTTTACGTTTACTATATAGGGGTGGGGGGTTTTTAGATAGGAAATATGAAAGGTGGGGGGGGGGGAATGACGTTCTGAAAATACGGTGAAAGGGGGGGGGGGCACGGGCCAAATATTTTATAGGAAGGGGGGGATGACGTTCTGAAAATATGGTGAAGGGGGGCACGGGCCAAAAAAAGTTGAGAACCACTGGTATAGAGGATGGTTAATTCAACACTATCGTGGACTCGCGGCCAGACAGAAAAGAGGTCAGAGCTTCGCGGATCCAACGAGCTAGTGTGAGCTTTTTTTTTTTCCTTTACAGGATATCGCTGTCAACATCAGCATCTTTCAGCTGCTTGTTGATTTCTTGGCAAGATTACGCTCAGTAGTTTGCCATTGCTTTCTGAGCGACCGGCTCAAATACCCCGTAATTTACCGACGCGGAGAGAACCGCTACCAATTCTCGTGAAACGTCACGTTACTTACGAGAGTATACGAGATTACGGAGAAAGTCGTGTCACCTCTAGACCAGAGAGATCGGCTAGTGTGAGCTACTGTTGTCATAATTATAAATCCACCATCTATGTTACGAAATTTAGTGTTTGGATTGTAATGGGAACATATGTGTTAGTGGCTGTGTTCTGCGTCTACAGGTGATTCATACATTATTTACAAAGAGGAAGACAACAATAGCGTCTGTCCTATCAACACGTGTAATGATATCTTAATATGACAAATTCTTTGAAATACTAAATTGTGATCAATATAGTCCAGACCCGACCAGCTAGACAATGGGAAAATAAATTATATACAACCTACCAGCCTACTACGATGAATTGTAATAACTGAAATAATACAACAAGGTGTTTGATAGCTGGTGAATGGAGGTTTGTACTGTACCTAGGTAGATATATACGTACCAAAACGTACCCCAAAGGTGAACAGGGCCCATGTACAGTTTTACTCACAGCCGACGACTGGATATACCAGGCCTTACATCTGTGATCAAGGTGATTAACATATGGAACGGCTCCTGAACAATGGGCTACTATTGTTGAGTACCGCGTGTGATATTTGGGCTTAAAGTACAATTATTGAACAATAATGACTATAATGATAACGACAGAACATATATAGCATGGCAACGATAGAGTCGGTGGGAGCGATAGTGTTGTTGTTACTAGTTTACACTGATATTACCATGAGCACGAACGAACGAACGAACAAACTTTATTTTAAAAGGGTAACAAATTGGGCACGCAGGCCCGTCTTACATTACCGAGCACCGTCAAACGAGGGTTCGACGCCCCGCCCGCCGTCCACTAAGAAAGGAAATGATTGGCCACCTATTCCTCCGACTATCGAGGCCTTCAAATTGTGATGATCCTAGCACTTAACATTTGTTCCAGCTTGAGATTTGTTTTATTCCATATTTTTAGCGTCTTTTTATAACTGTTTCGGCAGCCATTTTGGGAGAACGTCGATTTGCTAGGTTCCAAGGTTTGAGGAGGCCACGAAATGTCTGTACATGCGAATGCATTTTCTGAATACCGCTGAACAAGCAGACTTGTATGGCAAATCTGTATTATGGCGAAAGATATTTACCGTAAACTTTTAAAGATATTATGGCTCGAAAAGTATTATTCCTTATGAAGCGTTAATCACAGAAAAAGTCCAGTTTTTCCCGCAACGGGTAATGTCTACTGCCTTGAGACGAAAGGGCCAGTTCATCTCATTTCTCATTCCTCATTGTAGTATAGATTTACTAAGAATGGACACCGTTTTGTTATTCATTTTATTTCTTTTGCGCGATACCAATGTTTGTTACCTTTTGAAAATTATTTGTCCAATGGTGTTGTAATGTATGAATGTAAACAATCCCAATACTTTAGAACCGAGTGCGGAACCTTTTTTCTTGTTCCTTCTGCCGAAGGGCCATTTGCATATTTATAACATTCTCGAGCCATGCAACATTATCATATTAAAAAGTAGCCTACTCTGTTTGGTCACATATTTAATTAACTTACACTTAATATGAAGTAGACTTGAAGCGGTTCGTGAGCCGGGTACCAGGCGTTCGAAGCTCAGCTGCGACCGATTTGTGCAGCAGACCGTGTCGCGTTGTGTTATAACGTGTTGGTATGGGAGCCTGTCGTTCAGAAAGCAATGGCAAACTACTGAATGTAACACTTACCTAGTACATCAACAGCAGCTGAAAAATGCTGGTGTTGACTGCAACGTCCCGTAAGGGAAATGCAACAAAAAAAATTTTAATATGAAGGCTGGAACTGTTTGTTTTTGATAAAGCCTATGATGTTAGCCGACACTGATGATATTGATTCATTACATTTTGAGTACCGCCTGCGGTTGCCTAGGCAGGGTCACGTGAAATTATTTCGCAGGCCTTATACGGCCCACGGGCAGGATGGTTCCCCAGCCGCGCTGTAGAACCTGTGCTCCATCTCTCGGCCTGCCTAGTTTACTCCAGAGGAAAGGTAACACAATACGTGAGGAACAAGACAAGCTGCAGAAGCTGGCGGATCAGTAAAGCAACACCCGAGCTGTTGGATCTGCCATCCTAGACCTGTTGCCGACTAAGGCTTAGAGCCTGGTCTGCCATGCCATAACATTTAGTCTTTACTTTGCATTTCCTTGCAGTAGGGCAAGGCTTGCATCCTTCCAATTGCGCTCCTCCGCCTGAAGTAGTTGGCACAATATGGGCTGTCAAGAATGGTAAGCGCTGCCAGACATTCGGAGCTAACAGAAAGCAGGTAGTACCGTCTACTGTTATACGTAGCTCAGTCACATCTGACTAAGACCTGACTACATCTTCATAATTACTATAATAAACAGTATCATTCTCAGCCAGATTGATAAGCAGAATGTGTGCTTAAATATCAACCCAGCCTAGTTGATATGTGTCTAGCAACATATGCTCAAAGCAGTCGTCGCTGCAGCTAACGAGTTGCTGCCTTCTGCGACAATTTAGGCAGGTCGCCCTGCGGAAGGAGACCCGTGTGGGTTTTACCCAGTGCAATTACGTCGATCATCGTGTCTTTGTTCTTTACTGCTAGGAAAAGACTCATGAAAATTGTACATTATACAAAACTACAAGACAGGGGCAAACAGTGTTTTTTTTTTTTAAAAATCATATAACGAGAAGAGTGGCATCGAACAACATCGTGACGACTGGAGAGATTAGAGGTAGAAGAGGCAAAGGAAGGCAGAGAGACATTGTGCTTGGGGGTCTAAGTGGGGTGTGAAGGAATCTTATCAATAGAATTAGTTCAAAATACCAAGGACCATAATCTGTGGAGAGACATTAACCTTTCTCCATTTTGCAAGGCACATGACAATAATTATGATGATGAGAAGTATAATGATACTGATGATGATGATGATGATGATGATGATGATGATGATGATGATGATGATGATGATGAAAACGTCACAATTACAATTTACTTACATGTTGACCGGAACTAGAAGTTTATATATAATATTTTAATTTGAGTTTTCCATCATTTTATTTATTCACAGTCGTTAAGTTGCGATATAATAGTATTATCACAGATAATAATCAATATAATACAACTCTGTGTTCCTTCACTTGTGTGCTACAATATATGAAATGTAATTCTACTGGCTTTGTAGAAGTAAGCTTAAAATAACAGCCCTATCTACAACTACTACAAGCTATATCGTTTGGGTAACGCTTGAGTGACGTTTGTTTCACAAATACTTCCCGGTGAAAATATTCCCCAGGTTTCATGTCTTCTAACACAGTCGCCAACGACTCTGCTCCAAACGGAAAGATGCGTCTAGAAACAAACCACACGCGTAACCAATTGTAGATATACTGGCGAATAATGCTGACTGCTCAGGCAGATCATAAACCTACAGATGTATACAGTTGCTGGCTATTCAAGAACACACAGTGTTATGCTGCATTAGTTTCAAGATGTAGTGTGTACACGAGACCTTGTGTACAGCTAATTCGGATCGCGACTTTGTGTTGCTACGCTAAATTTGTGGACAACTCGACAACAGACCTACATCTTGACGCTTGTAAACTGACGGCCTGTGACACTACCTGTGAATTTTTACAGTTTATCACACCGCTGACGGTCTGATTGTGCGATAAATAAGTCTCTAAATGCATTGTGCAGATGTAGAGATTAACTCGTGCTAACAATGACTTTGAAAGAGCTAATAATATATTAACGTTTTTAGCATTTCCTTATGGACGTTTACGTTTGTGAGGTACATGTTTATTAAAATGTTTACAAGGGGTAGGGATTGATCTAAAAGAATTCCATCCATCCCCCAAATATACATTGTTGCTTGTCTAATGAGTAACCAGTAAACCAGTCTACCTTCATGTCTGTCATCCAGCCTACCTTCTTGTTTACCCGCATACCAACCTACATGCATATATCGAACATACCATATACATTCACACATGCACACACACGCATATACGCAAGCAAACACACACACACGCGCATATACGCAAGCAAGCACACACACACACATATAATCATACATACATAGAACTATTATTACAATTAAACATTCGCACATTCACTCACTCAAACACACACACATTCGCTCTCTCATACACAAGTTCATTTCATCATCATCCTCATCATGTATCTAGCCAACTTGCATAGGCGTTCATGTCTCGCAACAGATCTCGGACTTTGGTGCTCCACTCTCTCTCTCTCTCTCTCTCTCTCTCTCTCTCTCTCTCTCTCACACACACACACACACACACACTCACACACACGCGCACACACACACACACTCACACACACACGCACACACACACACACACACACACACACAGACACACACACACTTTTGTCCATTGTCCCTAGTACACTGCTACCTGAACTTTTTGTTGATGGGCAATCGGGTAATCGCCACTAGAGGTGCCTGCCTTCTTCTATTTCCGCTGGATGTCAATGGCATTGAACCTTGTGGTTAATTGGCATTGATCCTTGTGGTACTCTTCTTCCATGACCCAACCATGCAACTACTTTGAAATCCTTTATGTACACTGCACCCACTTGCTTCGTGGTGTCTTTATTTCTGATCCGATGTGTTCTTGTAGCATCATGGATTCTTTGGATCATTTCATCAGTGTTGTTACAGGTCTTCGTTTATCCCTTGCTGTAGTGGCCACATGGCGTAATCGGAACAACAACACAGACCTGATTCAAGATTAGTGTTCGTGTGAGATGGCTAACCATGACAGTATAATGATGATGTCGTGTTCCAGTTCTGGCACTGGTAGCCTAAAGTTGATAGGAATATGATGATGTCGTGTTCCAGTTCTGGCACTGGTAGCCTATAGTCGATGGGAATATGAAGATGTCGTGTTCCAGTTCTTGCACTGGTAGCCTATAGTCGATGGGAATATGATGATGTAGTGTTCCAGTTCTGGCACTGGTAGCCTATAGTTGATGGGAATATGATGATGTAGTGTTCCAGTTCTGACACTGGTAGCCTATAGTTGATGGGAATATGATGATGTCGTGTTCCAGTTCTGGCAATGGTAGCCTATAGTTGATGGGAATATGATGATGTCGTGTTCCAGTTCTGGCAATGGTAGCCTATAGTTGATGGGAATATGGTGATAATGTCGTGTTCCAGTTCTGGCACTGGTAGCCTATAGTTGATGGGAATATGATGATGTAGTGTTCCAGTTCTGGCACTGGTAGCCTATAGTTGACGGGAATATGATGATGTCGTGTTCCAGTTCTGGCACTGGTAGCCTATAGTTGATGGGAATATTATGATGTCGTGTTCCATTTCTGGCACTGGTAGCCTATAGTCGATGGGAATATGATGATGTCGTGTACCAGTTCTGGCAATGGTAGCCTATAGTTGGTGGGAATATGATGATGTCATGTTCCAGTTCTGGCAATGGTAGCCTATAATTGGTAGGAATATGATGATGATGTCGTGTTCCAGTTCTGGCAATGGCAGCCTATAGTTGGCGGAAATGCCGTGTTGAACAAAGTTCTTTTTTGTATCTATTGAAATGTGCTTATTGTGTGCTTTTTGGTAACTTCTGAGCAATAACCTGGTTTTCTTTGTTACATCAATATACTATCTTGGCTTTGATTATTTCATCAGATAAAACCACACCTCTGACACTTGTCGTCCCTGGAGGAAAGTGGACTCGACAAGCACACCTTTAATATCCTTCTACTATTGGAACTATTGAATGACTTTTGTCTACACTCCTCCCTTCTGTCTTCCATACACTATCTCTCACTCTCTCTCTCTCTCTCTCTCTCTCTCTCTCTCTCTCTCTCTCTCTCTCTCCTTCATAACATACCCTGAAAACAGTTTCCTCCAACAATTAATAACATGTTTATTGTTGAAAACTATGTCAGTTGTATGTATTGAATGTGTATATGTAGTTGGTAGTGTCTGCTAGTGTGGGTGCAAGATATGACTCTGGAAGTCGTATGTGCCGTATACTTTCTCGCCTCGTCATTTGGCCGAACCACAGGACAGCACACATAAAATTGGACAGCTCTCACCCTGGATGCTCTCCTCCTGCTTGAGTCTGGACCTAATCCAATTCTTGAAAAACAAATGTTCACTGTCTTCTCAGCAGAAAATAATCCGATTTAGATAAGTCACTGAAATCCATATATTTCCTGTTTCTGGAAGGTATTACAGTCCATCACGGAATACACACCGCCACTATCCAACATTGTCTAGAGTTAATATAAATGTTCTACACAATGTCTCTCGTTAATCAAGTTTTATCTTTATTCTCAGTGCAATTGCATGCAGTTTTAAGTATCCCTGCTTGCCACAGTTAACGTCTTTTTTTCTCCTTTTAAGTGCTTTACTTGTATATTCGTTTGCGTATACAGTGTTCTGTATTTGACGTTAAGTTATCTATTCTCACTAGTAAAACATGCTTATGTTCTTGTTGGTTCTAGGTAGGTACTTTATTTGCTCAAGTGAAGTAACCTTTATTTCTTCTCTGATTACAATAGTGGGATTGGAACCTGTGGGAGAGACATTTAATCATGTGATATGAGTCTGCTTCCAACTACTTCTTATGTGAGTGTCCTTCTCTAGCCATATTGAGAAGCCTCCGAAAGACACTCTGGCATAAGACTGATGAGTGCACTAAAGTTTACACGATTAGATAAACGAAGGAAATGCTACAAGTCAAGAACAAACACCTATTTCCCTATGCTAAACTATTACGCTAAGGTTAGATTACCTTATATATATTCTATGGTAATCCAGGAATTAAAATACACTAGCGTATAAAACACTAATATCCCATCTCCTTTCAACAATAAGGGACGTGTATTTCTTTCCACATGTACGGACACCTAGATAATCTCCGCCCAATTAGGTAGCACACACTAAAACAGAAAACCCAGTTTCTACTTTTTATATTGAGTGTCCATTCTTCCGTTGTCTTTTGATCCACAATAAAATTTTGCCGTAAGTCCCCACATCAAACGTCTGTGAAGTCACGTATTCGTCAATTGCCCGCTCCGTTCCGCTCCTCCGCTAGTTCCCTGTGTTCCCCTACGCTAGTACTTCCAAGCATCCGAACCCTTTGATCGCCGTCTCCGATCGGTTTCCCGTTCTCGAAGTCTCCCCGTTGTTTTCTCCGTTGACAGAGCTGGTCAATGACTCCTTACACTGTATCCTATTTTATACTGTCGGTCAATAACCTTTAATTCGTCCTCATCTCAGACTGAAGTACTCGACTGTTAACCCTCCTCATACCTTGTAATTAATCTTACTAGTTTATCAGGGAATCATTAACTCACAGTATCCCGTGACATAGGCCCCCTCTTAAGAGAGTTCACCGCGTCGACTCTTCCTCACTGTAGTTTTAATTCCTATGATCCAACCTATTTCTCTTCCTCGGGAGTTGGATGTCTAGATAATAAATCAGCTCCTACATTCTCCTTACCAGGGATGTATTCCACGGTGAAGTTGTACTGCTGCCGCAACAACGACCATCACATCCACCTTGCGTTGAGCTTCTGCGAAGTAGCTATGAACATCACGTGTTGATGATATGACTGGATCCTCACATGGCTCACCTCCTCATCCAGTAGGCGATCTAATTGACACCCTACTATACTACTCATGACTGAAACTAGTGTTGGCTCATCGCACCTGTACGTCCGGTCGACCTTCTTTCGACTTGCGTCAGCGACGGCTCACAATACAGACGGATTGTCCCATCCTGATTGTAACACTGCTTCCATGTCCTCTTGATTTCCCTCGGCCTTGCCTCTGGGGATGTTCCACCTCGTCCGCGTTGGACCGAGTCGTCTTTCCCAAACCTCCTGGACTTTTGCTTCCAGGACCATCTTGGACGATGTTGGATCTGGTCAGCCAATCTTCGGTTGGAGTCCTGGGTATTTCTCACCTTTCCCGACGTTACCCACCCCTTCTGAACTTGGTTACTAGTGACGGTTTCACTCTTGTCCTTTTCCTGACGTGTAATTTCCCTCCTCCTTTCGTTGGGTAAATCTGACCTATCACGTACTTTCCCATATGCCCTCCTATGTAGTACTGGTGATCTCTGGTCTTCGTCTGGACTTGTAACCTTTGTCTTAATGGCTGCCATCACCATAAGGTGTGAAGCTTTGCTCTCGGATCTCTCCTCATATTTCTTAATGAGATGCCTAGGGAGATTTTTCCTTTCTCCCCCGATCCGGATTCCATAGGTATTCTTGGACACAACCTTTTCCACAGGATAAGGTCCTTTCCATCCTACTTGGAGTATATTAGTCTCTGCTGGACCCCATACTTCCACTTGGTCTTCCACCTTAAGAGCTATTTTACTCTTAGTCCACTTGTTGGGTGGTGCTTTCTGGCACTCTGAACAAGATTTCACCCACCGGCGTACATCACCGGTCATTCCTGGCCAGCAATAATGGCCGGAAATCTGCTGCAATGTCTCTCTGACACCCATATGTCGATTCTCGGCTATGATGTGTCCACTCTGAAGAATGTGAGGACAGTGGGTCTCTGGAACCACCCACTGCTCGTGCAGGTTGTCTCCCCTCCCAGCTCTCCGATAGAGTAGTCGATTCTTCAGAAAGTACTGTCCCCGTTCTGGTGGCTCAGCACTTCTTTGCAGCTTCCTGTAGCAAGGACGCAACGTAGTGTCCTTCCTCTGGGCAGTATGCAATTCCCCTAGCACTGAGTTGTCGCATAGTGTCTCTGCCTCTTTTTCCTTCCCTTGAGATCCACTGGCTACTGTTCCCCTGTGGGCTGGCTGTTTGGGCATCCCCAAAAAGACATATTTCGTGCTAATGATCATTGGGAATAGGGAATCCGCTAATACAGCCGCAGGAATAATGCCCGTGACGTACCTGGACTTAATCTCCACTTTGGCGATTGGCAGCGTCATGGTAACAGCACTCCTCATTGCCGGCTGTATCTCTATGGTCTCCCCTGTAAGTTGGTCTGGGCTTACCAGGCTGGCATCTATCACAGCTTCCCCATCCAAACCTGAATCGTAGAGACAAGCAACCTGCTAGCCATTGACTTCAATCAGTTCAACCACAGGTGGTCTCTCTTGGTCCTGAGTGTGTCCCACTTCTTCGACCTTTTCCTTGCATCTGCAGTCCACAGTAGTATGTGTTTTCGACCTGCAGTGTGTGCACCATTTTCCCTTCCAAACTTATCGTGGGCTTTCTTTGGTCAGAGTTTCTTCGCCGACCTCTGTGATCACCTTCTTATGAATCACTTGGCATGCCGCGAAGTGATGACTTTTCGGTTTCGATCTGCAGTCCTTTGTGTTATGAGAGGGCGACTGGCAGATTGAACACCACTTCTAGGACCACGGTCGTTTCGCTGGAGAATTCGAGGTGTTCTGGTTTCCTTCCTTCACCTTCTCTGAACTCTCCATTGACGTCTTTATATAAGGTTCCACTTTTTCTCCTTCCCAGTTTTTACCTTTCTTTCGGTCTTGTTTCTCCTGACCTTTTGTGGTGGGTATTGTCATGGCCTGAATGACAGCCAGACAGAGTTAAAAGAGTAGGCAAGTGCACTAGAAGATGAAAGTGGAAGAAGAGCACCATATAGCACTTTGATGGAACAAGGGCGACGTCACAAGTGCGTAGATGAACAACCAAACGGTTGTCGTGAGTCAGTTTATGGCCCGCCACGACACATATCACCCGCATGAGCTTAGATTGCCTTCAGCACAGTCAGTTTATGATGTCCAGCTTTAAGCTGATTATGTTAGACACGAATAACAAGGATGACAGCGACAACGCAGGCTTATGCATGTGGTTATACATCGCCAGCTCGGCGGCTTGAAGAGTCTGGTGCTCAGCATCGTATGTGTTCACGAAAGTGCAGATGAGTAGCTTCTTCTCACATCACAGACACAGGTAACGAATTAACGATAGTCACCCAACACCCTTGCCCAGTAGGAGTAGATTTGTCGGAACGAGTGAGACTGTGTCAAATGGATGAAAGCACCTGAAGGTCTTATCATTATTATGTACACGCTATCTCATCACCTGTTGCCGGCCAGTTGTAAATACATGACTGATCACTCAACTGATGCGCCTTGGAGTCGTTGTTAAGTGTGACAGTCGTCTCGTCTTGTATAAGTGAGTGCAGAGTCAGAGGCAAAATATGCAGCTTGCGGGGAACCCAAGAACGAGCTAAATCACGGTGCGCTCTCTGAACGCTAAGTTAATATGGCGGTTGAGTTACAACCTGGAGGACAAGAGTGCCGCATTGTGACAGGTATATTGGTTTCTTTAGCTTCCCCCATGGACTTCTACGAATCTTTCCACCAGCTTATTCACAACATCCAGCCGTTCCGCCCCTTGTTCTCCTAAAAATGTCTTCAGTGGTTATGACATTTGCTGTCGCATCTGGTCGACAACCATGAGCTCTTCCAAACTCTCATAGTCCCGCTTGAACTCCGCCAAATCTATCCATTTTTGGAGGTATGATTTCAGCCTTAAACTGTAGGCGGCGAATAGCTCTCCCGGCTCTCGTCTTGACGATCTAAACTTCTTCCGATACGTTTGTGCTGTGATTTTATAATGCTTCATCAAAGCGGCTTTTAATTCTTCGTAATTATTTTCATGTCCTGGAGGTAGGAGTGTGTACACCTCGTAACCCGAACTCCTTAATCCCTGGGATAATTTAAGAGCCCATTTGCTTCTATCCAGTCCCATAGCAACGTCCATTGCCTCGAAACGACTAGCGTAATGGTCAAAGCGTTCTTTCGACTCTTCATAAACAGCTAAGGGAAACTTCATGGCCTGGTACCCATGTCCGCTCATGTGGGTTGCCCCAGGTGAAGATGAACTTCCTTCTGCTGCATCTATTTCACGCTTAGTTTGTGTCTTGAGTTCTAGCTCTGGCATGCGGTATTCATGTTGTTTTATCTTGTCGGCTTCTTCCGCGTCCAACCGCTTGTTGGTATGTTCCATTTCCAGTCTCTTGGCCTCCTGTTCCATTTTTCTGAGCTCTAGCTTTGCCTTTCGATCTTCTCTTTCTGCTTGACGACGCTCTCTTTCTACCATCTGTCTATACTCTGATAGGGCTTGTCCAGACAACCCCATCGCTTCACCCCTTTCCCTCAATTCTTTCATCTCCGGTTTATGAGTGGCCATTGTTAAAGAAGGTACGTCAGCAAGTTGAGTAAAGACACCTCAAGGCAGTAAGAAGTACTCACTATAAACAGATAATCTATTAGACCCTATATCAATGTATCTATGTATACCTAAATATTTATTTATGACAGCACACAGTACAATACAACCAATCTCTCAATCACTAGAGAAGATATAGGATAAAGACTTATCGTAGACGTGTCAAGTGTGAACAGGTACGTACTGTGTCTGAACACCTATCCACATTCACCCTTTCTGGAACGTGCTTCCACTAAAAGTCATCAATCTGTATACTCATATGTATATCCCAATATGTATGTACCAATATGCATGTACCCCTATGCAGTTAAACCTCTTCAAGTCTCCCGCTAGGCAAGTACCCTTATGCAGTCCAGTCAATGTGGGTATTATATGTGTACCCCGCTATGCATATGCCCTGCTAGGCATCTACCATTTAATGTACCTAATATGCAGGTACCCCGCTAGGTATGCTACTCCGCTGCCCCACCATTTAATGTCACTTGTCGTCCCTGGAGGAAAGTGGACTCAACAAGCACACCTTTAATATCCTTCTACTATTGGAATTATTGAATGACTTTTGTCTACACTCCTCCCTTCTGTCTTCCATACACTATATCTCTCTCTTTTTCTCTCTCTCTCCTTCATAACATACCCTGACAACAGTTTCCTCCAACAATTAATAACATGTTTATTGTTGAAAACTATGTCAGTTGTATGTATTGAATGTGTATATGTAGTTGGTAGTGTCTGCTAGTGTGGGTGCAAGATATGACTCTGGAAGTCGTATGTGCCGTATACTTTCTCGCCTCGTCATTCGGCCGAACCACAGGACAGCACACATAAAATTGGACAGCTCTCACCCTGGATGCTCTCCTCCTGCTTGAGTCTGGACCTAATCCAATTCTTGAAAAACAAATGTTCACTGTCTTCTCAGCAGAAAATAATCCGATTTAGGTAAGTCACTGAAATCCATATATTTCCTGTTTCTGGAAGGTATTACAGTCCATCACGGAATACACACCGCCACTATCCAACATTGTCTAGAGTTAATATAAATGTTCTACACAATGTCTCTCGTTAATCAAGTTTTATCTTTATTCCCAGTGCAATTGCATGCAGTTTTAAGTATCCCTGCTTGCCACAGTTAACGTCTTTTTTTCCTTTTAAGTGCTTTACTTGTATATTCGTTTGCGTATACAGTGTTCTGTATTTGACGTTAAGTTATCTATTCTCACTAGTAAAACATGCTTATGTTCTTGTTGGTTCTAGGTAGGTACTTTATTTGCTCAAGTGAAGTAACCTTTATTTCTTTTCTGATTACAATAGTGGGATTGGAACCTGTGGGAGAGACATTTAATCATGTGATATGAGTCTGCTTCCAACTACTTCTTATGTGAGTGTCCTTCTCTAACCATATTTAGAAGCCTCCGAAAGACACTCTGACATAAGACTGATGAGTGCACTAAAGTTTACACGATTAGATAAACGAAGGAAATGCTACAATTCAAGAACAAACACCTATTTCCCTATGCTAAACTATTACGCCAAGGTTAGATTACCTTATATATATTCTATGGTAATCCAGGAATTAAAATACACTAGCGAATAAAACACTAATATCCCGTCTCCTTTCAACAATAAGGGACGTGTATTTCTTTCCACATGTACGGACACCTAGATAATCTTCGCCCAATTAGGTAGCACACACTAAAACAGAAAACCCAGTTTCTACTTTTTATATCGAGTGTCCATTCCTCCGTTTTCTTTTGATCCACAATCAAATTTTGCCGTAAGTCCCCACATCAAACATCTGTGAAGTCACGTATTCGTCAATTGCCCGCTCCGTTCCGCTCCTCCGCTAGTTCCCTGTGTTCCCCTACGCTAGTACTTCCAAGCGTCCGAACCCCTTGATCGCCGTCTCCGATCGGTTTCCCGTTCTCGAAGTCTCCCCCTTGTTTTCTCCGTTGACAGAGCTGGTCAATGACTCCTTACACTGTATCCTATTTTATACTGTCGGTCAATAACCTTTAATTCGTCCTCATCTCAGACTGAAGTACTCGACTGTTAACCCTCCTCATACCTTGTAATTAATCTTACTAGTTTATCAGGGAATCATTAACTCACAGTATCCCGTGACAACCTCCCAAGCAGGTGAATTCTTTGGTTTGCCTTAACTGTTGATTTTGCAATGTAGATTGTAGTTTCATGTCTAATCTTGCTATTGGTATATTCACTTTATTTTTGCAGTTTTCGTTTAGTGTCCTTCGTATAATTTAAATATACTTGCACATTTTCTTCAAACTGCCAATCCTGGTTATTTTCAAAGAAGATTCACTGAGATCATCATTTGACCTGGTTTTGCTGCTTTGTTTACATAATGTGAAAACGTCTCTGTCACCATCTTCGTACATCTTCAGAAGTCACACCCCCCCCCCCCCCATATATTTAAAGAACAGCAGTCAACTCGAGCTCGTTGACATCTCCATAGACGTGTGTCCTCGAATGGGTCTGATGCAGGCCAAACATAATTTTCTTTGTTCTGTGTATGTAAAACGCTCGTGCAACAGTTGTCTTAATGATAAGCAATAGAGAAGTTAGTGCACACTCCGGATTTGACCTTAAACGCATGTTGTCCTGTATTTGTTGTAATGTTACACTAACTGTGGACATGAAGACTTTTGAATAGATTGATTCATTATTGACTAACTCTTAGAGTTGTAATATCTTCCGTGGGTTTTATCTGGTTCACTTGTGATCTCTTCTAATTATCATGCTATTGGTGCTGATTTTCTGAAGCCATTCTGTGAACACACGTAGACAGTAGCAAAAATCTCCCCATAGATGAAACAACACCCTGGGTTTTGCTGGTGTAAGACTCAGCCTGGCTGCGGGGCTTAATACGCTTGCGCTTAAACTTCCGGAGCGCTGAAAACATAGTACGGGTTTCATTCTCTACACCGGTCATTTGGGCTTCAGTGTTGACTTCTCATTCAGAAACCAGAGGCAAACTACTGAAGGTAAAATTGTTTAGAAAACTAACTTGGAGTTGGGGTTTATCGCGACGTCCTGCAGAGGATATACAACAATTGTCTTGCTAGCGGGCAGTGAACAAGTCTTAGCAATATATCTGAACATGTCCTAGTAATATATTTGAACACATCCTAGCAATAGATCTGAACATGTCCAAGCAATAGATCTGAACGTGTCCAAGCAATATGTCTGAACATGTCCAAGCAATAGAGCTGAACATGTCCAAGCAATAGATCTGAACATGTCCTAGCAATAGATCTCAACATGTGCAAGCAATATGTCTAAACATGTCCAAGCAATATATCTGAACATGTCCAAGCAATAGATCTAAAAATGTCCAAGCAATAGATCTGAACAAGTCCAAGCAATAGATCTGAACATGTCCTAGCAATAGATCTGAAAATGTCCAAGCAATAGATCTGAACAAGTCCAAGCAATAGATCTGAACATGTCCTAGCAATAGATCTCAACATGTGCAAGCAATATGTCTAAACATGTCCAAGCAATATATCTGAACATGTCCAAGCAATATATCTGAACATGTCCAAGCAATATATCTGAACATGTCCAAGCAATATGTCCGAACATGTCCAAGCAATATATCTGAACATGTCCAATCAATAGATCTGAACATGTCCAAGCAATAGATCTGAACATGTCCAAGCAATAGATCTGAACATGTCCAAGCAATATGTCCGAACATGTCCAAGCAATAGATCTGAACGAGAACGTCCAGAAATGTTTACATCGAAATATGCCTCTCCGCAGATTTGAAGTTCCAGAGTCTGTCTTGCAAACATCGCTGGAGAGGGGAGGGAGAGTTCTGCAACAACTTCCTTGAAGATGCCACTCAGATACCGGAAGAACCTCTACACCCACCCCACTCCAATAGATGAAAGCCATGTTCAAGATCAGGACTGGATGAACGCCAAGGCATAAGACTTAAAGTTATCACTCAGTCTTTCAATGGATTCACAACCAGCTTACCAAACAACTTACCTCATCGTGTGATCTTTGGATTGCTAAGTTGAGTTGAGTTGAGTTGAGTCAAGAACCGACATCATTGCACTCGGGGCATTCCCATAAACGCCGTCCTCATTTTCAAGAGCCAGCGTAGAATTCCAATACTAATGGTGCTCGTTATAATTTGATGATATGTCCGTCTTGCTTTACCTCTGAGGGACGACTGTCGACCAGATCCTCCCCTTGTTGCTGCATTTTCTTTAGCCCATGATAGTCCATTTATTCTTCAGCATTAAAGACATTATTTCTGTGGGGGGGGGGGGGGGGGGGGAAGGGGTGTGTCTTCGCCACATCTGCCCTATCATGCATCAAATCCCCTCTTAATGATGCGTCGCCAGCCATTCTGTCTGCCTGTCCATTTCTAACCACACTAGAATATGCTAAGATGAAACAGTAAAACTGCTTTTCTCTTCGATAAATGTTGGTAATTATTTGACATGACAGAACGGTCAACTTTGTGTGCGTTTATTTTTTAACGTTTATTACAGGGAACAGACGTCCCTAGCATAGATCTAGCCAACGAGATTCGTAATCCCGAATACCACGTTCGAAATAAGCTGCAGAGGATTTGGAAGCAGATAACCGTGTGTTGATTTGTAACAATGGTATGAGCGTTGGTCATTCAGAAAGCAATGGCAAACGCTTGACCATAAACTTGACTATGAAATCACACACATCCAAATGTGCTGGGGTTGATGGTGACGTTCTGTCAGAGACCTGCAGCTAATTTACTTGTTATTGCAGGGAGCAGATCTGTATGTTCGTGTTTCCATTCTGATAATTTTATAGCTAGTTCAGCCTGATAATATTCTCTTTTATCTGTTATAAAATCCCTAGCTAGTCACGGTAGCTTTTTTAAGAGCGCCAGACTTGTTAAGTGCTTGTATTTCTTTTACGAATCGACGATGCAATCTTGAAGACAGTTGGTTCCTGTCTGGTGTGTCTTTTTTTTTTTTTTTTTTAAGGTTTGCTCTTGTCTGATATGTGTTCTGTAGTCTGCTTATTTCGACAAAGTGTTGTATGAATGACAGACAACTCTTGTATGTGTGTGTGTGTGTTCGAGCGGGCGAGCGAGTGTGTTTGTGTGCGTGTAGATGTCCATGTTTATGTGCGCCCACGTGCGTGTCAGCGTGTCTGCGTATGTGTGTGCATATGTGTATGTGTACGTGTGTGTACGTGTGTGTGTGTGTGTGTGTGTGTGTGTGTGTGGGAGGGGGATGTGTGCGTATGTGTATATGTGTGTGTGTGTGTTTGTGTCAGTGTATCTGTGTGTCCGTGAGTGTGTGTCTCTGAATGTGTGTGTGTGTGTGTGTGTGTGTCTGTGAATGTGTGTGTGTGTCTGTGTGTATGTGTGTCTGTGAGGGTGTTTGGGTGTGTGTGTCAATGTGTGTTTATTGTCTGTGTGTGTGGGTGTTTGGGTGTGTAGGTGTGTGTCAGTGGATGTGTGGGTGTCTGTGTGTGTGTGTGTGTCTGTGTCTGTGGGTGTTTGATGTGAGGGTGTGTGTGTCTGTGTGTGTGGGTGTGTGGGTGTGTGTTTATTGTCACAGCCTCACATTGTACGGTAAACCAACATAAGTTAATAGACACTGGCGAAGGGCTACAACTCCCGCCCAAGGGAAAGAAGTAAGACACTCGAAGGCTTGAGTAATCCAGAGCCTTCTCGAAGGACTGGTCAGTGAGTCCACTGTCCCGTGGACACTGATGTGGCCCGCCTATTGCGGGGTCCACGAGGAACTCGGACAGAGTTACCACCCGTGTCGGATTGCGACACGTGTGAACCGGCAGAGACGGACGGGACATCGGAGAGGCAACAGGGCCTGCCTTAGAGGGACTTAATAGTTCAGACCCATGTGTATTTAGGGCCATAGACATATGCTAGATAGTTTGCTTAGAACGTTTGTTATAATCATGTGTGATGTTAAACCTCTGTGATATGCAACTCATCAGTGCGGGCTTGTTAAACCCACTGCGCCAACGCACTGTATACCTAAGTTCAATAAATGTTGCTATATTATATTTAACGGAGTTATTGTTGCCTGTTTGAGCCCGAGTTCAGATCCCCTAGAGATCCAACACTGTGACAGGCTTTTTGGGGCTAAGCTCCGGTTTTGGCACAAGCTTTACGTTCAGACGGCTATTGATTGCCAAGTAAAAAAATTAAGTAAATGATATCAAATTTATTACTGAACATGTTCTAATAACTGTGAAGCTATCTAGTAATGAACTAATATTAGTATTAGTCCCTCTGCAGATAATCTCCCAATGATGTTAATACTATAAAATTTGACATGACTGTGACATTTGACTGTTACTAATTTTTTTTTCGATTCTACAAGCAGATTGTTCCGCGAATTGTGGTGTATGTAACTTATCTACCAACAGTGGCGAGAGAACGAGACAACATTCGCAAGTTCAGGAAATATAAGATAAGTTTCATATCATGCCCATTGCAACCCTAAGCGGTACTTATCACCATCCATCCATGTAACATTTTTGTTTTGCATTGATTTGTATGTATATTCATAACCTTGTAACCAACATAACTTTGCATTTGTATTTGCTCATGTAAACATTAAGGGAGATCACTAAATTTTCTACTCCCCAAAATTTGTCTAAGGGATTTAACTTCAGTAAAATTACCAACAAGTAAAAGACAAGATGTCTACATTAGAAAAATGTATTGAGTTAGGTATGAAATTAGGTTATAAAGAAGAAAAACTGCCAGAATGGGCACAGAAGACACACGCAGAGAACATTGCCCGTGAAGAAAGAGCGATAGAACGGGAAGAAAAACAGAGGCAAATTGAGGCAGAAGAGAAAAAGATGCAATCAGAACGAGAAGAAAAGAAGATGCAAATGGAGGCAGAAGAGAAAAAGATGCAATCAGAACGGGAAGACAAAAAGATGCAACTGCAGGCTCAAGAGAAACAAATGGAGCTTGAGGCGGCAGCCAAACTAGCCCAATTAAATGCCGATACGCAAATAAGACTAAAGCAAATGGAGATTGATTCCAACGTAGAAATATCTGTAAATAAACTGAGAAGCAAGGAGGAGGAACAAAAATATAACAAGTATAAAGGCCTCGTTACAGCATTTTGCTCAGGAGATTCTATCAGTGCATACCTGGAAAATTTTGAGTGTCTAATGTCCTACCATAAGGTCGAAAAATCAGATTGGTCATTTATTTTAATGAGAAACTTAGCTCTGGAACCCTTAAAAGTAATAGAGACAGTTCCACAGGAGCTGAGAAAAGATTATGATTATTTAAAGCAACGCATTCTCCAACATTTCTCATTAGATACAGCAGGCTACCAACAACAGTTCTCAAAATTATCCCCACAACCTAACCAAACCTTCATTGACTACGTGTCTACAGTTCAGGATGTTTGCACAAAGTGGATTAACTCAGCTAAAACTAACAACAACCATGACAAACTAAAAGAACTCATTATTATTGACAAAATAGTTAGTACAATCCCAACACCTTTTGCTAAGTTTTTGAAACAAATGGACTGTAAGAGTATCCAAGAAGTAGAGACCAAGGGGAACGCATTTTTCACAGCGAACAGAGATATTTTCCAATTAAACCTAAGTCAAAACGAAACAGCAGCAGTTGTAAACACTAGATACTCGAAACCAACTGAAAACAAGTTTAAACCACGCTCGAATGTCAGGAAGCCAGTTAAGTGTCAATATTGTCATCTGACACACGAAGAGTACTCGATGTGCGACAAATCACCTAATTATCCACATCATCTCCAAATGATAGTGGAGAAGCAAAAGAACAAGAGAAATGCTTATCAGAGAGCGGTCAAATGCTATTTTTGCTCCAGCTTTGGGCACTATTCACGCTTTTGTGAAGGGCGTAAATTAATGAAGCAGGCTAATGCTGCACTAGTTGAAACTTCCTCAGATGAAGATATTGAACAATTGAATGAGTGTGACAATCAGAATGAAAGTTTGAGTGAGCTAGGGAATGCAGTGCAAATCATTGACACCATTACAGACAACAAATGTAACACCTGCAGGAAATTCCAACTTGACACAACATTGTTATGTGGCCACACGATCCCTATTTCTAATGAAATGGCCAACGCTGCCTTGTCATCTACAGGCAAGCTAAATTTCTCAACAGGGTTTGTAAACAACAAAAAGTGCACATTAATCCGCGATTCCGGCGCAACGCTATGTGGAATTAAGAAAACATTAGTCAACGATAAAGACTACACACACAAACACGTAACTTGTCGCAAATTCGCAGGCACCATCGAAAAATACCCTTTTGCTCTTGTCGAAATTCGCACACCTTTCATATCAGGACGAGTATTGTGCGCAGTACTCGAAAATCCTGTCGCTGAAATTATACTTGGGAATCTGCCCAACATACGATCTTGCTCTGAAAATGAAATCAGAGATTGGGAGCAGAAAAACGGTATCCAGAACCCAAACAGCAATTCTAAAGAGAAACACCACTCGTGCTTGTCTCAAACTGCCAAAAGCACAAGGGAGACAACCAATGAAGTAATTCAAAAAGAATTCACCGAGGTGCATAATGCAGGGGCGGCTGAATCTGTCAGTGATACGACCAACTTAAAACCTCGAACTGAGGATGCCAGCGATCCACAAAGTACCAAGCCTGTAAATGTGCAACAACACATACAACACACGAATGCAATAACACGACAGACAACTCACAAAACCCACACCGACCAACTGCAGGAGTCACTAGAAATTGTATCACCAAACACTACCATTACTTATTTTGGAGAAGAACAGAAATCAGATCCTACACTTTCACAATATTTTAGATTAGTAGGACTTAAACCAAAATTAACTAAAAATGCGCCGTGGACATTTAGATTAAAGAACAATGTTCTGACTAGATTATACACCAGGGATCATACCACGATACAGCAAGTAGTTCTACCTCAATCACATCGTGAGAAAGTACTAAAGATAGCCCATGATTCACCTTTCGGAGGTCATATGGGTTACGAAAAGACTAGAGCCAGAGTCCTGACCCAATTTTATTGGCCGAAATTTTGCCAAGACATAAAAACCTATTGTAGATCATGTAATATATGTCAGAAACTGGTTAAAAAGGGAAAAAACCCTACAACAGAAATTCAATCAACCACAACTGCCTCGAGGCCATTTCAAATCGTGGCAGTTGATCTAGTAGGCCCGTTAAACCACATCTCAAGCAAAGGGAATAGATATATTTTTACTCTTATTGATCTATGTACGAGATGGCCAGAAATGATTCCATTAAAATCTATCTCCTCTAAGGATGTGACGGACGTATTGTTAAATATATTCTCCCGTTTTGGCTTCCCGGAGAAAATAATTTCAGATAGGGAAACCCAGTTCATATCGAATGCCACTCAATCGGTAACTAAGTTACTAGGCATAAAGCAATGTTTCACCAGTCCCTATCGACCGGCCGCGAATGGTATCTGCGAGAAACTAAATGGGGACCTGAAACATATGCTATCCAAAGTGACAGCTGAAAATCCAGCCGATTGGGATATACTTCTCCCAACGGTGCTGTTCGCATATAGAGAAGTCCCACAATCAAGCACAGGGTTCTCTCCTTTCGAATTGATATATGGAGCGAACCCAAGAGGACCTCTCACGATTTACAAAGATATCATATCACAACCTGTAAATATCCAACTACCAATTTCCACCTATGATTTAGTCACTGACACCAGAGACAAAATCATACGATCTTGTATACTGGCCAGAACATCATTACAGGAGAAAGGTTTTAGGTACAGGCAGTACGCCAACAAAGGTGCAAAAACAATTGTATTAAAACCAGATCAGGATATTTTACTATTGCTACCTGACAAGAGAGATTTACTATCAACCTCTTGGCAGGGACCATTTAAAATTGTGAGAAGAATTTCGGAAGTTGACTACGAAATTTCTTTGAATGGAAAGTTGAAAATATTCCATGTAAATATGTTAAAACCATACTATGCTAGAGAGGACAGTGACACGAGTAAGCAGACGCAGCCAACTGATGACAGAAGCGAAACGACAATAACCCAACTGAATGACACCTCGACAAACGAAGCATCGTTAACAACGCACTCTTACGACAACAAAGACGACGAAGACATATTTACATTACCGACAATATGGGATAATGACAACAACGACCAATTTGACGACATATTGACAACGATTAATCTCGACGACGACGACAATGACATTGAGGACAATTTACAAACAGTAGCATCTGTAATAAATCAAACAGACGTAGACAATACTGAAATTCCAGTACCAATTATGAATGACGACGGCAGTATAAAGGACATACAAATCTCTGACACTTTGACACAACAGCAGCGACAAGACATTTTGTCTCTCCTTAACGATTATAAATCTATCTTCTCTAACAAACCTGGACGGACTGACAAAATAACACATTCAATTGTGTTGACAGATCTGACACCGGTCAAATGTAGACCATATTCTATTCCTCTGCATTATAGAGCAAATTTAGACAAAGAAATTTTGGATTTAGAAAAGAATAGAATAATTCAGAAATCTATGTCCCAATATTCTTCACCGATTGTCCTGGTGAAAAAGAAGGACCAAACAATCCGTTTGTGCATAGACTATAGAAGGTTAAATACGATAACCACAACAGATGCGGAGCCAATGAACAGCCGTGAAGATCTCATTTTGAATATGTCTCAATCATCCTTATTTTCAAAGGTTGATTTAGCGAAAGGTTATTGGCAAGTACCACTACACCCTTCTTCTAGACATATAACATCATTCGCTACACCGCTTGGTTTGTACGAATGGAGATATCTTCCATTTGGTCTCAAGAGCGCTCCCGCCACATTTGTCAGGTTAACTAGGTTGTTATTGCACGGCATTAAGGACGTGCAAGCTTATATTGATGACATATGCATTCATTCTTCTAATATGACTTCTCACTTACTTACACTCCAACAAGTCTTCAACCAAATCTTTCTTTTTGGCCTTACTATCAGACCTTCCAAGGATGAAATAGGCTATAAACAAATAGACTTCCTTGGTCATAGAATTTCTGAAGGCAAACTGTTGACAGATGATAAAATTGTTTCGAAAATTCTCAATCTAGAAGTTCCTACTACAGAGAAACAACTTAGAAGTTTATTAGGTCTTATAAACTATTATGCTAAGTTTATACCAAACTGGGCAGAACTTACATCAGTTTTTTCTAATATGTTGACAAAAGATCATCCAGAAAAATTTTGTAAAAGTACCCGCTTAGAGGATGCAATATGCAGATTGAAATGCATTTTTTCTAATCCACCAGTATTACGATTACCAAACATAGATTTACCCTTTATTTTGACCACAGATTCGAGTGCTATCGCAATTGGAGGATGTTTAATGCAAGAAGTGCAAGGAGTGAGACACCCAATTCTCTACGTAAACCGTAAGCTAAAGAAGGCAGAGACCCATTACTCTACTGTGGAATTGGAGGCATTAAGTCTATTATTTTGTATGCTCAGATTATCTAAGTTCCTCTTAGGTTCCCATTTTGTTGTGCTCACCGATAACTCGGCATTGTTGGTGCTTAAGCAAGGTGTTCCGAAAAACCATCGTTTACAAAGATGGTGTCTTCTTCTCCAAGATTTCGACTTCGAAATCCGCCATATCAGAGGCACCGATAACATTATAGCTGATATTTTATCGCGGCAAACGAATGCGCCAACAGAATAACATTAGACACATTAACCATTCGCCATACCAGAAACTGTGATATTTTATCCCGTGGCATAGAACAGTGTAACTCTACACCTGCTAGAGAACTTTCATTTAAAAGTAATAACACCTCAGTGAATAGGTTACGTATAACACCCACGAACGTGAAACTTTGAGAACTATACTACCAATTACCAAAGCTCTAGGAACAATCCGAGCGAGAAACATTATCTGTGAAATGATTTCAACCAGTAAACTGACATTATTCATGAAAGCATTAAGAACACTTTATACTCGACATTGAGAACATTCCATATTTGCTGTTGCTAAGATACTTTGCATACAGCCGAAAGAGAACTACGTCGATTACAACACTCAAGAGACAGCCATACTAACGGTTAACATTCATGGCACGACACGCTGACAACAGGAGGACAACGCGCACATCATCGTTGGATTTAGTTACTTAGTTAATTAATTAATTTAGTATTGAATATGTATTATATTTGCATTGAATTATGTATATAAAATATGTCAACCTGTAATTTGTACATTTTCTACCATAATATTACAGGTATTTCCACTCATAGGCGAAATACTCTTCCTATGCAAGTTTCTCTATGTAAATTATAAACCATTTTTGAGTCATCGTACAAAAAGTACGTATTATCTTAAAGGGAACATATCGCCTATTCCGTTTTTTTTTAAGGGCAATAACACGTACCTCAACTTTACTTATATATTTTAACCAAATACTATTTTGAATGAAAGATGTGTGAATGACAGGGTGAATGAATTAAATGAGAGAGCGATATACTGAGCGGACAAATTGTACGCAAAAGGTATTTATTTCAATTTGTCTGCGTCTTTCATGTAAATTGTATTGCTTGTCTAAATTGTTGATACATGTTTAGTATTTAGGATACTACATCTAAGCACCACTGCTTGGAATGCCTGATCATGCATTACACACATTGGGGTAATTCATGATTAAGGATATCCCAACTCGTGACGCTTGGAGATAAGCCACACATGCAGCACACACTTTACACAAAATTCAAAACTGAACACTATCAATTAAAATACAGTCGCTTTATTAGAAGCAGCCACTTATTAGTTAACACACTAACAAGCCAACAGGGACACATGTAGTCAGATGGGATAAAATAACAGCGTAACTACATATTCAGCATTATACAACATACGAGAGTAAAAGTGTATTGAAATGCATACACAGAACAAGATTTGCAGGTGTACTTAATTAGCCAAGACTTTTGTCTTGTTAATCCTCTCTAATACAGAGGTTAATTATCTTGGTATCAGTAGGATACTTTGAGAAGGACGGGTTGTAGAAACAACTAGGAAACGTCACGTAACTTCGGTCAGATAAGCATTTTTAAGGACACAGGAGAGAGAGACCTCTTCAGCAAATCAGAGAAGTGGTGTATGGGAGAATACATGAGTGTTGATGCCAATATGTAGGTTACCAAGTTACTGTCCACCAAACTACAAACACCGACTTTATGTGATTCTGTGACAGAATTAGTACAGAACTAATTACCTTATAACAACCCATCAAATCGGGGGAGAGGGGGACTCCTGTCACAGCCTCATATTGTACGGTAAACCAACATAAGTTAATAGACACTGGCGAAGGGCTACAACTCCCGCCCAAGGGAAAGAAGTAAGACACTCGAAGGCTTGAGTAATCCAGAGCCTTCTCGAAGGACTGGTCAGTGAGTCCACTGTCCCGTGGACACTGATGTGGCCCGCCTATTGCGGGGTCCACGAGGAACTCGGACAGAGTTACCACCCGTGTCGGATTGCGACACGTGTGAACCGGCAGAGACGGACGGGACATCGGAGAGGCAACAGGGCCTGCCTTAGAGGGACTTAATAGTTCAGACCCATGTGTATTTAGGGTCATAGACATATGCTAGATAGTTTGCTTAGAACGTTTGTTATAATCATGTGTGATGTTAAACCTCTGTGATATGAAACTCATCAGTGCGGGCTTGTTAAACCCACTGCGCCAACGCACTGTATACCTAAGTTCAATAAATGTTGCTATATTATATTTAACGGAGTTATTGTTGCCTGTTTGAGCCCGAGTTCAGATCCCCTAGAGATCCAACACTGTGACAGGTGTGTGTGTGTCAATGTGTGTTTATTGTCTGTGTGTGTGGGTGTTTGGGTGTGTAGGTGTGTGTCAGTGGATGTGTGGGTGTCTGTGTGTGTGTCTGTGTCTGTGGGTGTGTGGATGTGTGGCTGTCAGTCTCTCTCTGTCTGTGTGTATGTATGTGTGTCTGTGTGTGTCTGTCTGTATACGTGTGTATGTTTGTGCATGTGCGTGTGTGTACGTGTGTACGTGCGTGCTCGCGCGTGTGTGTGCGTGTGTCTGTATGCGTGTGCGTGTACGCGTGTGAGTACGTGTGTGTGTGCGTACGTGTGCGTGTGTGCGTGCGTGCGTGCGTGCGTGCGTGTGTGTGTGTGTGTGTGTTTTGCCCTTATTGCTGGCTTTCAGGTTATTTAACTTTCAACATTTCTACATCAGTGCGTCACGACTGTCATGTGGGTGTTTTCTTTTCTAATGTATTAATCAGAAACAATAAGGACGACTAAACAATTGCAAATAAACTACAAACTTGTTAAGTGATCTCATCTAATCTCATCAGGTTCCTCTTGCACCTTGCGCTGTCGAGGTGAAGCATAAACAGAGAGAGAGAGAGAGAGAGAGAGAGAGAGAGAGAGAGAGAGAGAGAGAGAGAGAGAGAGAGAGAGAGAGAGAGAGAGAGAGAGAGCCCGTGTATGGACTTCATATATCAAGTTTCCCAAGGTTTCTGTAACTCCCCCTATCCATCGTTTACGTGGCCGGCTTCTTCCGTCTGATCTGTACATCATTGCTTGTTGAGGTATACTGTTATTTGGTAATCTAGTTATATGGCCAAACCATTTAACCTGCTGATTTCTGATAAAATATAGCGCTGCAATAACCCCAACTTTAGTCCTGATTTCTTCATTTTTTTTTTTTTTTTCTCTTTCTTCTTGATACATTGAGTATTCTTCTCAGGAATCTCATTTCTGTTGTTGTGATTTTTCTTTTCTCTTTTTCTGTCATTGTCCAGGTTTGGCACTGGTAGCATAGAGTTGGTAGGAAGACTGTGTTGTAAAGTACTTTCTTAGAAGTTATTGATACATGTTTGTTCTTTAGTATTGGTACCATTTGTCCAATGAGCTGGTTTGCCTTATTGCCTCTATGTTCGATCTCGTCTTCTGATTTGCCATTTGATGATATTATTCTTCCTAGGTACTTGAAACTCTTTACTTGATTCAGGGGGTGTTCTTCTAGATGCATGTTTGTGCTTTCTTCTTTGATTATGGTCATTACCTCTGTTTTACTTGTGGTAATTTTCATGTTATGTTCCATACACACTTCGTTCAGACTATTTATGTGGTCTTGTAATTTTGATTCTGATTTTGTTAATAATACTTGATCGTAAGCAAATAAGGGTTGTTTAATGGTTTGATTTTCTGATGGTTCTTCTTCTGTGTTCTGTTCTTCATGCGTGCTGTTACGGTCTCTGTTTGGCTGTTTTCTTTACATATGCTGTCTATATAGGTTATGAACAATATGGGAACAAGACACAACCTTGTCGTACTCCGGATCTTATGATGAAGGACTCTGAGTATCCTCCATTTGTTTTTACTGTGCATTCACTGTTGGTGTATAAGCTTATACATACGTTTGTTATACGTACACTCATTGAATATCTTTTAAGGATTTTTCATAGCTTTTTTCTATCTACTCTATCAAATGCCTTTTCTTGGTCGATAAAGGCTAAGTAGATAATCTCATTAAATTCGATTGATTTTTCTATAAGTTGTCTAAGAACAAAGATGGCATCTGTGCATCCTTTGTTTTTTCCTAAATCCAAGTTGTGCTTCGCTTAGCTGGGGTTCTATTATAGGTCGTAGTTTTTTCTTTAGAATTTCGCAGAATATTTTCCCTGTATGACCCAAAAGGGACATGCCTTTGTATTGCGTACAGTCTCTTTTACTGCTTTTGTGTTTTCAAAGTGGGATAATTATGGCACTTCCCCAGTCTCATGGTGTATGTTTGTTCTATCCAAACATGGTTAAATAGTCTATGTTGTTCCTACTTCTCTTGCTGCTTTAATTAGTTCATTTGGTATTCCGTCTTGTCCCGGTGATTTATTCAGTGCGGCTAATCTTATGGCTTCTCTAATTTCTTCTTTTAGTATTTCTGGTTCTAGTTCTTCAGTGGCATCTGTGTCAGTTTCTTAGATTCCTGTGGCATCTGATGTAATATTGAGAAGTTGTTCGAAGTACTACCTCCATCTTTTTAGTATTTGTTTTTATTCACTTATTGGTTCTCCCTTTCGCTGTTAATTATTTCAATTGGGGCAAAGGCTTCTGCTCTGGATCTCATTACACTTATCTTTTTGTATAAGTTTCTAGTTGCCTCCTTGTAGTTTTTATTTAGGGTTTCTCCATATTCCTTCCAGTCTTTTTGTTTTTCTCTCTTTATTATTCTGTTCACACGTCTTCTTGCTATTCTATATTCGATGTAATCATGTTCCTGTTTGCTTTTCACTCACTTTTTATGCTTTTCCTTTTTGTCTTTTACAGCTGTCTTTACTTCGGCATTCCACTAACTTGTTATTTTCTTTATCCGTGTTGTACGTTTTTTAATAGTTCCACGTGTTATTTCTGCAGTGTTTAGAATACTTGATTTGAACATCTCCCAGTATTCTTTCACTGTTTTTCTTTCTGTGGGTAATTTAACAAAGATTTCTTTTAATTTTTTCTCATAATTTTCACTCACTGTCTCTTCTTTGAGATTTTTAAAGTTTACTTATTAGCATGGTGTGTGTTTTCCTGGTCTTTGCTGACTTCTTCTATTGGTTCGTATTGTGGTATAATAACTGCTTTGTGGTCTGTGTTCATACTTAAGTTTGGCACTGCCCTTGCATCTCATATATTTCTCTTTCTGTTGTTTGTATGAAATCAATATGGTTTTTATTGTCTAGGTCGTTCCATTTATGCTAGGTGTATATGTGTGAGTCTTTGTGTTTACAAAATGTATTTGTTATAAATTTGTCATGTTGAGTGCATAGCTCTTTCATGCGTGCTTGCTTGTTACTTGTGTTCGCTGACTGTGAACTCCAGCGTGAAGTCCTGTATGTCGGATGAAGACATCCTGTTGTCCAAAATCTGTGTGATGTCATACAGTAACCGAGGTTTGCGTGAGTATCCGTTGTCCCATGTCTGGCTTATTGGTGCGCATACTGGTGGTTCCTCGCCGTGCAGGCAGATACTCTCCGACTTCGGAGGAATCAGCGATCCTACTGACGTTAGCCAGGACCCCGAAGGGACTTGTTGCCCAGGACGCGCGACAAGGACGTGTCAGTAGGTCTTGGCCAGTATAGAACTCGGCCCTGATGCCTTGGAAAACCCTCTGCGTCCCCATAGCTCAATCAATCTACTTCCATTATCATTTCTTTCATTGTGTTGGTTTTCAAATGTTTCAATATGTTCCGCTATGTCCGTTCTGTTATTTCCTAGTCTTGCGTTGAAGTCTCCCATAATTATGATACTGTCTTGCTTGTCTGTTATTTCCTAGTCTTGCGTTGAAGTCTCCCATAATTATGATACTGTCTTGCTTGTCTGTTGTCCTAGTCTTGCGTTGAAGTCTCCCATAATTATGATACTGTCTTGCTTGTCTGTTGTCCTAGTCTTGCGTTGAAGTATCCCATAATTATGATACTGTCTTGCTTGTCTGTTGTCCTAGTCTTGCGTTGAAGTATCCCATAATTATGATACTGTCTTGCTTGTCTGTTGTCCTAGTCTTGCGTTGAAGTCTCCCATAATTATGATACTGTCTTGCTTGTCTGTTGTCCTAGTCTTGCGTTGAAGTCTCCCATAATTATGATACTGTCTTGCTTGTCTGTTGTCCTAGTCTTGCGTTGAAATATCCCATAATTATGATACTGTCTTGCTTGTCTGTTGTCCTAGTCTTGCGTTGAAGTATCCCATAATTATGATACTATCTTGCTTGTCTGTTGTCCTAGTCTTGCGTTGAAGTCTCCCATAATTATGATACTGTCTTGCTTGTCTGTTGTCCTAGTCTTGCGTTGAAGTATCCCATAATTATGATACTGTCTTGCTTGTCTGTTGTCCTAGTCTTGCGTTGAAGTATCCCATAATTATGATACTGTCTTGCTTGTCTGTTGTCCTAGTCTTGCGTTGAAGTATCCCATAATTATGATACTGTCTTGCTTGTCTGTTGTCCTAGTCTTGCGTTGAAGTATCCCATAATTATGATACTGTCTTGCTTGTCTGTTATTTCCTAGTCTTGCGTTGAAGTCTCCCATAATTATGATACTGTCTTGCTTGTCTGTTGTCCTAGTCTTGCGTTGAAATCTCCCATAATTATGATACTGTCTTGCTTGTCTGTTATTTCCTAGTCTTGCGTTGAAGTCTCCCATAATTATGATACTGTCTTGCTTGTCTGTTGTCCTAGTCTTGCGTTGAAGTCTCCCATAATTATGATACTGTCTTGCTTGTCTGTTGTCCTAGTCTTGCGTTGAAGTATCCCATAATTATGATACTGTCTTGCTTGTCTGTTGTCCTAGTCTTGCGTTGAAGTATCCCATAATTATGATACTGTCTTGCTTGTCTGTTGTCCTAGTCTTGCGTTGAAGTCTCCCATAATTATGATACTGTCTTGCTTGTCTGTTGTCCTAGTCTTGCGTTGAAGTATCCCATAATTATGATACTGTCTTGCTTGTCTGTTGTCCTAGTCTTGCGTTGAAGTATCCCATAATTATGATACTGTCTTGCTTGTCTGTTGTCCTAGTCTTGCGTTGAAGTATCCCATAATTATGATACTGTCTTGCTTGTCTGTTATTTCCTAGTCTTGCGTTGAAGTCTCCCATAATTATGATACTGTCTTGCTTGTCTGTTGTCCTAGTCTAGCGTTGATGTCTCCCATAATTATGATACTGTCTTGCTTGTCTGTTGTCCTAGTCTTGCGTTGAAGTCTCCCATAATTATGATACTGTCTTGCTTGTCTGTTGTCCTAGTCTTGCGTTGAAGTATCCCATAATTATGATACTGTCTTGCTTGTCTGTTGTCCTAGTCTTGCGTTGAAGTATCCCATAATTATGATACTGTCTTGCTTGTCTGTTGTCCTAGTCTTGCGTTGAAGTCTCTCATAATTATGATACTGTTTTGCTTGTCTGTTGTCCTAGTCTTGCGTTGAAGTATCCCATAATTATGATACTGTCTTGCTTGTCTGTTGTCCTAGTCTTGCGTTGAAGTATCCCATAATTATGATACTGTCTTGCTTGTCTGTTGTCCTAGTCTTGCGTTGAAGTATCCCATAATTATGATACTGTCTTGCTTGTCTGTTGTCCTAGTCTTGCGTTGAAGTCTCCCATAATTATGATACTGTCTTGCTTGTCTGTTGTCCTAGTCTTGCGTTGAAGTCTCCCATAATTATGATACTGTCTTGCTTGTCTGTTGTCCTAGTCTTGCGTTGAAGTATCCCATAATTATGATACTGTCTTGCTTGTCTGTTGTCCTAGTCTTGCGTTGAAGTATCCCATAATTATGATACTGTCTTGCTTGTCTGTTGTCCTAGTCTTGCGTTGAAGTATCCCATAATTATGATACTGTCTTGCTTGTCTGTTGTCCTAGTCTTGCGTTGAAGTATCCCATAATTATGATACTGTCTTGCTTGTCTGTTGTCCTAGTCTTGCGTTGAAGTATCCCATAAGTATGATACTGTCTTGCTTGTCTGTTGTCCTAGTCTTGCGTTGAAGTATCCCATAATTATGATACTGTCTTGCTTGTCTGTTGTCCTAGTCTTGCGTTGAAGTATCCCATAATTATGATACTGTCTTGCTTGTCTGTTGTCCTAGTCTTGCGTTGAAGTATCCCATAATTATGATACTGTCTTGCTTGTCTGTTGTCCTAGTCTTGCGTTGAAGTATTCCATAATTATGATACTGTCTTGCTTGTCTGTTGTCCTAATCTTGCGTTGAAGTATTCCATAATTATGATACTGTCTTGCTTGTCTGTTGTCCTAGTCTTGCGTTGAAGTATCCCATAATTATGGTACTGTCTTGCTTGTCTGTTGTCCTAGTCTTGCGTTGAAGTATCCCATAATTATGATGTTGTCTTGCTTGTCTATTTTATTAAGTGTATCGTGGATGTCGTCGAAGAATTCCTCACACTCCTGATCATTGTTGTTTGTGTTACATGGTGCATGTATTTGTACGTATGTAGTAATAGTCTGTAATTTTTATTCTCACCGTTATAATTCTTTCTGATATATATTTTATTTCTAATATTCTACTTGCTAGCCCTGGTTCAATGATTACTCCTACACAGTGCCTTGCCATGTCTTGTTGTTCAACTCCGGAGTAGACGAACGTATAACTTTTGTGGATCTTGCATCCCTTCCCTTTTATTCTGGTGTTCGTAATGTTTCTATCAGTTCTTCTTTTTTATTATTAAACTCGCAGACGTTCAGTTTTCCTATTTTTATAATCGCTGATCTGTCTCGTTTCCCTTTGACACTACAGGGTCCTTTACCGTTTGTCCGTTTATGCATATTGTGTTTTCTTCAAGCGGGAAAAGAATCCCCTGCCGGCTTGCTAAGCCAGTCGCAGGTTTAGGACGAAAAAATCTGACCAAGGGGAGTCCCCCCCCCCCCCCGCCGGCGAGCCATAGCCCCGTTAGCCGATGACCTCGCCGTCAAGGTTTCCCGGTCTACACCACGGGGAGGTGGGGCTGACTTGTGTAGTCCGCGGGTCATCGGCAGGCTACTAATTTTCACTTTTCACCCCTCCTGAGAGAGGCTAGCCGATTCTAACCCTGCTGGCAGGGCCTGGCGCAGTACACACCTCGTAGACCTTTTTAAGTCATGTCTGAACTAAAACAGGACTAACATTGTATGAGAGAGTCACTCATGGAAAAAACAATCTAGTTAAAAACCCGCTGAATCAAGAAGTGTAGTGAAGGCACTGGCGCTGGATAGATATACACTGAGAAAACCTGAGAATAGTACAACTAGAAAGGCCTTTGTCGGGAATCCACGGGGCAAAACAAATTAAGGAAGACCTAAAACACGCGAAGAAGAAACATTGTAACATAAATTATTAATATAAGGAGGATATGGATGCAACTGCATGGGATAGCTAAGGATAGACAAACACGGAGTGAGTTACTTGCGGATCTATGCCCCAATGGGGTCGAAAGAAGGAGGAGGATGAGGTGGAAAAGAAGATAAAGGAGGTGAAGAGACAGATGGAGAAGGAGAGGAAGGATGTGGGGTGGGGGATGGAGAGAGAAAGAGACAGAAGAAGACAAGAAGAAAGAGAGGACGAAGAAGAAGGAGGCGAAGAAGAAGAACGATAGACGTGTCCGAGGACAGACAGAGAGATGACCTTATAGTAAGAAGCATATTCACTATCTCCCTGAGTTACGAGACTGCCACTACCCTTTATTTGACAGAAGTTGAGAACCTCTGAACCATAACACGTTCAGACACATCCAAACATAAATGTCTTATGTCAAATCACAGCGGCTGATTTACAACTCGTTTACAACACAATGCCACCAATATCCAACAAATCTAGAGTTTATAAACGTGTTCACCAACCTGGATCACTGGCCACGTATAAAAATCAGTGATTACACAGATTAAATGTATGAGCGTGTGTGTGTGTTTGTATGTGCGTGTCGGTCCGTGCGTGCGTGAGTGGGGTGCATGTGTGTGTGTGTGTGTGTGTGTGTGTGTGTGTGTGTGTGTGTGTGTGTGTGTGTGTTTAAAACTATGGGTCAAAGCGACCTATAAACAGGAAGCATGAAGCCCCACAGACTGCTTGCTGTCAACAAGTTCTGTTGGCCTCCGCTTGTAGAAGTAGTTTCCTTTCTTCGAGTTCAAGATAATTCTTTACAATGCATCTCCGTGTGTTACGCTTGGGCGTCTTCTATTTTCAGCTTATAGTGCCCATCGGCCGACAAATTTATGTGTTGCTCGCACGTACCATCTTTGAAATGTAGGTGTGGACGTGTACTTTTTTAATCACCATTTGCTAATTGCCCATTCCTTTTTGAATGGTTCACCTGATGCCATCGTATTCTACAGTGTCTAAGAGGAGTGTCTGTTGACCAGTGTGTAGGAGCGATTCTGGCTAGGATAACACGTAGATATCATAACTGAATGTGTTAAGTCGACGTGGCCGAAAGGATGGGATTGTGTGCACTGAAGGCGGCTTAGTGGTGTTCAATCCCTACACCAACTTTAATTTCGACTTTAACGTTTAATTCTTGTATAACAAGCAATAACAAACTCCTGAAGTAAAATATAATGGATAATCAACTTGGTATAACAAGCAATAACAAACTCCTGAAGCAAAATAGCAGTAGGGGTATCCCCTATCAAAGGAGAAGTAAGACGCCTCCTTCCCTCCGCTAGCCTACGGGACACCCTTGGGCAAGGTCGATTACCCGTTTAGCCCCCCGATCAGGGTTACGTGAAGCCATGTGTGCAGGTGGTGGATGAAGATGGAGAGCAGCCGACAGGTAGTTGTAGGTTATGGTCTTCACCTTCACGACGGTAGGCAGAGGATCTCTTTTTTGAGGAGACAATGGCTACGGTCACTGACCAGTATGGTCACTGCTAGGAAGGAAAGCAATGGCAAACTACCTTCTTTATAGATGCCAAGAAAATCATGTTGTGTGGGACACAGATTATGGTCGTCACTAGGAAGAACAAAATACCACAATGTAATATACAAGTAAATGGGAATATTCTTCAACAAGTGAATAGCTACAATTATCTCGGAACAGTAATAACATCTGATGGGAGTGTAGCATGATGGATCAGAACTCCCCATTCCCAGCCCGACACATTCATAAAAATACTTTCGATTTGAGCGGCGTTTCCAAATAGAAGGACGATTCTTGGAAATAGTATGTTCCAGAACGAGTTGGGGGAGGGCAGCGGTATATACGCTTGTCTTTTCATTGGCTAATAAGTAATGAGCCCACGCTATTCCTGGGCCACATTTTAAAATCCAATTAGTTTGAGCGGGGATTCCACCAGGAGCGGTCGCTAGTTTGTGATGTGATGACCCAACAATGCCCTTAAAGATGTGATAATATATTGTTCTCTGGACAACAGGTACCACTTTAAAACATACTTTAATGTTGTGGATGCCTAGTGAACGAAAGAGAAGAATATATGTGTATTTTATGAATAAAATGTGAAAATGAAAACCTAACTTCTGTGCGCCAGTATTCTGGATACTGCTTCTTCAACCTTCACAGGTCTTTCACGCTGTAATACTCCAAGTGCATATAATTCCTCTGTTGTGACTGGTTGCGTATGCTTGATGAATGTATAGTACACTCATGCAAATTCGCAAACCCAAACCCCTTGTGCATTCTTCATGCCTAGGATGACTCATTCTTAAATCAACTGTACCTTTGCTCTCGCGAGTTAACATATGGCAGTCTGAATTGGAATGAGTGATAAAACATGTGTAAGTTCCTTTGTAAAAAGCTGAGACTGTTGGCGTGAATGAGCTGGTGCTTTGATAAGTAGCCTCTCACATTAGTAGAAAGACAGATGCTTCATATCCATATGTAAATAGGACGGTGATGGCACGCCAGAATTGCTAAGTTCATGTGATACCTGGTGGCTATAAGCTCAAGAGAATTAATATAATTTCTCTTTGAAGTATTACACTGGTACCTCTACTGTTGGTTGGTTCATATAAACTAGTTCTTAAGAGAACCATAGGTGTGTGAACCTGTGTCTTAGTTGGCTGAATATAATGTATGGCTCATGCAAATTTACAAGGACTAAACATGTTTTTCCCATATGTGCTTTGGTGCATATGTGAACAATTACTATGCAATTGAGCTTCTGTTACCTACTGTGGACATTACTCAGTGGGGAAAGAGCACATGATGATGATGATGATGATGATGTACCTGTGAAACAATTCTGGTGAAAAAGGGGTGAGGTCTGGCATTGCTGTGTAAGTGTATATGGAATACGACATTCATGCACCAACATGACAGCCATTGGAAGTGATGTTTGGGCTGCTAATTTGGTAAATGCCATTAGTTAATACCTATTGCATATTGCAGGTGTAAATGCCTATTTTCCATTTTCCCTTCACAATGCCTGTCCCATGTTGCTATGTCACAATGCTTGCTTCAAAATGCTTGTAATTGTGTAAGCTACCTCTGTCTCCACATATAGGCTTGTGATTACCACAGATAAAGGTGAATAATAAAATATCACCCACAGTACATCACAGTGAAATTCACTACATCATCAACTAGGAGAGGTGTGTTTGGTCAACATCCTCCCTTAACCTTCCCCATCTCCATCTGTGTATGTTAATGTATGATAACAACATCTTTTGACAAATGTAAAGAGATGTTGTGCCATTTTGTATATTGACAGAGAAAAAGATGATGGTGGAGAGGCCTTCCATATATCATCTGGGACCTCTAACCAGAAGTCCTAGATCCAGAAGTGACTCCCTATCAAAATGTAGGAATCTCAAGAAGAGTTTCTCTCTCAGCTCTCTAAAAGCTGAATGCACAAATGGGAGCAAAACACAATCTGAAGCACTATAAATGTGGTGAACTGGACAGTGATCTTTGAGTCAGTCAAAAGGTCAACTGAGACTAACAGCAAGTCTTGTAGTATGAATTACATTCATGGAAAACTGTGGGGTAACTTGGAGTGTTTGTTTATCTAAGACTAAACTTAGAAAATATCCAGCCGGATGCTCACACCGTGATTCTTGAAGAATGTGATTGAACAGTAGGGAAGTTGATCTAGCTAAGTGAGTAGCTGCAATGTATGGGACATTATGTATGTCATTATTGAAGTACCCAGTGACAGCCTTCACTGACAGCCTGATCAACCGTGAGATGCAGTACCATATCATCATACCAAATCTTGTCTTCGAGAGGAATGAATCTGCCATGAAGCTTATTCTGGGGAAGTTGCTAACTGGAGCTTGTCCAACACCAATGCTGATGATAAAAGGATTCAACAGACCCAGAACAGTAGTTTCTTCCTTGAGTTGCCCATGGATAGGATTTCCTAAATTCCCAAGAGTCAGGAAATGATGATAGATACAGATACTGTAACGGAATGGTGTAGTTAGATATTAGAGAGGAGAAGGAGAGTTAGTTATTGGGTGGTGGAGTAAAAGGGGAGGTGGTGTATCTTGTTTATCAACATGCATGTGTGGCATATTTTATGCATTTTCAATGTAATTATTGAAGTGTTGACATGCCAGGGGATGAAACAATGGTCATCATTCGACTCACCATCAGCTCAATAAATTGTGTAATTAATGAATCAGTGTTTTAAGTACATGTCCCCAGTGAATTTCTTGTACAGTTGCTGTCAAGTGTTGTCTCTGGTGACTGTCTTAAGTGCTGTGGTTGATTATACATATTGTGAAAAGTCTTGTATAGATGTTGTCAAGTATCTCTTATGATGTAAGTCTTGTACAATGGCTGGTGTACACAATTCCTTGTGAATGTATGTCCCACTTTTGTCAAGAAACTGTCATGTAGATGTCTTGTCCAACAGATGTAATGTACAGTTATTGTTGAGTTTGTCTAAAACTGAATCCTACAGTCCCAAAGCAATTGGACAAAACTGATATAGGTCACACTGACAAAATAAATAAGAGAAGATCTAATGTGACGGACGAATAGCACACTGTCAACAGTATAATGAGTGAGATGGATCCTAAGTTGTGCAGGGGCTAATAGTTCAGATCTTCTTTTGGTCTTGGGGAAACCTTTTACTTCTTTTATAAATTTCTGTGTAGATACATAGTGGTCTCACAGTGGGGGTTTGAGCCAAAGAAAAGTGGTTCTCCAAAAAGGCTATTGCGGGAATGATTAGCTCATTTGAGTGACCTCTAGACAAAAACGTGCTAAATCGTATCCTTTTCTTGTATATTTATTATTCAAGATATATTTCCAGAGAACACTACTAACTAGGTCCTCTGTCATCAATCTAACATGTCACAGGGAGATGCCTTGAAGAGATTAGAACAAGAATCGCCATGTCTAAGGTAGCCTTTAGCAAGATGAAAAACATACTGACCAATAAAAAGATGTCAATTGAAACGAGAAAAAGAGTGTTGAGGTGCTACATAGAACCTGTACTTTTATATGGATGTGAAGCTTGGACAATGAGCAGTCAAGCTGAAAAACATCTGACGGCTGTAGAAATGTGGTTTCTGGTGAAAATGCAAAGAATACTATGGACAGCCAGAAAGACCAATGAACAGGTCCTTCAAGAAACAAATGAAGATCGTAAACTGATTAGAGATATTAGACGCAGACGGTCAAAATGTTTTGCGCATGTTATGAGAAGAAATGAATTGGAGAACTTGGTGACAACTGGTAAGATCGAAGGGAACAGACCAAGAGGAAGACATAGAAGCAAATACCTTGATGGCTTGGCCTCGTGGCATGGTAGAGACAGAAACACAGAGCTGATCCACGACTCTGGTGATCGAGTGAGATTGCAAAACATGACCGCCCACACTTACCGGCATGGCACATGATGGATGGATATATAATGGATAATCAACCTGGTATTGATGGCAACGTCCTGGAAAGGACGTGCAACCTTCAAATAAAATCGTTAAGCTATTATTTGACTGGAGATATGTGGTCCAAGGCTCACTACGGTATCAAAGAGATCTGTTGACTCAAGCTGTTTATACAAAGGGGTTTCACATGAAAACCTTAAAAGAGTGATTTTTTTCCCCGCATATCCTTTACAGGACATTGCAGTCAACACCAGCATTTTTCAGCTGCTGTTGATGTCTTGGCAAGTTTTACGTTCAATAGTTTGCCATTGCTTTCTGAACGACAGGCTCACATACGTCCGTATGTAACCAGCGCGACGCGAACCGCTGCCGAATCTCGCGCAGCTGTGTTTCATGCGTGAGTATACGGAATTACGAACAACTTCCTGAACTCCTTCGCCAGGGAGACCGGCTAAAAGAGTGATAAAAATTAAAATAAACACGCCATTGTCTTGTAACCAGTCAATATTGTTGTTAAGGATGTCAAGAGAGTTAAGCACGAGACATCACGATACCGACGAACAGGGTGACGTCGTAAGGGCAGTTCAAAGACCCCCCCCCCCCCCACCCATTTTGACATGCACCAAGAAAGAGCAGCGTTCTGTTATCCGTTGTTTTGTAAATCAGTAAAAGTGTGGAACCTATTAAAAATTCATCGGCGAATGATGCATGTCTGACAGTCCGGCAAGTGTATGAGTGGAGTAAGAGGTTCAAAACGGCGTGACTTCTGTGACAGACTGTTCATTACCGGGTCATGTACCGTATGCACAGTGATGTCACGTGCTAAACATTTATGACATCCTTAACAACAATATTTACAGGTTACTAGACAATGGCATGGTTATTGTAATAGCTGTCATCATTTGGAGGTTTTTATTTGAAACCTTCTGGTAGACACATAGACGAAAACACAGTCAGTGACAACTGGAAAATTCTCAAGTAAATTTAGAGCAGAAACAGAGGACTTGAAAATTCCAACAGAAATTCGGCTGACTGAGAAAACTATATAGAAACACATATCTCTTTATAGATGCGAGGTCTGTTGTTGTTATTTTGTTGTCGTGGTTGTGGTCGTGGTCGTGGTCGTGGTCGTAGTCGTAGTCGTCGTCGTCGTCGTCGTCGTCGTCGTCGTTGTTGTTGTTGTTGCTGCTGCTGCTGTTGTTGTTGTTGTTGTTGTTGTTGTTGTTGTTGTTGTTGTTGTTGTTGTTGTTGTTGTTGTTGTTGTTGTTTCAATACTGTAGAGCAGAAATAATGCAGAACTAGCAGACATAAGAACAGCACACAATGGACAATGTAAAACATTCAAAAAGGTTGTAACTACAATGGAACACCTCACATTGCAACATACCACAAAATTAAGAGGTTGATAGATTGGCAATGCAGAGGAAGCCGGAAATAAATAGGCATAACCTATATAAAGGGAAGATACTTAAGGAAGCAATTATTGAACAAGTGGGAGTCGGAGTGTCCAGACCACCAGAAGAATGCAAACTAAAAACTCCATCGTCAGACTCAGACATATTACATATAGGCTGGTATACCAAATGGTTAATAACCTAAAGATGAGAGATACGGATTAAAGTATCTGTGAAACTTCTAAAATGACAGCTAAACATGTGTTGCCGAAGCGTCCAACATTAGCGGAAGGGGGAAAATTAGGTAGTTTACACCACTTTCATTTAAAGACATACTCTATGGAGATGTCTGCAGGCTAATGTTGACTGATATATTCATGCTGACGTCTGAAAGTGTACGAAGAAGAATTAGGAGACTTATTCAACATCCGAGAAATCGAAGTCAGATGTCAAAAAGCAAGTGCACTTAAATATCATCTGACATCGATACTGAAACATCCAAATATACAAGCCTGCAAAACAACAGACAATAACCCCGAATACTCTCGTCACGTGACGCGACGAGAATTAGCAGTGGTTCGAATCGCAAAAGTGACTTATGAGAGTATGGAGCCGGTCGCTCAGAAAGTCGTGGCGTGCTGATGAGCGTAATCTAGCCTAGGAATCAACATACAGCTGAAAGATGCTGGTGTTGACCGCAATATCCTGAAACAGGATGGAAACGCGGAAAAAAAAAAAAAAAAAAAAAAAAAAAACTAACGCAAAGTCAACACCTACGAGATTAGATGCTCGAGAAAAGCTACCAACTAAATCATCTGAGACCAAGTAATAAATACTGTTATAAGACAGTGGGATCATCACACTGTGCCTCACATACTGAAAGACCGAAGATCAAATGGTTCGGTCATCGCTTTAGAATGCAACATTATCAGTTACCAATACTGGCACTACATCTAAGAATATATGATACTAGCTGACCCGGCCCGGCTTCGCCCAGATCCTGGTGGGGAGCATCTCATTTAATTCATATAAGTAGTCATATAAGTTCTCGTTCCCGTTACCGACTATCTGTCTGTCTGTCTGTCGAGGAAGAGGGAGGTGGAGGAGGGAAGAGGAGGGAGGAGGAGGGAGGAGACAGGAGGAGTAGGGAGGAATAGGAGGGAGGAGGAGGGATTAGGAGGAGGAGGGAGGAGTAGTGTGGAGGAGGAGGGAGGAGGAAGAGGGAGGAGGAGGGAGAAGGAGGGAGGAGGAGAACGCAGGAGGAGAAGGGAGCAGGAGGAGGATAGGGAGGAAAAGGGAGGAGGAGGGAGGAGGAGGAGAGAGTAGGAGGATGGAGGAGGCGGAGGGAGAAGGAAGAGGGAGAATGAGGAGGGAGAAGGAGGGGGAGGAGGGGAGGAGGAGGAAGGAGGCGGAGAGAGGAGGAGGAGGGAGGAAGAGGGAGGAGGAGGAATGTGAAGGGAGGAGGAGGGAGGAGGTAGAGGGAGGAGGAGGGAGGAGAGGAGGGAGGAGGCGGAGAGGGAGGAGGGGGAGGAGGGAGAAGGAGGAGGAGGGAGGAGGAGTGATAAGGAGGAGGGAGGAGGAGGAGGGAGGAGGAGGAGGGAGGAGGAAGAGAGAGGAGGAGGAATGTGAAGGGAGGAGGAGGGAGGAGGTAGAGGGAGGAGGAGGGAGGAGGAGGAGTGAGGAGGAGGAGGAAGGAGGAGGGGGAGGAGGGAGGAGGAGGAGGGAGGAAGAAGGAGGAGGGAGAAGGAGGGATGAGGAGGAGGAGGGAGGAGGAGGAAGAGGGAGGAGGAGGAATGTGAAGGGAGGAGGAGGTAGAGGGAGGAGGAGGAGGGAGGAGGAGAAGGGAGGAGGAGGGATGAGGAGGAGGAAGAGGGAGGAGGAGGGAGGAGGTAGAGGGAGGAGGAGGAGGAGTGAGGAGGAGGAGAGGGAGGAGGAGGAAGGAGGAGGGGGAGGAGGGAGGAGGAGGGAGGAAGAAGGAGGAGGAGGGAGAAGGAGGGATGAGGAGGGAGGAGGAGGAAGAGGAGGAGGAGGAATGTGAAGGGAGGAGGAGGGATAGGGAGGGGGGAAGAGGAAGAGGGTAGGAGGAAGAGTGGAGAGGAGGAGGGAGGATGTAGAGGGAGGAGGAGGGAGGAAAAGGGAGGAGGGAGGAGGAGAGAGGAGGAGGAGGGAGGAGGTAGGAGGAGGAGGAAGAGGGAGGAGGAGGGAGGAGAAGGAAGGAGGAGAGAAGAGGAGGAGGAAGAGGGAGGAGGAGGATGGAGGAGGTAGAGGGAGGAGGAAGAAGGAGGAAGAGGGAGGAGGAGGATGGAGGAGGGAGAGGGAGGAGGGAAAGAGGAAGAGGGTAGGAGGAGGAGGAGGGGAGAGGAGGAGAAGGGGGGAGGAGGAGAAGTAGGAGGAGGGAGGAGGAGGGGATAGGAGGAGGGAGGAGGCAGAGGGAGAAGAAGGACGGAGGAGGAGGAAGGAGGGAGAGGAAGGAGGGAGAATGAGGAGGGGAGGAAGGAAAGGGAGGTGGAAGAGGAAGAGGAGGGAGGAGGAAAGAGGTAGGGGGCTGAGGAGGTAGAGGGAGGAGGAGGAGGAAGGAAAGGGAGGAGGAAGAGGAGGAGAAGGGAGGAGGAGGGTGGAGGGAGGAGGAGGAGGTAGAGGGAGGAGGAGGGAGGAGGGAGGAGGAGGAGGAAGAGGGAAGAGGGAGAAGAAGGGAGAAGGAGGAGTGAGGATGATGAGGGAGAAGGAGGCAGGAGGAGGAGGAGGGAGGCAGGAGGAGGGATAAGGAGGGAGAGGGAGGAGAAGGGAAGATGAGGGAGGAGGGGGAGGAGGCGGATGGAGTAGGAGGGAGGAGGATGGAGGAGGAGGGGAGAGGAAGAGGGAGAAGAAAGAGGGAGAATGAGGAGGGAGTCGGGAGAGGGATGAGAGGGAGGAAGAAGAGAGGAGGAGAGAGTTCGGCATTCGGAATTCATACTCGTCTAGTTCTTCCCTTCTACACGACTGTAGATAACTTCCTTACACATAAAAAGATGAATTGTTATTGATATTGCCGTGGCATGGAGGAATATCAGCAGCAGAGTTGATCCAAAAAACCAAAGACTGAGATCTACGGAGAGCCATGAACGCCTACGCCAGCCGGCACGGCACTTGATGATGATGATTGCCGTGTGACGATTCTGTGTAGTCACGACATTTTCTTCCCTTTCCCTAGCGTTTTGGTTCGGGGATTCTTTCATCATCATCATCATATATTTACGTACGTATTTTGGGAGGGGGAGGAGGGAGGAGGAGGAAGAAGAAAAAAAAACTATGACAGTTGACAGCTCTGGAATGAAAGGAAGGCGTGTAGAAAATTTCATCTCAATCGGATAGGCCGTTCGCGAACAAATAAAGGACATACATATTTACATACATACATATATATACACATACACTTTGTTTTATAGATATAGATGAGAGAAAAGGAGGACGCCAGAGAAGAAATTGGATTCATAACAGCAAAGTCATTTTATAATCACACGGTTTTTTTTTTTTTAATTTGCCCTTGCTAGCTTTGAACTCAAGCGTAGTCTATACACACAATTTATAGTAGTGATGGACTGAATTTTGAGTGTGGATTAGCTTTCCCAATTAACAGTGTTCCTCGCCATCATGTGAACCCACTCCGACTTCAGAGGTACTTGTGATTTACGTCCCGAAGTCAAGGACGACAGGTCAACATTGTGGTTCAGCTGTCCGAAAGAGGGGTTGAACCGCTTACCTCGGCATCAGTACACCGGATGTTTAAGAACACGCGTTCTTACCCATTCGGCCATGCGGAGATGCATCACAAGGTATGACTTTAACGAGTGCCACCCATCGGGTGTTGGAAACTCAACCCTTCCTCCCCACGACGCGTGACGGAAAAAGTGGAAGATGATGCTGATGATTCAATGTCTACAGAATAATCATGTGCCATGCCGGTAAGCTGAACGGCCACGTTTCGTCATCTCACAATATCATAAGAACCGTGGATCAACTCTGTGCTCCTGTCTCGATTATGTCATGTCGTTAAACCACCTAGATATTTATCTCCCTGCCTCTCCCTTGTTCTTTCCCATCAATCTTGCCAGCTGTCATTAAGTGTTCTATAGTGCGTTCACAAATGTTTTCCCCGTATAAAACTCCATAACTTAGTCAACTGAGGGAAAATTATGAGATTTGGCATATAACCGTATCATTATGTACAACCAACCAAACAATAAGTTGTTATGGAGATTGCACAGCAGATCTTAATGTTTGTTTATATAATTTACGGGTCAGAGATGGATTGCATATTATGAAATGTATTACATCTTCACACGGAAACATCAGTGCTCAGTAATGAATTTCTCTGTGGTGTTCGGGAGTTTCCTTATGAGATGCACGTCACATAGTTGAACAAACTTGTTCAGAGGTGACCCAAAATGACGTGCATTACTGTAAAACAAGTTTGTTAGCGTGAATCCAAAACATGGTTGCCAAAATATCAAAGAAATTTTGTCGCTTTCTATGATTTCAGTTGTCTTTGGACCTATCAAATACATATTTCTTGGGTGGGAGTAAATATAAGACGGCAGGAATTGTTTCATAACGATGCAACAGATACTTTTGAAAGAAAAATGAATGTGAATGGGGACAAACAATTTGTGAACGCACTATAGTTTATTTCTTTTGATAATGTGCCCAAAAATCTTTACTGTCTGCGTCTAAAATCTCTAATTAGTTTATTGGTTTCATGTGTTTATTATAGAACTTGCTCATTAGTTTTTCTGTCTGCCCATACTATTCTTTGCATTTTCCCCAGCAACAACATCTCCACTGCCCTCATATAGTCTCAGTTTGTCTGTACATCGTCCACGTTTCATATCCATATAAGAACACAGGTTCTATGTAGCACTTCAACACTCGTGTGTACATACGTCTCCACATACACACAAACTGAACCTGTATAATGTTTGTGCGTTCAGCACTGCAACGCACCAAGCCAACACTTCACGGCACTTATGTCTTGCGTCATTGCCCAGTCGTCATGCAAATGTTTGCACGGATGCCTAAAACGGGAGAAATATAGATTTCTCTACAACTCTCAAACACGAACATAGATCTAGTGCATTCTCCTCCGCTGCAGACATGAGGTATGCCATTATTTAGCTCACTAAATATCAAGAACGTCATCACGTCTTTATCGTTGCAGAAATGTAAGTGTTTAGATAAGTAGCAACTAGTAAACAATGTTTTTGTACAGAAGAACTTGAAATGCAATGGGGTAGTACCACTTGTAGTCGTGAAAAGTTAAAAGAGAGGTGCTGAAGGAAATTTTTAAAAAAAAAGAGGCAAATGAAATATGTTTGACACGTTAAAAGACATGACACTCTAAAGAGAACCATTCTGGAGGGTAAGGTGGAAGGCAATCGTGCGTGAGGTAGAGAAT